>WOVY01002438.1:600000-750364 GCA_013436015.1 Rhipicephalus annulatus | reverse complement strand
AAGGCGGCTGTGGAAGACGACTGTGATCCCTCCTCGAGATGCTGGTGGGTGCTTGCACAGCATTTCGCTGCGCAACTCGCGTGAAGCAAACACCGGGGCAGAACTTTCCACGTGTAACTATAGGCATTTTCTCTCAAATTTCCTCACGTAGTTAAGGACTATGAATGCATTCGTGTGTGCAAATATTTCCTTTTTGCGTCCACGTGCCATAGAGACACTGTTAAACATCTTTTTGTACGTTTTACGTTTCCCAAAGAGTCGGATTGCGTAGCAAATATATTCGAGTGCGCTGTGGGGTAGAGAGTTGTTGAAGGTCGAAAAATATGTTGTCTTACGCTCAGCGCACTTTGAAGAAGACTGCTCGATAGGACAAAGCAATCAATGAGGCTACGCGCTGCCAGCAACAGTATTCACAGCGCCCTAGCGTCCCTACAAAAGCCGGTGAGTATGCTTCGTAGAAGTAAGTGCATCGTTTTTCAAACATAATAAAATTAGCGCTCACTCTGAATTTCTGGGATTGTCAATTTCTTATATTTTCATGTTTACTGCGCTTCAAATGCTAAAATTTTCCGTAATGTCGTGAGATGCCTCTCTCTTTACGTAGAAGCAACAAAGTGATCTCCTGCAACAAAGCCAAGGAAAAACCTTCCCCCCCCCCCCTCCTTCCACCTCCTGCAACTTTCACCCATGAAGGAGAGGTACAGGCCGAAAGTTCATGAATCAGTGACCTAAGCGCGTCGCAGCTGAATAACAGGGTTGAGAAATTGCAGCTGAACGATTGGACAAATGTAGGCTTTAAAACCACATAATTTTGCTTCTCAGGAATTGGTTGACAAGCTAAATGAGCAGAACCTTTTATCGGAAAGAGTATTGTGCGGTTCCCAAGCAGCATTTTCTCCGGGAATCTAGCCGCTCCTCAAACGAGTCCACGAAATTACGAAAAATGCTCTCCGGAACCAAAAAACATTTGCACTGACGCTGCTGTATTATTTGCCAACCGCCTATGATTACGGGTGGGCGAAGTTCAGCAATGCTCTACCAAACTAACACATTATTCGTGAATAATAAACGCGGTTAACGGCGATCCTGGTTTCAGCTCTGAATCTTTCGAGTTTATCACAAACACAGCGCAAGTAATGCCTAGTTCACACTGAAACATCCGCTTTTTACAGCGACCGAAATTCCCCTGCCGCCGAAACGCAGCGTCGTTCGCACTGGACGCGCCCCGGTGCCGCCGTATATGCCATCTACTGCGGGGCGAACGCGGGATGGATGCGCTGTCACCCGGTTGTCGTCCGCGGCTCGCAAAGGCTACTACGCTATCCGGTGGTGTATATTTCTACGATTCTCGTACGCAAGAAGCAATAAAAGACAGTACTGCTTACTTTGCTGGCAAGTGGCTGTCTTGTAATGCAAGAAGAACAGAAAAAAACTGGCGTTGGTGGGTTTTGTTTTGCACTGCAAGACCGCAACAAGCTCGGTCACGCCAACAGCAAGCTCGGTCACCACTTTCACGAAATACGGAGGCGAAGGCACAGAGTAGGTTAAACTCCCGTTGGTTTCAACATTCAGTTACGTGCACGGCGGCATAACAAGTGAGTAGGGCTTGGCCGCCATTTTTCAAAATTCCTTGACTAGCGCTCCTATTGGTTCCGCGGTGACCGATTTAGCGGCAGACGCCGCAAAAATCGGTCCGAGAGCGATCGGCGCGGAGAGGGCCCTTTCGGCGGATCTCGCCGCCGCCGAACCGGATTCGGAGCACTTTCGGCGGCCGGAATGCTCAGTGTGAACGCGGCCTAAGAGAGGAGCTACTGATTGCTGTCATAGTATAGCTGACGACATTCCTATCGAAAATATATCCAACTTATGGGCATTATAGTTTTCGGATATGTTGACTTGGACATGGCAGACATGGCTGATGTTCTTTCTTTACTTAAGCTTCGCTGCATTTCCTCATTTAGAACTTCTGCAGTGAGGCGAGTGAAGCAATTGTGAACATATTGCGAACTGATATTTCAGAGTACAATTTCTTCAGACCCTTCAAGGACAAGTGGAAAGGGAAAATAAATAAGATCTATAGTATACTGTAAGGAAAAACTATCCGAGTTTGGAGTTTTCGCAGCTCATGACCTCTGAAAACTCTCTTGCGTTTAAAATTACTACCTCGTGTAAAAGTGAAAGATGGTACATGACATAGTTTTACCACCACATCTCAGGCAAGTAGTAAAAGGATGTCAAAATCCAGTTTTTACCACGTAGGGAGTTTTCTATCACGTGATTTTTTAACCTGCATTTCATAGTTTATTACCACGTGACTGCAAGGTGCAGCAGCTTCGGTGGCTTTTGCCTCATACCACCCTTGTGGACTCTTTCAGTGAATCTTGAAGGTACGCGAGGACGCCAGTTGCTTTTTTTGTTTTTTTTTGCATCGCCGTGCCTCAGGACTGACCTCGAGTCAACGCACATTTACTGGAACTGGGGGCAGCATAAGCACAACAAGCGAGGAACGGCATTCTGCGAACGAAAGAAAAAGACGGGGGGGGGGGGGAGAGCGGCTTTCAAAAAGAAAAAAAAAACAAAGAAAAACCTGCTGTGGAAAGTTGTCCTGCATATTTTTGCAAATTGTTGGCTTTTGCTCGGCGGTGGCCTTGGAGACAGACGGTGCAAGAAGTTCGGCATATATGTCTGGTTGGGCTGATGGATCTCACGTGTTTTCTACATCATCGAGCGACCGTGCGCTTCCAAGCGCCTCCGAACCTGCACGTCGTGGGTATCTCGCTTCCAAGCCGAATCGGAAGGTCTGCCAGTGGTAACAAAATCAATCTGGTGTCATCGTCCGTGCTTGCCTACTGGAGAAGCAATAAGCAAAATGCTTCACTCTGTCGTCGGCACCGAGCCGCGGCCGCCAGTTACCATTGGGAGTGTGTCGCCGGGGCAGGCGAAAGAAGCATCGCATATATTTTGTTCCACAGTAGGCGATGTCTGCATGAGTAAAGTGCTGCCCGAATTGCCCGTCTCATGCACCAACTGTTCTCAAACATGTAGCACGAAGCCGATAAGAGGCAGACGGAACCAACAAGCGGCTGCTGGTGAGCACGAAGATAACCCGGATGGTGGTCTTTCGTTGGAAATATGCATACACCGCCCCGTCCTCGTAAGATTGCGGTCACGTGTTCATTTTTGTCTGAAATTACGACGAAATTCACACAGTATATGTGTTCTGTGATCGCCAGCTGAGTTTCATCGGATAGCCGTGCTCCTCGAAAAGGCCTAGCACGCCGTCGGTAAACAGCTTGTATGCAGGCGTGGACCGCTCTTCTACGCCCGTTGTGATGAATACGTGCTGCTACTGTGTTTGTGCACCGTCGCTCAATGAAAATCGTTGAGCTACCATGGTTTGTGTGTACTTAGGTATATTTTATGGACTTCTGCATCAGCAGTGCTAACACGCGTGGGAATATGAGCCCGGTTGTACCAAGTAATTATTGGAAAATCAAAAAGATGAGGTCGGGTAGATTTACAATAGAAGGTCGGTGTGACATTTAGTGCCCTGCATCCCATTAGAAGTTTACACTTGCATCTTTAAACGTTGTTGTTAATCGATGCAAAAAAGAGAGCTCTCCTACCGGTACTTTACGGCCGGTCAAAAAGTCGTGCCTATATATACCGGATTGTCGAACTGTAGTCGAGCAACGCGTGCAATCTGTTCGAGTGGTGTATTATTTTGCATTTGTTGTGTGTGCGTGTTTGTATGTGAAAACTATGTATCACCAATTCTGCCGTTTGTTAAATTCAATCAACTCTGCCATTTAATAAATTTGTAGACTCTGGGCGAATGCATCCGTATACTGTTATTTTTTTTACCACCGGAAATAACTCCCAGAAATCACCCTAAAACCTTGTGAAGGCAGTAAAAGTTTACTCTCTCTGTACTCGCTCAAAACCTCACTGGGGTAAGTAATTACTACTCTCCCTACGTTCAAAAACTCAGTTAGCACGAGAGTAAATTTTTACCTTGATAGTAGGTGGTAAAGAAAACCCAGGAAAGGTAGTGCGCTAGAGGACAAATGGTTTACCCAGTTTCTGAGGTGATTTCAGGTCATTTTCGTTTAGTGTGAAAGTCACTCCAACGTTCCCTCACCCCTTAAGAAGAATAAAGACAGGCGCTTACATTGTTGTTGGGTAACGCATGGCTGCGAGCGCCCATAGCACAACGGCAGCGTGGACCAGGCAATCGGCGGCTTCCTTCGGCCCTGAGCAATATGACCACCCCGGCTTCACTTGAATACATGGGTGGGTATGGGGACCACCACTGCTCAAGATTTAGTGTAACTTCCTTGGTGGTATAACAACACCGCGGTGGCAGGGTGGTTATAGCCGGTCGGTGGCGCATCTGCAAATCAATACAGCAGCGCATCGTTTTCAGCGGCTTGAGCTGATTGTCGGTAAATAAAATGCGCCGACAGCAACATACTATAAATTTCTGCACTTTACATCGCCGTATATATGGTATAGATGCACTATGCCTATTCAACGTCACTATTACAATTGATAAAACGCTTCTGCACGTGAACTGGATTCTCGCCACGAGTGACAGTCTGCGCTTTCGCACTGACTGATGATTTTTTTCGTACTATTTGTACGTGTTTAGCTTGTGTTCCTCATACCACGCATTGCTTTAGCGTGACTGAACTGAATTTACTTCTTGCTCATCTGGCTCCACCCCCCTCTCAAAAAAAGAAAGACAGAAAAAAAAACTTATGGTGGCTCCCTGTGAAACCTGAGAAAGACGTCGCACGGACACCTAGGGATTCCCTTTCATGGAGTTGATTTGTAATGTTGGGTTTAACGTCCCAAAACCACCATATGACCATTTCGTAGAGTTCCCCCTGCCCCGTTTACCAAATCGTCAATGACGCCAATGTTTGAGAAGCGTTAACGAAGTCTGAGTGAGAGATCGTCACGTCCTGCACAATTCGACTTGTCTATCGTTAGAGCAGTCATTGAATTTAGCAAACATCGAACCATACTCATATGAAAGACGTTCAGCTTCGCAAAGTAGTTCCCAAAATGTCGGCCTGAAATCTCACTTCCGATTCGATGCAACCGTGTCTTTTGTCGCAACTCGTTGCGCTTAACGGGGGGGTATCATAAAGAGAATTCGGCCTCAACAACGTTCCAGTCACGGCAACTAAGAGCGACGGTGATTCTGGGGTGAACAGTATTTCACAGCACAGCGCGCACGGAAGGACAAGTTGGTATATACGCCAAAACAGATGCGCTGTGCTCCAAGGAGTCCGTGCCTCGAGAGAAAAGATGGTTGTTTCGAGCGACTGTAAACAAATGAACACTACGAGCGTTGCCACGTGACGGTATCTGGCCAATACCGATGCGGCGCGGCCTCGGAGAGATCGGAGGAGGGAAAAAGAGAGGAGGTGCGTAAATAACCACATACGTGGCTACTTTGCAAAGTTTTACGGGCGTTAGTCATCAGTCATCACCTTCAGCAATGCGCATTTGTTGTTCACTAACAGCTCGTTTGTCGATGCCTGAGTATAGTTAAGTACTGCATAGACGTGTGCTGCGTTCCCTATCAAGAAGAAAAGGGGGCGGGGGGTGACAGTTTATCGAAGCGCCCCTCTCCCCTGCCTTCCTCCTAAGTCAATGTATGGGGCAGATTTAGCGCCTCCCTCCTTCTAGTTGACTATAGAGGGGAGAGAGGGGGGAAGGGTCTCCGTTCGCACGATGATCGCGCGATGGCAAACGTACCGGCTGAATGGAGAATAGTCAGAGTTAAAATATAGCTGCGCTTTCCTTCATATTTGCATATACTTTCACTGTACAAAAAAAGTATGTGGTTGTTTAAACTCTGTTTAGTACTTAAGCGATATATATATATATATATATATATATATATATATATATATATATATATATATATTATATATATATATATATATATATATATATATATATATATAAGGGAAAGAAGTGTATACCTAAGGGCTCGTTTTTCCGTGTTTTACCACAATATTAATGAGATATAACAGACAGTAATGCCAAGGAATGTACAGGGGAAGTTATTAAAACCAATGGAATGTAAATAAGAAGAAAGAAAAGTGGATGAAAAAATTACCAACTGTGAGCAGGAATCGAACCTACGACCTTCGAATTACGCGTTCGATGCTCTATATATATATATATATATATATATATATATTATATATATATATACATACAACGACAGCTGTTATGAGATCACAACGAGGTGCCGTATTGTCCACCACCGCCAGTGTCCGTAACTGCTATCCCAACCGATACAAGAAAACAACAACATAAGAAAAAAATATTTAGCTTGGGACGAGATTTCAAGAAGGGTCCGCTTCGTGCCAGCTCAGTATTCTACCATCAAGCCATGCCGGGTTTTGTTTATGTTTGTTTCTGAGCCATGCTGGTGCTGAAAATTCGGTTTGCTCAAAATCCTATACAAGCGTTTTGTTGGAAAGGAACCGCATAACATAAGTAGTACAACGGGGCAGAAGATTAATGTAAGCCACTAGCTGTCATAGAATGCGAATTGTGTAACTAGGCGTTACGCAAAGTGAATTTTATGATGAGTGGGTCTCTGAATGTTTCGAACCCATCACAAAGGGTTAAGCTATAATTGCTCATCTTCGTCAGCCGCCGAATCAATTAATGTAGCATAATGAGTCTCTTGCAAGATGGATTGTATTATAATAGCGCCAACCGAGTTAGAAGCGGGTTCTAGAAAAGTATCTCTTCCGGCTGTCAATTTGACTGGGAAACTGTGCTCCGATTCCAGCGCAGGTCGGGCTTTTTTCCATAATTTAAAATATTTTAAAGAATGGTAAATTCAATGTTTACGCTTCTCATGGGCTTTCGTTGTGACGGGTACTCGTTTTCTCGGTATAGCATCTGCCAACTATGGAACTGGATTCTTCGTCTTCATAGAATCTGCCGTACCTAGCTGTTAAAACTTAAAATGTCTTACAGCTGAGCCACTTTCAACATTAAACTTATCTAGTAGTAATTTGAATAAAGGATAAATAGGAAGACATGTGTTAGTTCAAAAAAATTTTTTACTGCACAGATTACAATATAAGTGACTCCGACGAAGTATCCAAGGTATCTAACCATGCTATACCAACAAAGGAGGCTTATGGGACATTAAAAGCGTATAGCTTATAAGATGCGACGGCTGTAGACAGTTTCTTCACCCATACCTCCACCACTCGTGAACCGATTATTTGGGACGGCTCAGTGCTCCCCCATAGTTGAGTACGAAGTACTCAGTCTTTTTTTTTTTTCGTTCACAGAATGCTGCAATCGCTTGTTGTGCTTATGCTGCTCCCAGTTCCAGCAAAAGTGCGTTGACTCGAGGTCAGTGCTGAGGCACGGCGATGTCAAAAAAAAAAAAAACATCTGTGGACCTCGCGTATCTTCAGTATTCACTGAGAGTGTCACAAGGGGGGTAGGGGGCAAAAGCCGCCGAAGCAGCTGCACCTTGCAGTCACGTGGTAATAAACTCTGCAACGCAGGTTAAACGTCACGTGATAGAAGACTCCCTACACGTGGTAAAACTGGATTTTGACATCATTTTACTACTAGCCTCAGAGGTGGTGGTAAAACTATGTCATGTACCATCTATTACTCCTACACGAGGTAGTAATTTTAAACGCGAGAGAGTTTTCAGAGGTCATGAGCCGCAAAAACTCCACACTCGGATAGTGTTTGCTTACAGTGTATGGTGCGGTTGTCGTGCGGAGAACTGCGTCGATGCTGAGTGACTGATGAAGGGGCAGGAAGGTCTCCATCTTGTCGACTCATGTGACGCTAAGATGACTGGGGACATGGCCTGGCTCATACGCCGTGTTTATTCCACTGTCATTTCTTATGGCTTTCTTACGCCTTCAGTGGAAATGCAGCCGCCGCAGCCGGGATTCGATCCCGCGAGACCTGCGAGTCAGCAGCCGAGTACGCACCTGAGTTCGATTGAGCCAACTTCTCAGCTGCGTTTGCCATCCGGGCTCTCATGACGTGAAACTTCGCTGTGTCGCATGGGGTTCAGAGTGCAAGTCACGAATGCGTATTCGTGTCTCATTAGAATGGCCAGCAGTGCGGCATGCATCACTTACACCTGCGAGGAGACGCTTGAGCACATTCTATGTCACTGCCCATCATACTGGACTCAATGGCATGGTATGGAAGTTTAGCTCCGTCTCCTAGATTCAAGACCACTTACAATCCTGGAATATTGGCCTATGGTGTTGAACGTGCGTATAAGACCATGAAAGCTCTCTTGTGCTTTTTGAGGACCACTGGACTTCACGAGCGCTTGTGAAAAAACACCACGAGATCGTGCTGTGTTTTCTCAAGCTCACCATTCATCCATCTTGTTTGTTTCTTCTTCCTTTTATCTCTTTTTACTCTTCTTATTTTGCCTCAATATTTTCTTTTATATGGTTCCCCTATCTCCCTCTGAAAGTGTAGGGTAGCCAACTGAGGCAAAGCTCGGTTAACTTCCCTGCATTTCCTCTCCATCACGCATTCCTCTCTCTCTCTCTCCATATATATATATATATATATATATATATATATATATATATATATATATATATATATATATATATATATATATATATATATATATATATATATATATACGTGTGTGTGTGTGTGTGTGTGTGTGTGTTCTACTTTGATCTTTGATGGTCTGCGCTTGCACGATATTCGTACAAAACAAAATTCAGCTTCGCAATTTTAAATTTTGCTTTGTGAATTAAGATGAATGCATAAATATTTTGGTTTACAACTGTTGTTGGTCGTTGGTCGGCCACCATCTCTATAGGAATGTGTCCACTGCGACGACTTTACGACTATACTGTACTCTTGCAAACGACTGAAACATGTAACTATGTTTTTTTTTTCTGAAGGTAGTTTCAGGTTTGTGATAACAAAACTGCTCTTACGACAGAATTATTTTTAAGAGAACATTTCAGCCATTTTTTCGTGCTGAGTAGCGGGCATATTATTGCCGAAGGCAAGGAGGGTTTTCAATAAATAGCGACGTGAAGCCCTAGTTTTACCATGCGTTCATTTTCCAGAGCGCATATCGCATATCGGCATTTCACGCGCGTGCTAACAAACCAATGAAAGGCGGAAGGGAAAATCAAGCGGGACCCAAGCTTCTCCCGACACACCCTTAGTTCCGAGAAGACGAAGACAGCGTCGACGTAGGCGATGCTCCATGGCGACGCGTAGACGTGCACAACTGGTCGCACGCGTGTAAACTCTGTGATGCAGTGGCGTTCCAGCTGACAGTCCAAACAGGGAAACGGATTGACGCCGACGTCGTATTTTCTTGACGACAGCCTCCTTGAGAAGACGGTTATCATGCACATTAATCGTGCGCTGACAAACGTATAGCCGTTCAGTGGAGACTATATAGTCAGTGTTGAAAAGTAGCCGCGTGCTTTACTTCATGGTTGTATGTATTTTTGCAGTACAAAACAATTAGGTGGTCGTTTAAACTCTCTTTAGTATTTGAGCGACTTTTTTGTATATACAACAACAGCTAGCTGTTATAAGATCGCAAGGAAGCACCGTACTGTCCACCATCGCCAGTGTCCATAAGTGCTATCATATCAGGTACGGAAAAAAAGGAAATAAGAAAAAATTCCGCCATATCCACGAAGTGAATGATGATGAGTGGGAGAAGCTCCGGAGGTAAACCTGGTAAACCATGAATCCTCTGTACATTTTGCCCACTTGATTTTATTACATCGCTCCCCCTAGCGTACGTCGCCGCACTAAATCGAACGATTGCCTTCAACCAATGACACGCGCCATATGTGACATCATTCCTATTTTATAAGATCTCGCGTCTTTCATCAACTACAAGTACCGCTTTCTAGTTTATAACATCTTGCATCTTTTCATCATCAGCTACAAGTACCACCATCTAGTAAACACTAGAAGAACTAAACGAGAGGTGGCTACATACAGGAGACGGTACCGCCATCTAGTGAACACTGCAAGAACTAAACTAGAGGTGGCTACATACAGGGGACGGTACCGCCATCTAGTGAACACTGCAAGAACTAAACTAGAGGTGGCTACATACAGGCTACAGGGGACGCACAGCCCACGCCCTAAGGAGCTTCGCCCCTAAAAATATCAAGATTGGGACGAGGTTTCAACCGGTGTTCGCTCCATGCCAGCCCAGAATTCCACCATCCAAGCCAGACGGTTTTTTTTCGTTTGTTTTTCGAGCCACGCTGGCACTGGAAGTTTATTTGCACAAAAATTCTATACAAGCGTTATGTCGGGAAGAAACCGCGTTATTATACCCGTGCCACACGGGTAAGGAAAATCGCACTTACCTCCTAATGCCTTCAGATGTAATTCGCGTGGTGCCACACGGATGAAGGAAATGGCATTCGCCCAAATGCCATTCATCACCCAATGCCATAGCCAGAACTCGTTAGACTTAGAAATGCGTACTCCTGATGGCACAGCTGATGAAGTAATTGTATAAAACGACATTTCATTCAACTGGAAAAAATTTTTTCGCGTATTTTTTTTTACACTAATCACTTAAACAAGTGCTTGAAAACTTCTCTTCAGCTGGTAGACGCTGTAAAACAAGTGCGACAGGTGCCATTTTCTTTTTCCGCTGTGGATCTGACTAGCTTTGGCTTGAGTTGCTATATATGGTCGGTTACAACGTCGTGAAACAAAGTAACGAACGAAATCTAACGCCAGCGCATGCTTATTTATACATTTATTTATTATCTGATGTGTATGAAGCTTGTAAACTCTTGTTTGTCTTTATTGCTACTAACCCAATGCTCCTGATCAAGGTGCTGCGACCGACATCATAGAGTCAAATGTCATTCGCTTTGGGCGTGTAGCAGCGCCACCGAAAAATTGTTATTCGGGGACTGAATGCCTTCGCTACAGAGTGACATTTTCTATGCCCGTGTGGCACCGGTATCACATACACAATGTAACGTGGCAGAAGATTAAAAAAGCAACAAGGTGTCACAGAATGCGAATTGTGTAACTAGGCGCTACGCAATATGAATTTCATGATGAGTGGGTCTCTGAATGTTTCGAACCCATCACAAAGGGTTAAGCTATAATTTCTCATCATCGTCAGCCGCTGAATCAATTAATGTAGTGTAGTGAGTACCTTGTAAGAGCGCTTGTATTCTATTAACTCCAACAGAGTTTGAAACGGGTTCTAGAAAATGCGCTCTTCCAGCTTTCAATTTGACTGGGCAACTGTGCGCCGCTTCTAGCGCAGGTCGGGCGTTTTTATCATAATTAAAATATTTTTAAGAATGATAAAGTTCAATGTTTACGCTTTCATGGGCTTCCTTTCCGACGGGTATTCACTTGTTTTCTCGGTATAGCATCTGGCAACTATGGTACGGGAGTCCTCGTCTTCATAGAATCTGCCTTATCTAGCTGTTAAAACTTTGAATGTTTTACAAAGCCACTTTTAACATTACATCCATCTTTTAGTAGCTTAATTAAAGGATGAATTGCAAGACATGTGTTATTTCAGAAAATGTTTTTACAACGCAGATTACGGAATGAATAAATCCGACAAAGTACCCAAAATCACTGACCTCGCTATATCAACGACGCAGGCTTATGGGGATAACACAAGGATAGCGTAGCCTATAGGGTAAGATAATTATGGACAGTTCTTGAGTTCACTTATATCAGTGACGCAAGGTCACTCTTACGGGACGGCTTTAAGCTCTCCCATAGTAGAGTACCCTGTACTCTAAATCGTTACCCCCTTTTCTAATCCCCCCCCCCCCCACCAGTGGTGAGCTGATATTGTAAATATCGTTCACCTGCTATTCGGGACGGCTCAGTGCTCTCCCATAGTTGAGTACGAAGTGCTCGAAATCGTGAAACACAAAAACAGAATAGCGATCTCTATGTCCCATGCTCTTCTATATACGAATGCACTCCTTGCTTCCACGCATACTCCTGGCAGCAAAGATAGAGTTCACGATTTGTTTATTAGAAGCTTCGTATGTGTCGCCTTCTGCCAACAAGAAAAGTTTTCGCCTCATGCTTGAGAACGAAGCCGTTGCCAGTGATATAGGTGTATGTGTATACCTTTGGACAATTTGTGTTTTCTTAAGGGGTAACCACAACTTTCTGCAGTAACTTATTGGCGGTGAGATCAATCTATAGGTGGTAACCAAGGAAGGTATACTAAAACTTCTGGAGTGGCGGAGGCGCTCCACGGCTAACGCCGACGCACCGCCATATTGCTCCGGGCAGAAAGCGGACGGCCAGTATTGTATAAAGCGCGCGTCGGCGTGCGTGGCTTTTTTCGTTGTTGTTATGTTGCGTGTGGTGCCTCTAATCGAACAAGGCTGCTGTGGAAGACGACTGTGATCCCTCCACGAGATGATGGTGGGTACTTGCACAGCATTTGGCTGTGCAACTCACGTGAAGCAAAGACAGGGCAGAACTTTCCACGTATAACTAGGCATTTTTCTCTGAATGTTTTCTCACGTATGTTTTAGACTATATATGAATGCATTATTGTGTGCAAATATTTCCCCTTTTGCGTCCGGGTGTCATAGAGAAAATGTGAAACATCTTTTTGTACGCTTTACGTTTCCGAAAGATGTCGGATTGCGTAGCAAATATATTTGAGTGCCATGTGGGGCGAGAGTTGTTGAAGGTCGAAAAATATTGTTGTCTAACGCTCAACGCACTTTGAAAAAGACTGCTTCGATAGGACCAAGCAATCAATGAGGCTATACACGCTGCCAGTAACTGTATTCACAGCGTCCCCAGCTTCCCTACAAAAGCCGGTGAATATGCTTCGTAGAAGTAAGTGCACCGTGTTTCAAACTTAATAAACTTAGCGCTCACTCTGAATTTTGGCTGAATGGAGAGTGAAGCGCAAACTTTTTTTTGCTGTTTCAGTATGGCAAAACCAAACATTCAAAAGAATTCATCACACTTATAGGCTCAAAGCAGGTTCGACAGAGCAGCGGCGATGCTATCTCTTTTTTATGGAAGAAAATTATTTTTGTGAAGCAGCGAGTGCTTTCACTGGTCCATAAAAGCTTTGCCCATTTCCATCTGTGGCTGCATCAGCCAGGCACAGCAGAATAAAAGCATGAGCCACTAATGAAATCCTATAGGGCCCTGTTCAGGGCTAGCGTGCTCTGCAATGCTACAGCACAAGGTGCGAAAGCGTCGTACAGTGGTCCATACCACAAACAGCCTACTAGGAATATCTTCACAGCAGAATTGCTGGAAATGTTTCATTATATGTAACGTTTTCTCGTAACATCATAACTGAGTAATTACTGTGGTTAAAGGAAACATCGCATTAGTTGTTAGTTTCTCCAGCGTGCAGCCAACATTAACCATTGTCAGAATGGGGGCGGGGCTCAACCCCTCAACCTCTTCTTGGTTGGGGGGCTAGCGTCCCCCTTGCCCCCCCCCCCAGCTCATACGCCTATGACTGCTACGTATGTGTGGTATTAATATACGCAGCAGCCCACTGGGCGCACAGCTCGAGTGTACAGCATGACTCAAGAATTACTGACCCCTTGATGAATGAGAAGGCACAAAGTACTGTTGCGGTGCCAGCGAAGCAGCGAGAGCACGTCGCGCATGTTCAATAGGCTACGTGAGATTGCCAACCGTTGGCAACGCTTAGATCATCCATCTCTCGGGCGCGTTGGTACATCGTATTGCGGGCAGCGTTACGCAACTGTACCCGGCTTTAGCGTGTGGCACAAGGGAATTCCGAGGAAGGGAAACCGCCCTTTCAATGGTCTGTTCCCGTCGCACGGGTTCCCATCCTCACGTGAAAGTTTTGCTAGTTTTTATTATGCTTAAGGTTGGATATTAAAATGACAATTGTGAGCGCCCGCATGCGCACTATAGCGTAGCGGCCTATCTAATCGGCAGCGCCACCTGCGGCGCCATTACTCAGATAAACTCCAAGCCCAAGCGAGGGCCGGGGACACGTTTTGTCAATCTCGCTCCCGCCTCCGGCGCGGTCGGCACGTTTTTCATGTTCGAATAAAGCGCATTCTTCTCGTTCACAACGCCTCTCAGCCTTCATGCCTAGCCCGCCCAGCCCTCACAACTGGCGCAGTCGACAGGATAGTGCACGTCTCTCAACTCAAGCACTACGTGCCACCTTATGTCGAGCCTTACATTGTAAAAACCCAAGAGTGGCCTTTGTGTGACTCATCTGGCTCTCCCAGTGTTGGCAATGAGTTATCTCAACCACCAGTTTCCCTTGGCCCTGCAGTTTTGCCTCCAGCGGTACCCTCCTCGCGACCTCACCGCCAAAAGCGCCCACCCGAGCGCTTGAAGGACTATTCTCTCTCGCAGTGAAGCCACCAAGTACTGCTCCTTTCCTAGACCAATGGGACTTGGTCAGACAAGGAGGGGCCGGATGTGAGCGCCCGCATGCGCACTATAGCGTAGCGGCCTATCTAATCGGCAGCGCCACCTGCGGCGCCATTACTCAGATAAACTCCAAGCCCAAGCGAGGGCCGGGGACACGTTTTGTCAATCTCGCTCCCGCCTCCGGCGCGGTCGGCACGTTTTTCATGTTCGAATAAAGCGCATTCTTCTCGTTCACAACGCCTCTCAGCCTTCATGCCTAGCCCGCCCAGCCCTCACACAATGTCTAATCGGAGAAAATTTGAGTGCCACCAACAGTTCACAGAGCTATCATGGCGGGTAGCAGCGGTAATGTCATAACTGACTAAATGTTTGTAGTCTGTTAGTTGATCCTGTAAATGATTACCTTCTATTGTGTAAGTGAGTAACCATAAGGAACAAGGAAATTGTCGTGTGAGCCCGTTATAGATTTATCTAAATGTGTACCCCGATGAGACTCTGTAGAAGTTCTGAGGTTATATTTTGGATCGTTTCTTTCAGTCACGGTTCCATCATTGTGGCGTGTTTTACCCCGCCTAATTAGCTTATAAGAAGGAAGGTAATGATAACAGCTTTTCACAGGTCACTGGTATATGAAGAGAAAAACTGATAATGAAAGCAATATAAAAATCACAAGATACTTCTCTCTCACTTTTCCGGCGTTTCCACCTTTTCTAATATCCAAATTGTGTATTTTTCATCGTCTCGCCTGCAGTGCTCACGAAACACGGAGAGAACATGGCAAGCTAGATCAAAACCATCACCATCTCCCCTGCTCACAAAAGGCGGAGAAGACATAGCAAGTATGTCAGGTTAGGTAGAATAATAATAGTAATAAATTATAGTATCTTCGGCTAATACCAACGATGTAACAAGCTAAGTTTTAACACTTTGTTGGATTTCCTTGCACTCACTACAAAAACGAAGGCACTTGACGTCGAGGCACATCACTTTCGGTTAAGGAGCTTTTTCGAGGACATTTCTCTAAACTGAGAACTTAGCTTGGAATTGCTGGCACTCAGGAATACCATATATAAGGACCTTGAGTAGCAGGCCGACTCAAGATTGATTGCTGGATCACTCATGAGATGCTGGCCTGTTTCTTGTTCAGTTTCGCAATGAACGTCACCACCATCACCATGTTACCCCGCCGCGGTGGCCTAGTGGCTAAGGTAGTCGGCTGTTGACCCACACGTCGCGGGATCCCGGCTGTGGCGGCTGCATTTTCGATGGAGGCGAAAATGTGTAGGTCCGTGTGCTCAGATTTGGGTGCTCGTTAAACCCCAGGTGGTCGAAATTTCCGGAGCCCTCAACTGCGGCGTCTCTCATAATAATCATATTGTGGTTTTGGGACGTCAGACTACACAAATCAATCAGTCAATCCATCAATCAATCATCATTATGTTCATTTCCAACCTCTGGAGCCACGAAAGTAGGTACAATGAACTACCACACCCATGTACTTCGTGTTCTGATCATTTTTTTTAATTGCTGCACTGGGCCAGATAAGCTCCCGCCGAATTCTACAAAGCTATGGATCCGAGTGCAGTTATTCTCCGGCTCTAAAAGTGTTTGTAAGAACGACCAGATATCGCTGCGACTGGGCTATTAGCGAAGGCGAACTCGCTAATATCAAGATGTTCTTACACATTCCCAGTAGTGTTGGTACACCGAACACAATTCGTACTGCGATGTAATTTACAGCAACCGGCTCCAGCTACTTGTAATAGTGACTGATCTATATTTTATGCTGAACCATCAGTTAGTGTCTCACGTCAATGAAGCTAGTCACCCCGTCACTAAACAGAGACATGGCATAGTATTTACATGGCTGCCGGGTCACTGTGGTATCAGTGGTAAGTGCCTCGCCGAAAACGCTGCCCGATGTGTCCACGACGGAGTGCTCACACTGCTCGTATACCCCTGTCAAGAGATCTTCGGCACATCGCGAATATTGCCACGCTTAAGCATAGGCATTCTCCACTGAACTTAGCTCGTCGCTCACTGAACTTCTATTAAATATTCCAACTACGCTTCCCATGAAAGACTTCGTGGCGTGAGGCTACAATAGGTCGATGTGGCCTTTACCAACTCATTCACATACCACATTGGTACAGACTGACTCACCCAACTGCGATAACGGCAACTCCGTGTAACCTCGTGACCTCATCTTGTGCCACTTTGCCGACTTTCAACAAGATCGCCGGACTGTCCAGTCTGCCTACAGGAAACTGGATGGTCGTCCCTTTACTCGTGAAAAAAGTCCTGGGTGCTTGGTCTCACAGTATAAATCAACCTAGAAAGCACACGAGCGTTTCTACGATCGTTTCGCGCGGCACCTTGTTGCATAATCTCAAGCTGACTATTTGCCCATCTCTTTGTTTCTCTTCTTCTTTTTTTCTATATCATTTTTCAATAAGATTCTCCATATCTTACACTAAAAAACGTATATGGTAGCCAACCGACCCAAAGCTTGGTTAAGCTCCCTGCCTTTCCTCTCCATTTCTCTTTCTCTCTACAAAACCACGCCCCAGGAATAATTACAATTTGATTCACCAGTGGCCAGAGACGGTTCTACCCACAGGGAGGCTGCTGCCAAAGTGCGACGTCGGCGTTCGCGCCATAGGAAAACTCCTAGGACATCCTCTGCCAAGGCCAGGGATACACCGCTACCCCATATCACGCACTCACCACCACAAGCATCAACAAGTGCCAACAACGAGCATCCTCAGAAAGACGCAAGAAACATTGACCCTGACGCGTGGCCAGCGCTTCCGTCAGTGACACCACCAGTAGAACGGCAGCATCGCCCACTGAAAGCTACTTCAGAGCGAGTAAGTCATGACAGTCAAGATAACGAAATAATAGACGTGATTAAGACCCTCATGAAGACAATTCGAGTACTCCTGAATAATATTCAGACTCCGGCTGCCCACAGCGCTCTTCAAATATTGGACGCTTTGAATCCAGTGCTATCAAATCTACAGAAGCACCATGGCTCTTTCCCTGCAGCCCTTCCGTAAACAAGTGAAAGAGGCATCAATTTTCCAATGGAATGCCCGAGGTCTTAAACCCCGCATTTCGGATTTTCGACCATATGTTTTCAAGAATCAGTTTCCAATTATCGTAATTTGTGAACCACGTCTTCACAATGCTATAAGACTTTCTAAATACGAGGCTTTCAGATCTGCAACCCGTAACGAAACCAGTAAGGTCATTGTTTACATTAGGTGCGAACTCACATATATTGAGCATCCAGTAACACCGGACGACAGCAACCAATACGTGTGCCTGACAGTTAAGCGTAAGAACGTGAACTTCACGCTAGTGGCAGTATATATTTCACCTTCAGGCCGCTTCGACCCAGCAAGATTAAGCGCCATTATATCAGCGACACCTGGGCCATGGATTATTACCGGTGATTTTAACGCTCATCACCCCCTGTGGGGAAGCCAGAAGATGGACCGTCGGGGAAGAGATGTGTCCTCCTTTGCATCTGACCACCAACTACATTGTTTAAATGACGGCGCTCCCACGTTTTTACGGGGTCTGACATATAGTAGCTGTCTCGACCTAACTTTTGTGTCGAGTAGCCTGAACACCAAGGTGCAGTGGTTTGCGGACAATGAAACGCATGGCAGTGATCACATCCCCACCTATATAAAAATCAAGGGGCTAAGCAAGTCGCAAATCGCACCCACTGCCCGGATAGACTGGTCAAAGTACAGATCATCCACAGAGAAGCAATGCGAGAGAAACCAAGAAGGCTCTCTTGAAAGCCTAGAAGGTATAATGAAGGCCGCTATTCAAGAGGCAACGTTTAATTGTGGACCTTTGCCAGATTTTTGCAAACATGAGGTGGAGTTGGAGCGACTTCGCGCAATCCGCCGTCGCGCCGAACGACGTTATAGGCGCACGAAATCCATCTACGACTTGAGGGAAGCGAGACGTCTACAAAAGAAGATTCAACGTCGAATCAATGCACTACAGTCGCAACGATGGAAGTCACTATGCGAGTCGCTCGATCCCCACAAACCTCTTTCGCAAATATGGAGAATAATCCGCGGCCTACGAACATTGCCACAACAGAATTGTCCATTCAAATGCCTTGCTCTCCACCAAGGCCGGCGTGAAATCGATGTAGCGGAAGACTTCTGTGCCAGAGTTGCAAACAAGGGGTCCGGGATCAACATGAGTAACCTACGAAACGCACCGGTGTCCAGAGACACTCGGATGGACAATATGTTTTCTCTAGAGGAGCTTCAGGCAGCATTGGCAGCATGCAAGCGCTCGTCATCGCCTGGACCCGATGGAGTCACTTACATGGCCCTTGCTAACCTAGGACGAACAGCTCGGCGTGCCCTTCTAGCTGTATACAATGACTCGTGGAGCAACGGTTCGGTTCCTCCTTCGTGGAAGTGCAGCCGCCTTGTGCCCCTGCTCAAAACCAGGCAAATCGCCTCTGGACATGGCCTCCTATCGCCCCATCGCACTTGCCAGCTGTTTTGGAAAGGTGATGGAGAGAATGGTGCTGACTCGCCTGGAGTGGTACTTGGAACATAACAATATATACCCCGATGCTTTGACCGGCTTTAGACGTGGACGATCTTCCATAGACAATGTTGTTGATCTTGCCACGTCTGTACAACAGCACAAGAGCCTAAAGAGATTATCAGTGGCACTTTTCTTGGATATTAAGGCTGCATACGACAATGTATTACATGAAACCATCCTGGACGCCTTGGGAAGCATTGGATTGGGAGGTCGCGTTTACCAATGGATCTACAGCTATTTGAAAGACAGAACCTTCTTCGTTCAGACAGAAGATGGCGCAACAAGGCAACATCATACTTATCGCGGCGTACCTCAAGGTGGGGTCCTAAGCCCCATACTTTTCAACCTTGCGCTCATTGGCCTCATTGACGTCCTGCCACACTCCGTACATCTGTCGATATACGCGGACGACATCTGCATCTGGGCATCAGGGGTCACGCGTCTACACGTACGAGCCAGGCTTCAGACAGCGGCTACACTGACGTCAAACTACCTTCAAGGACGAGGACTGGAGCTGTCATATGAAAAATGCTCACTAGTTGCGTTTACGCGCAAGACAATGACGCCATACCGCATCAGAATTAATGGACACACAATCAGCTATCAAAAGACTCACCGTTTCCTGGGAGTAATAATAGATCGTGATTTGTCTTGGAGCCCTCATATCGCTTACATGAAGAAGAAACTGACCATGATCACCCACGTCCTAAGGTTTCTTGCGGGAAAATCATGGGGTGCATCGGTACGAGCCATGCTTCAACTGTATGCTGCACTTTTTCTTGGCTTCATGCGCTACAGCCTACCTGTGCTTGGCAAGGCCCGCATAACAAACGTTCACGTCCTGCAGTCATTACAAGCTCAAGCACTGAGAATATGCCTCGGGCTGCCGAGATGCGCATCCTCAGCAGCGACTGTCGCAATCGCTCATGAACACCCTATCACAACCTACATTCGTGTCGATGCTTTAAGAACGCACATAAGACATGTCACCCGGATTCAATCGCATCACCTTGCCTCCCTTCCAACTTCCAGGCCATGCTCTGCGTTCTCCTCTATTATTGCCCCACATCGCACGGTGATTCCCACGAACTTCACGCACGCAGCAAGACCGTCGTTACCATTGTGGTGTCTACATCCACTGGAAGCCCTGATAACCATCCCCGGAATGCAAAAGAAGAAAACTTGTCAAATTTGGTCCTAAAACAAACAACATTACTGTTTCTGCATGAGAAACACAGTGGACGCATTCACATTTACACGGATGGGTCGGTCACTTCAACAAGTTCAACAGGCGCAGTGGTAATTCCGGAGAAATCCATCACGATAAAGTTCAGGACCTCGCATCTGACATCATCCACGGCGGCAGAACTCACCGCCATTCGTGCCGCTCTGGAGTTCCTAGTTGAAGAACCGCAACAGACATGGTCAATATTCTCCGACTCCAAAGCAGCTCTCCAGGGAATTGCCTCGCCATATCGTCATGGACCAAACGAACAGCTAATTGCTGAAATACGACTGCTCCATCACTGGGCTATAGAGAAACAACATGACATAGTATATCAATGGATACCAGGCCACTGCAGCATTGATGGAAACGACCGTGCAGATGAAGCAGCCCGAACTGCTCATGACGATGCCCCTTGTGTAGCTATACCATTATCAAGAACGGACGGCCGCTGCAAGGCTTCGATCACTTGCACGAGAACTGACACTCGCTCAGTGGAATTCACCGGCATTCACCAACGTCCGCCTTCATAATTTGGACCCACACCTACAGCTCCGTCTTCCATCAGGAATAACCAGAGCAGAGGAGACACTTTTGTGCCGTCTGTGGATTGGGGTGGCCTTTACAAATGCTTATTCGTTTCGAATCGGAATGGCCAGAAGCCCGACATGTGACAACTGTGGCTGCGCAGAGACTTTCTCCCATCTTCTCTGCGAGTGTCCCCGCTTCAGCGTGCCAAGAAAAGAACTGTCAAAAGCTTTAGATAGAATAGACAATCGCCAATTGTCGGAAGAAAGGGTATTAGGACACTGGCCGAGACCGTCCTCTGCGCGCAAGGCATTGAGAGCGTTGTTGCGCTTTCTGCGGGCAAGTGGTCTTAGAGACAGACTGTAAACAGCGTCGTGGATCGTCTGATGACCTTCTCTCTCTTTTTTTTTACAACTTCTCTTTCCCTCATCTTTTATCCCCCTTACCCCCTTCCCCAGTACAGGGTAGCCAGCCGGTCTGAGAACTGGCTAACCTCCCTGTCATTCCTCATTTATTCCTCCTCCTCCTCCTCCTGATTCACCAGTGAAATCTCATAGCCACAGCTGCGGCGCTGTTTGGCCAAATATTGCCCTTGAACTGGAAGCGGATCTTCCTAATGAAGAGGAGCTGAAAATAGTGTTAGCTTTCCCCGTCCTGCGCGGCTGAGTATTTAAAAAAAAATCACATCATTGCATTTCAATGCGATAGCAATAACGGGCCCCTAAACCACACCAAGTTCTAAGGAGAGAGTGGTTTCGTTCTCGCCTTTACTACCGTTTCCTATACAAGCATTTTCTACTGTCCGTAGTGGCCGCGTTTTCGATGGAAGCGAAACTGCTTGAGGTGTCGTGCACTTAGATTTTGGTGCACTTGGGTTTTGGTGATTTAGATTCCTAATGACGCCATGTACCGCACAAGACTGCCGCTCTCCGCGGCGACGTTATATGTGTGCGTGTGTGCTCCCCCTCTATTTTCTTACTCTTATTCAATCTCTCTTCCCTCTGTGCAGGGTAGCGTACCGGTTATGTCAAAGTTGTTAACGTCCCTGTCTTTCCTCTTTCTCCTTTTCCTTCCTTCCTTTCAACAAAGGGACATACATATTCGATGTATTTCGGAGCTTTTTAATATGCGTCGTGAAAACTGTCAAGACCATCGATTGCCGGCGTCTCAGTTATGGTTCTTTCAACAACAACAACAACAACAACAACAACAACAACAACAACAACAACAACAACAACAACAACAACAAACAACAAAACAACAACAACAACAACAACAACAACAACAACAACAACAAGATATTCGACAAGCTTTGGAACATTTGAGCATCTTGCATATACCGTGATTTCAGCTTCCGAATGGTCTAGGGAAATTATGCGCCCTTGTTGAACTATAGTAGGAATGGAACAAGGCAGCTCCGTCTTCGGCTATACATTATTAAAGCACTTGTTGCATTCACCTCGCTAAAATTTTGCACGACACGTCCTCAGGAATAACGTAAACGTGCAACGTTTGACGATGTTATGCTTTTACATTAAACGAGCGTGAGCGAGGAATACAGGCGAAGACACACAAGGAGGTTTGTGAGCTGAGCTGCAAGTATGCCGACATATCGTTTTTCTTTCTTTCTTTCTTTTCTTTCTTTCTTTCTTTCTTTTCTTTCTTTCCTTTCTTTCTTTCTTTCGTTTCGTTCTTCTTTCTTTCTTTCTTTCTTCGTCTTTCTTTCTTTTCTTTCTTTCTTCCTTTCTTTTTTCTTTCTTTCTTTCTTTCTTTCTTTCTTTTCTTTCTTTCTATGGTAATGCTACTTCACCGGAAGGAGACTTGCATGGTCAGTAGTCCATAGAACACCATCTTTAACCATGTGGTTCGAGGCCTACACTACTTGTGGAGTAAGGACCAGTAACTATGGGGCGACCATAAATATAGGTTATGACATTCTGTGTCGCATATTTTCCCGCACGGAGGTTTGAGTATACAGTGTCCTTGACATCACTCCTCGTGAGCCGAGACCTGAAGTGGTGTGTGACTGGTGCTTAACCCGCAATGGTCGTATATGGTTGGTGCTCCATCCTAAACGTGTAGATGATGAACCCTTACAGCCATCTTTCTTACATGCGGGCCTAATTTCACATAGATTTAAAGGCAGTCGGTGTCGTTATGAGATTCACCATCACCCCTACCTGCTGTATGCACCCCAAATGTACCGTATGTATACCTCCACGCTACAGTTGGTTCTTCGGCGTATGCTTCGCAAAGAGAGCGTTAGTGATGAAACAGCGATGCGACGCTTTTCTTGCAAGGTTGTAATTGACAATGCTATCAGTATCCACCCATAACAGCGCTCCTGCATCTAATGAGATTTAATTTTAAGCGGAAATTATATGTGGGTATTAGCCAAGCAGCGGCTTGTCTTGCTTCGGGTGGACCATCAGTCTAAATAGGTATTAAGGAGACCGGCCACCACTTTACGTATAGGTCAAATGATGTAAGAGAGAGAAAAGATAACCTATCTGTAAAACTTTCTGCATATTGTGTGAGTTATCTACAGCCAATTGGCCGGAGTGTGGTTGCATGATATAACAGGGAAACAGCCAAGCTAAGAAATACTCAATGCAAGTTCATTATTGTGCATTGATAGGTACTTTACATTGACAGTAAATGAAGTTAATGTCCAAATTCAATCTGGAATACGTGGACCAAACCGAACAGGCAGAGTTAATCAATCACTCACTTTATTAGGTGTGGAAGGTACAATTAGGATTAAAGGTCTGTGGGCAAATTGAGCCGCTAATGAACAATTATAGAGTGAAGAGTGAGATATACAGGTGAATTCAACGTTTACGGAAATGTCTACAAGTAAAAGGTTATTGATAGCGAAATGTCGATTTTCATGTGTTTTGTGCTCGTGTATTCATACAACTATGCTTGCTAACGTCGAGTGTATAACATAAATAATGTAACAAGATCTGCTTTAGTTTTTACTTTACGAGGATTTACCAAGCAGGGATTTCGGTTCTCTATAGAGAGCCGCATCAAGCTTGAAGTCACGAAAAGATGAATCATTGTGCATAACCGCAATAAACATATTTCATCCGCAACAAATATTTATTGGACACACCGCTGTCTCGTAAGTTGTAACGACTATATTCGGTTCAATTATACGTCTATACAATGTGTATTTCGATCAATGAAATGAACACCAAGAGGTATGAAATACTCTGATGAAGTAAACACAGGAAATTTGGTGTCGTCTAACGTTTTCATTCACGGTGAATGCCTGCGTGTGCTGCACCAAAGAAGGACTAAAATGAAAACAAACTGAGAATCGAGTTCGAGTATCTGTCCTTTGAGGCACCAGACACGTGTGAAAGCACCATATGTTGTATATGTATATCTTTCAAAGCTCTTTATATCAAAGTATTCCATTCTATCCACCTTTCAATCAACTTTCATCCTTGAGAACTCACGCTGTAACTTTATTTTTTAATTCTTAAGGGCCTCACGTATTTATGTTTTATTAAAATTTTCATTTTATTTCCTCTCCTGTGGCATCGAGGCTTACAAAGACGCAGCGCCGAACCAGTACTGCTTCAATGAGAAATCGCTGCGAAGAACGCTGTCGAGAGAACGCTGACTAAACACCCATCCACGTACGTATATTGTAGATGATACTACATGGACGAGTGCAGTGGCATTCACTCGGCGCTTATGCTACAGTATAGATGGTGACGTGAGGCGTGCCTAACCGTGCCCGTTGTCCGGACGTTGGCCAGGAAGGTGTGAGTCACGCGACACTCTCCTACGAGCACGCCATACGCGTGCATCAAGCAGCGTCCTCTATTATCTTCGCAGCTTTCGTCTTCGTTCGGTGCGGCGCGAACAGCGCTCGCAGTTTTTTTGATGCTTTAATTATGCTCATTAAATGAATCAATATTGCCTACAACATTTTTCTCGCCAGTGTGCTGTCAAATGCATCCCCCTTTTTTTTTCATCGTTTATCGTCTATTATCTACAACCTCGCTTTCATTCCTTTATTGTATAGCTTCTTAAGCCCTCCCATCATCGTGGCCGGAGGCGCTCATTTCTCACTGAAAGCTAATTTATATGCCTTATCGAGAAGTCTATGCATCGACATTAATTTCGACGTAATCGGTGCTTATAAACGTCAACGCTTTGCCCTTTCTCAACCAAGTCCAGTGCGATCTGCCATATATCTAAAATTAAAAAAAAATAACGAAACGAATGGCTGACCGACGGTGCTGCGTCGAAATTAATTACCCTCGCCGCGCCTTCTCGATATCTCGTCGACCAATTATGTAGCGGCATACGTTGTGTACGCGCACGCCCGAAGCACCCCATGAGGAATCGAATGCCTATAAGCGGGTCAAATTGTTATAAACGGCGTCCACTTAGCGCAGCCAGTGCTGCTCGTATGCGAACGATTCCCACCAAAATAAAGGGAAAAAAACGCGAGATTTGTATTTCTGCCCCGCGTTTCGCGCGCGCATACACAAGCAGCTCGAGGTCGATTACGCATGACATAGCTCTATTAATTGAAACACCGATCAAGGACGGTATCTGGCCATTAATTTTACTTTCCATTATTTCTTCATTGCTCGACCGCGTACGCTGTCTGGCGTTGAGTGCGTCGCCCCAAAGGAGCTCGGGTCCCGGCCATTATGTAATGGACGGCAAAAAAAAAATGGCCGCAAGGTGCGTAATACACGTATTTCGAGCGTCACCATTTAACACTGCTGCATAGCCTGCGTTTTCACTCATCTCACTCAACGCATTTGACAAGTGCGTCCGTTTTGCTTCAGAACGTCCAGGCTCATTCCTTTCGCCTCGTCCGATCCTTATTTCTGCACAGTAACCCCTTTGTACCGCACTCATCCACGGCTGGATCCAACTACACTGCAAAAACGCGTGTTGAATAACAAAATTTATAGTAATGGTATCTAACCGACAATTATGCCAAGGAATGTATAAGGAATAGTATTAGAAGTAATTGTAATGTTAAATGTGAAGAGAGAAAGAAAAGTGCCCGAAACGATAACTTGCCGAGGGCTGCAGGGGGCCGAACCTGCGACGTTCAGAATAACGCGTCCCGATGCTCTAACAACTGAGCTACAATGGCGGACCACCCCCCCCCCCCCCCACACGTCTACTTTATGGGTGTATATTGTGCATAACCAGTAACCATGGAGGCAAGTGTTGAGTACTCTTTGTATGTCTACATATAGACACGATATTATTGTGATCTGACGAACAATAATCGAAGTAAAGCATATGGTATATTATTAGAAGTATTTGTTATATAAATGTGAAGAAAGAAAAGTGCACGAAAAAAGTAACTTGCCGTGGGTAAGGATCGACCAAACCTGCGAGCTTTGAATAACGCGTTCGATGCTGCGAGCTGCCCAGCTCGTAATACGTTTCACAGTGCTACGTGACGCCCAATAGACAGATAATTAGTGTTCCACGTTAACCGTCCATGGCTACAGGTGGCGCTTGGTAGCACATCGAACGCGTTATTCGAAGGTCACTCGTCGGTTCCTGCCCACGGAAAGTTATCTTTTTGTCCCCTTTAATTTCTTAGTATTTACATTACAAATACTTCTAATACTATCCCCTTTACTTTTCTTGGCATGACTGTCTGTTCGATCTCTCTAATATTGTGTCTAAGAAAGAAAAAACGAGCCCTTAAGTGTACACTTCTTCATAAAATTATAGGCATTTTTCTGCTTCAACCTACGCGATACTTTTTGATAAAGCGAAATAGGTAATCTGTTTTTTCAAATGATGTAATTTGTCAGTTATATCTAGTAAACACTAGTTTTCTGTAAATATCAGAGCTGCTTTGTAATGTATACCAAACATTGTTAGATTTCACTGGTTCTGCAACGGTAAAGTAATGTTAGAGCTCTCAAGGCGCTGGAAATCAGATTACTTCATCAAACGTTCCCTAATATGAATCATCTCCTGCAAAAGTGTAACATTTGGACGATAAAAGCCCTGCCTAGAACAAAGCTCCAAGCTGGCACTGACAAACTTGCAAATTTATAAAATACGGACTTTGCAAAAAATGATGTCAAACTCCACCAACACTCGAGGCATTTTGGTAGTCGTGACAAGTGCCTTCTGTTTATATATTCCTCGTGGTAGCTACCGCTAACAATGAGCGCAAACACGTTTTACTTATGCCACATAGCGGCGTCGTAGGGACAGCTGCTTACTGCTCTCACATATTACAGTGCGTAGTACTGTGAATCGTCTACTACTTGTTCTAAGCACATTACCATAATGTTTTAGGGAATGCCGCAAAACACAGAGAGTGCTGGACGTCATGGGCAACAAAGCATGTAATAAACTTATAATTGGGCGTGGTTCTCGGGTGATAAAACTTGAATGGGACAGCAGAAAAGCGTTGACTGCAAACTTGTGCGCACATACCAAAAGCCTGTTTTTTAGGAAGAAATAAAAACGAAGAATCACTGTAGAAGAAGACAAGACATTAACAGATATTGTAGGCTAAATGCCTGGTCAATGGAAAACAGAAAATGAACTAGAACAGAAGTGTTATGTCACTAAATTTCCCATGTATTTTCTGTTTTTCTCACTAGTTATTTTTTTCGGTGTATAGTGGGCTCCAATTACACGGTGATACTGTCCAATGCTAAAAAATGTTATAAGAACTCTTAATTTCACCTCTTCTATTTCATTCATTCATTCATTCATTTTCTTCCGCTGAATAAGACATCCCAAGGAATATGTAGGCTCAAACTTTTGGAAAAACCAACAAATTATGCTCTGCGCGTACTGATTATAACATCAAATAAGCAAAATATCTAACGCACACTACTTACGCATGTCTCTCTCTCTCTCTGATAATGAAGGATAATTAGCTACTAAAAAGAATTACAAAAAAAACGTTCATTTAAATTTTCTTTTTGGCTCTAGGGGAATGACAAAAGCGTAAACATTTAAGTATAGAACGCATCACAAATCACAACAGTAACGTTCTGCTTGTTGTTGCTGCACACGCAGTTGTGGCGTTGTCAATGGTGATTATTCAGCTATTTCAGAAGTATACCTTAACACCTGAATCAGGGGACAAGGTATATAGCCACACTCGTGGAGGCATCTGAACTTTGCAAACTATCCCGGGTCCGAATTCACGAAACTTCTATTTCGTAACCACGTTTTCCTGTTGGTCAACCGGCTTCACCAAATAATATGTCCCACACCATGATTGGTAAAATATTTCCAGACTCAAATTTTTAGCGCAAGGACTTTTTGTGAATAGAGGCTCTGGTTCTTGGTTATACCACACATACGAGTGTGGGACATAAGGTCATAAGCCCCGCCATGGTGTTTTTGTGGCTAAAGTACTCGGTTGCGGGCCCGCAGGTCGTGGGATCGAATCCCGGCTGCAGCGGCTGCATTTTCGATGGAGGTGAAACTGCTGTATACGCCCGTGTGCTCAGATTTGGGTTCACATTAAAGAACCCCAGGTGGTCAAAATTTCCGGAGCCCTCCAGTACGGTGTCTCCCATAATCAAATGGTGGTTTTCGGACGTTAAACTCCACATATCGATCAATGATACGTTCAGTGATCTCTACTCTACTCTGCTTTACAAGCATTGTTGATACAGCTGCAAACGCTCGCGCGTTACGTTATCATTTTAAGCTTTATTGTTATCAATATTACTTGCATTTATCAATATTATTTGCAAGGTGAACTCCAGTTATTTTCTTTAGGTTGCGGACATACGCGGGTGCACAGAAGGGGGGGGGGGCAGAGGGGGCACCTTTTTTCTCAGCTAAGAGAGGGGAAGGGGGCGCATAGTCAGCCCCACACATTGGCATAATGGGGAGGGGAGTGCTGTGATGAACTCCCCCCCCCCCCGCCCTTAACGGAAACCCTGCGCACGCAAATGTGGTTGCGTGTATACCCCTTCTTGTTGACGTGCCCTGGCACTAACGGCATGGATCACAAGGTGATACCTCTTCTATGTGGGGCATTGAAGCACGCAGGTTTTTCACCGAGCAAGGGTGCATGGTCCTATTTTTTTTTGTTTGCAGAATATGCACAACTAAGAGCCTTGGTATGTGCTTTCAAAAAATCGCAGCCATGTGTCAGTACTGTGTCAGCGTACTCTTCTTTACGCTACCCTCTGCACGTGCTCTCAGCATTGCTTCACCCGCTTCGGAGAAATTGGGGAGCTTGTTCCGCATTGCGCAATGTTTATTATGCCCTTCACTCCAAAATTATCCGATCATTTATAAAATAGGCTTAATGCCTAAACAGTCTGCTGTTTAGTTGGTTACTACCCCTCTCCTTTTTTTTCAGTAAAACAGCATGCTGACTCCCTACAAGCGGTATATAGCATAAAGCTAAAGTAAGGACAAACACACAGCTCGCTGCGTAAAATTTTGAGCCATATTATTCCTGGTGCATCTGACAAAGTAATGATGACTTATGATCGTGCTACCAGAGGTGTTATTGTAGTGAAAGCGCCCATGTGCATGTGGACAGCACGTGTGCAAGTTGGGAATTAGCATATAGTGTTCAAACGGTTACAAGAGCACACTATGTTCTTTTTCTTTGTGGCCACTGTCAGGAAATACAGCAAATGCGTGTTTCTATCATAGAGTTTACTAGTATACACTAGAGGGAACTCTGGCACTAGTGTCTATGGGAGTTGCAACACACGGCGCTTCAGTGAGCACGGGAATGATGGGTAGTACACACATTTGTCTAATATTTGTACTTCTGGCCTGCTTTTGTCTCCGTGCGTGTTCGTGTGGCTTGGAACTGTTTTCTTACGAAACAAATGTTAGCAAATGTTCAGCGGTTGCGCTTCACCACATTATTCTTTTAGACTTATCTTTCCAAGTCGGGTCTCGAAGTTCAAAAGGGTTGAATCTTTCTTTCAAAACGAAACCGAAACACAGCAATTGCCAAAGCCTCAAGTAGGATTCGCCGTCCGCAAGTACGAAGACTAGGCAAATGTGTGTACTACCCATCATTCCCATGGTCGCTGAACGATCGCAGTGCCAGAGTTCCCTCGAGTTAATTTTAGGAAACTATGGTTTCTATATACTCGCTTCGTAAGTGAAAGAGGTTATCGTGCTCAAAGTTGCTTTTGCGGAGCTCTCATTGTTGTGACACAAAATAGTATCACATGTAAACTGTCTGCACTTCATTTCTTTTTTGTTTTTGCCTTATGTGCGGGTTGCATGCACGTGGTGTACGAATTATATGTCATGTGATGAGATTAGTTCGAAGAAGAAACAATGTCATAAAAATAAACAGAAAATTAAAAAATAAACACAACGCTGAACCTCAACGCAACGAAATCGTTTGCCGCGTGGCAGGTCGTTGCATACTCTCCGTAGACATGTACCTACGACGCAAGTAATAATGCAGAGAGCCAGATGGGCGCAGGACGGGAGCGCTTTTTCGGCTAATGACGAAAATGAATGAGCTACAAGCTTAGAACACGTCATTGTGTCTGTTTTCGTTTGTTCGGTGGAAAAGTCACACCACAGAGCGCGCGTGTTTATAGGGTAGCCTGCGGTGCGACCCAAAACTCTATATGCTAGAAAACTGCGCATCGAAACCTTGTTGGACGTGGCCGAGCGTGACACGTACGTAACGTCTCCCTAACACGACGTTCGCAACGTCGCTTTCCAGCTCTTCTATGAAGCCTGTAGACCCTCCCCAGTCGCTTTTTTCTTACTTCGCAAACTAACTTACCTCTCTATACACTAGGAGTGACTGCTGTTCTGAGGCCGTACGCTTCTTTTGGTTTTTTCTATATTTCACTTGTGCCTAAACTTTTATTCTCATCTTGTTTTGCTGGGCTTGCGATCTTGTAGTAAACAGCTGCCATTGTTTCCCTTTTCAATTTTGGCGAGGTTTTTTTTTTCTTCTTTTTCGCGTGTTCGGACGAGGTTGCAGTGATCCATCACGTAAGCCAGTGCTCCGCGACGCTGGCAGCCAGCTAGCTAGTCAGGCGAAAACCATGGCACGCACTTTTTCTTTTTTTTTCTGCACCGCAGCCACATGCGTCGTTCAGGAGGACTCGCGCGCCCCACGTTATCATTGCGCACGTCTGGAAGGCCCACCTTGGCTCAATCATACCTTTGCGCGCAGTTTTTCACTGTCATTTACTTCTAGCGCTCATGGCTTGATGTGTCTGTTAACTCTTTAATCAACAACGCTTTACGAGGGGGAGTGGCACGTAACGGTAATAGCGGCATGATATGAAGCATCTATACTGATGCTTAAAGCAAAAGACACTTCATCTTCAAACAGCGCTAACGCACGAAGACATAACAAAGAAATGACATGCATAGTGATGAATCAAAGTGCGGAAAGTTTCTAGTTCGTTGCTGCTCTTTGTTATTGTCCAGCCGGCTTCCCTAATGGTACGCCCGACATCACGAAGGGCCGAATTTCTCGCCTGCAAGCAATTCTAACGTAAGATATTTTGTGAACAAGGACCGAGAACCCTTACGGTAAGCATTTTCGTTTGCAAAACCTTTGCGATAAAGGGTCTTGTGTAAGAGTGGTTCGTTAAAGCTTTTCGTACCTTGTGAGCGAGTGAGACAGATAAAAAAAAGGAATAGTAGGGAGGTTAGCCAGAAGTATCCCGATCGCTTGTTGCTTGCTCTATGGGCTGGAGGAGAGAGGTAACAGATAAGAAGACAGAGAGAAAAATGCCTGTCGTAACGCATGAAAATGTTTAAACGAGCCACTCGTTACGCAATTCACATGTTGCGAAACGCATGATGCCTGCATATAGTATTTTTTTTATTTACAAGCGCGTGCTTTTGTACTTCATCTGAGTGGTGGTGGCGGTAGTGGTTAGAAGAAAGAGAAAAAAATGCACCTAATTTCTGTCTGCCTTCAGGCGACACGGCGCAGTGCCTTATAGGGGTGGGGGGAAGGAAGGATAAAAAGAATAGAAGGAAAATAGACGAAGAAGAAGACAGGCAAGCGACAGAAAAAGAAGGAGATAGGAAAGTGGGGATCCGGTCGAAGCAGTCCAAGGGCGGGGTGCCACAATGCGAGAGCTACACGGCGTCAGGAGGCCGCGGAGGGCGAACCAGTCGGCGGGAGCTTCGCTGGCGTCGGAGATCGCGAGGGCACAACCGTCCAGCTTGAAATCCTGCGAGCGAATCTCTGAGTGCAACAGAGGTATAAGTTATTGCGTACTGCCGTCAGAAGTGACCGGAGCTACGTTATCGATCTGATAGATTGTTACTATTAAAGTCACAGTGACGTGTAAGCTATTCCCATGTGATACGGTGCCCTGCCTTTGTCGAGGTTGCATTGTGTAACGAGTGGCTGACTATGTTGTCCGCGCCGCTGGGCTAATAGTGAGTATTGCTGCCCCATTCTTTCAGTGAGTGAATATGAACCACATTTCAGTTGTTTTTTCGGTAGCACTATAGCACGACCGAAGAGTTTATGTGAAGTACAATACAAACAGCTGCATATTCTGCGGTTAGGGATGCTGTGGGATTACACGTGTAGGAACGAAATGTGGTGACTTTCTCTGAGGAAACGAGGGCTTTTACAGAACCCTTAGAATAGCCAACATATAAGTGTAGATGCTGATGAATTCGATGTACTTCTCATGCAGCAGGAACATCTGCAATATGATAGCTGTTTACGAGCAGGGCATCAGAATTCGGAACTCGTCCTGCTTTCTATGCAGTAGTGCACTCCGGTTTAATCCAAATGTCAAGGAGGTGCAGATGGCTTAAATGTCAAAGTGGGCTTTGTGTTAATGTCACGCGCACTCGCGCTGATCATGCTTCGAAGTCGGAAGGTCAGCTAATGAAATTCTGAGTTAGTGAATAAGGCGGCAACCCGCCAGCACAGCCCAGTGAGTATGGTGTCGTGGTGCGGAGCGTGATGTATTGGTTTCGATGCCATCTACAACGGTAGCATTTTGTTGGTAAGGATACGCAATAATTTTCACATGTGACTATAGATGCAGTAGACGCTGCTTGGCTCATGTGCCATAGTTTTATTCCATATCACGCACTCTTCTTCCTCGGGCTTTTACTAGTCATTACTGCCTTGTTACGTCCCACATATATAAATTTATATGTGCCCACTTAAGAACTTCAGCGAATAAGAACTAACTTTTACTCACCCAGCACAACGTGCCACATGGGTAGATCGTTGGTTTGAAAAGCCCACTATCTATAACTGATTTAGCTCAACTGTGGCAGAATTTAGGCATTGCTATCCGTCACGAACAAGCAATGACCAAAATGTCAGCTGCTTAATTATGCAACGAAAAAAGAACAGCTGACGTCATCCGACCTAGAGTTCATGAAAATATCAAGCACGAAATGACCAGCGCCTTTATTAGCTCTTCCTTTATTGCGACCTGTTTCATCAGTTTCCGTTCATCGCTGTGTCTATTGTAGCGATCGGGCTATGCCTTGACCCAGCGAGTCATTTGCCACGCCGGATTAGTGCAAAAAGGACAGTCTCGCCACGTCTGGACGGAGGAAGCAACAGAGGCCGGCCCCACGAGACGTCGCCTGCTGATTGACAGCGGCGCCAACGGGATGGAATGTCGCCAAAGAGGGTTTTGGAGCCGCCACTCTATCTCCCGCCTGGGCCAGTCACGCATCGTTAGCGCGTTAACCGGCAGACGACCATGGCGCTGGTCAAAAGGGTTCTCCCCAGAGGAATCCACGAACCGGGCACCTCTCAAAAGATCGGCGCTTGTTTAATCCATTGTCAAGTAGCCGACCGCCTGACTGCCTATTCCCGCCAGGCATTGTCCCGGAGTACGAGACGTAGTGTCGCCAAGACGCCACCAAGAGGACAACAGGGACGGCGTCTTCCTGGGGGAGACCGCGGCGGCTGCCGCGGATCGCCCCGCTAATTGAGCGAACATAATCGGCGGACCCTCTGAAGTATGCGGCCAGGATCGTGGGCACTCTCGACTAAAGACTCACACACGACGAGGAAGAGCTCTGCTGGCGCCACCAAAGTGCAGTGTTCACCTGGACCTTGCATGCTCGCCCCCCCTCACCTGTGTGTGCGTGATTGGTGGTCGACTCGTAGAGGAGGAGCCCGACAGGGCATAAAACGACGCGGCAGAGTGCTGGACGTCGCTCTGAACTAAGTAAAGTTCAACCACCACGCTCGTGGTTTGTGAAACCACTAGTTCTTCTCTTCTCTTCTGTCATCTCGACAACTCCCTGTAAAGATGTAAATAAATCCGTTAAGTTTGCTCAAAGCTCTCCCCTAGTCCTTGGCTCGACGGAGCGACGGCGAACGGTTCCCGCTACCCGCAGACTGCGGTCGCCGCGACGCGCAACAACTGGTTGGCAGCGGTGGGATGCCAGCAGCGTCCCTCCTTCCCATCCGCAACAACTGGTTGGCAGCGGTGGGATGCCAGACGCCATCAGCAGCAACTTCCTCTTCCATCCGTAACAACTGGATGGCAAGCGGTTGGATGTGAGCCTGGAGGACGGAGAATGAACAACACGCCGAGATCATGGAGACTAGCAGCTGTGGACTGGTGAGTGCTGGCTTTGGTTTTTGGTTGCCAGGCTGATAAGATAGAAGTGCAATCTTTTCGCTGGTAGAGGCTACTACAGAAGCAGTTGTTTACGGAACTTCTGGGTAGAGAGTGAGCTGCACCACACTAGTTCTCTGTCATGGATTGGAAGCGTTTGTTGAAGAATCAGCTCCTGATTCTGGGGGAGGAGCTGGGAGCAGAAGTAGATACGGGGATGAAGAAAGACGCAATTGTTAGCGCTATCGAGGGCTTGAATCTGACCAGTGAAGAAATTAAAGAAACGTGGAACGAGATTCAAAAGCAACAGGAACAGGAGCGCGAGAAAAAGCGTCAGGAAAGGCGAGAGCAAGAGAGAGAGCAGTGGAAGGAAACCCTAAAGGTAAAGCTGGAAGAGACAAGAAGATCAATACAGTGCCTTAGATGGTCTCAAGTAAATTCGAGGATCCATCTATTCGAAGAGGGCGAGGATATAGAGAGTTACCTAACCTCTTACGAGAATGTTTGCACAGACCTAGGGCTCGACGAAGACTATTGGTCTTTCGCCTTATTGAGTGTCTTTCCATGCGACTTAATTGGTAGAATAGGGTACCTTTCCGAGGACGAGTTCAACAGTTATAATGTAGCTAAGGCAGCCTTACTGCGGTGCTTCGGCATTAGAGCTGACAGAGAGCAAATGGAGTACAAGCTCACGAACGCTCCGTTGAAGAACGCGCGACGGTGTGCTGGTATTAAAACCAAGCCTGAAAGAGGTCCGCGTGTCTCTCATAGCACAAAGGTGAATAGTGAGCGCAAATTGGAGATAGAAAAACGGGAGCGAGGTGAAGAGCTTGAGCGAGCACTCAACCTAGAGATTGAACTGTCAGAACAAAAAGTCGAGGCAACGCGGTGGAAGATTCAGCCATCCGCAAGTGTAGAGCACGAGAAGTGCGAGGTGCAGCCCAGAACTTTAGAGAAGGCTAGCACGTGTGAACATAGCAGCGGATTCAAAGGCGAATCGAGTTTGAGTGCTGCGAATGAGGCTGCGCTGAGTAGAGAGGCCGACGAAGGCCAGAGCGAGTGCGACGAGGTACTGTGCCAGTTAAATGCTAGCGAAACAGCTAGGATAGCTGTAGAAAAGCTGGTACAGACCTCAACTGTGTTTGTCGCGACGGTGGATCTTGCAAATGAGGTCGAAGTAGGCAAGAACACCGGAGAAGGCTCAGAAGCAGCGAGCGTAGAGAATAGTATCAGTGCAGTTGCAGACAGCTCTCAGGAATGCGAGCAAGATTTTTCGAAGGCAAGCAGCTGCATTGTTCCTAAGTGTGTTAACCAGTCCGCCGGTCTGGAGGGTGAGAATAAAGATGACCAGGTCGAAAATCATTTAGACCGCGCGACTGAGACAGCTGACAAAAACTGTGAGAGGGTTCACGAGTGTGAGATGCGATCGGGAGGCTCGGAAGCGACACGCAAAAAGCGGCGCAGACGAAAGAGACGTCGCAAATCCGCGAGAAAGACGAACAGTACTACGCGTGTAAAAGAAGGCGCAAAACCTGTCAGCGTAGCAAATAAGAGCTTTGCAGCAGCGTCAAAATTACATTGCATGCGTCCGAGCAACCGGACGAAAAGTAAGAGGAAAGCGGGTTCGCGAATGGAATTGCGTGGAGAGCGCCGGTCCTTTTCTTTCTATCCACAGAACGTTTCAGGGCGCACCTGAGTACAGCGTTAGCACAGGTGAATCGGCCAGACAGGGCGACAGAGCCAAGAAATCAAAGTGCCGAAACACTGTGGCAGGTGGTGCAGAGGCACCCTTGAGCTGTAAAACCCTTAATAACTCAACCGGCAACGAATTCACCAGCGGTGCAGGACAGGTCGGTCGCAGACGTCGCCGGAAACGAGAGAGGCGTACGCGAGCGACAAAGCGAAGGGGTGAAAGAGGGGGCAATCAGCCGGGCGAGCGGCCCAAGATTAGGTTACCAGCCAGTTCAAAGAAAGGTCCTTTGTGGCTTAAAGTAAGGTTCCAACAGCGGAAGGGTAGGCCCCCGCGCGCATTCCCGCGACGGAATGTACGCAGAAGATTTAAAGCTTTGCGGGAACGGGATTGTAGAAGGGGTCCTAGAAAAAAAGGAAAAGCCACAATAGCTAAGCACCACACGCGAGCTAGCCCAAAGAAGGCATGGCCACTCTGTCCCACGCATTGCTCCGGTCCCCTACGCCGAACTGACAGAAGCCCGCCAAAATCGCGAATGAGGCGTAACGCTGCAGTTCAGCTTGTTGCTCGTGCACGTTGTAGTCTCGCGCGTTTTCAGAGTCGAAGAACACGACCGCCGCGTGTACGGCTGAAAGGGGAGCGACGGCTGTAAACGGGAGAGTCGGACACAGGAGTTTATTTTGAAACATACTTGTTTGGTTATATTTGGTTTTAAAGTGGTGTTCCTGTGTCATCTCCACAGCTAGTTTGCTTGGACACTTTTTTCTTCCCTCTAGATTTTGTTTGCGTGTAAGCTTTGCCAAAATTTCGAGTTGAATTGTTCAGCGTTATGAGAAAGCAGTGGCCCGCATCAGTCAACCGACTGCGTGAAAGGAGTTTTTTAAGATACGAGCACGCAAGTCGCAAATGAAGATTTCGTACGCCCACTAGTTTTGAAAGCGCGGTAGCGTAGTCGAGCGGCGCCGGAGTTTCTATGCTTCGTGCCCTTTAGTTAAGCGCGGCATCGCATGCCGTCTTCAATAGAGTAAATGAGCAATGTTTGGGAAGGTTTTAGACTAAAACCAAACAAAGCAATTTTCGAAATGCTCAGGGGGAGAAACATTCGGTACAGGGGTTTTGGCGCAAAATTAACGCCTGTTTTGTTACGCACTCCTGACGTGTACCTCAAGTGTGATTGTTCCTTGCGTTTGTTCCTTGAGAAAATTCACGTTCAGATGAGGGTTTAAGGATACCTAGGTGAGAGAGATATCGCCTATGGTTAGGTGCGTGTAGGTATGCTAGCGCTCTTTGGATGAGAGTAAGATGTCATGCTAGAGCGCACAGCAAAGTCTTGTGCGTTCTTTAAAAACAGGGGCTGACATGAAACTACATTCAGCAAATAAGCGTGTTAGTACACGAAATTGCATTACCTTTTGTTATTTTAGTATGTGCTCAGGGATCAGTTGAATTCTTTAGCTGAGCGTCGTGTTATACGGAACGTTGGGGGACGTTTTCCGTAATGATTTTAAGGGGTATTTGGAGTAATCGAAATTTTTAGCTGTGGGCAAGAGTATTAGTGTGGTTGCCATTTAAAAGAAAAAAAAAAGCGTAGGTGCATTGTCGCACATTTGAAAGACCGGCCTGGTTGCCGAAAACTCATTGCCGGCGCTTGCTGGTTCTAGCGGTTGGTCTTCGTGGTTTAATTGGTGTTGGGAGATTGCGGTTACTGTGATCTCTCCCGTCGAGCAGCTGATACTACCCGACGTCCGAGATCTTCCCGTCGGCGGAGGAGCTGTAGCGATCGGGCTATGCCTTGACCCAGCGAGTCATTTGCCACGCCGGATTAGTGCAAAAAGGACAGTCTCGCCACGTCTGGACGGAGGAAGCAACAGAGGCCGGCCCCACGAGACGTCGCCTGCTGATTGACAGCGGCGCCAACGGGATGGAATGTCGCCAAAGAGGGTTTTGGAGCCGCCACTCTATCTCCCGCCTGGGCCAGTCACGCATCGTTAGCGCGTTAACCGGCAGACGACCATGGCGCTGGTCAAAAGGGTTCTCCCCAGAGGAATCCACGAACCGGGCACCTCTCAAAAGATCGGCGCTTGTTTAATCCATTGTCAAGTAGCCGACCGCCTGACTGCCTATTCCCGCCAGGCATTGTCCCGGAGTACGAGACGTAGTGTCGCCAAGACGCCACCAAGAGGACAACAGGGACGGCGTCTTCCTGGGGGAGACCGCGGCGGCTGCCGCGGATCGCCCCGCTAATTGAGCGAACATAATCGGCGGACCCTCTGAAGTATGCGGCCAGGATCGTGGGCACTCTCGACTAAAGACTCACACACGACGAGGAAGAGCTCTGCTGGCGCCACCAAAGTGCAGTGTTCACCTGGACCTTGCATGCTCGCCCCCCCTCACCTGTGTGTGCGTGATTGGTGGTCGACTCGTAGAGGAGGAGCCCGACAGGGCATAAAACGACGCGGCAGAGTGCTGGACGTCGCTCTGAACTAAGTAAAGTTCAACCACCACGCTCGTGGTTTGTGAAACCACTAGTTCTTCTCTTCTCTTCTGTCATCTCGACAACTCCCTGTAAAGATGTAAATAAATCCGTTAAGTTTGCTCAAAGCTCTCCCCTAGTCCTTGGCTCGACGGAGCGACGGCGATCGGCCCCGCTACCCGCAGACTGCGGTCGCCGCGACGCGCTACAACTGGTTGGCAGCGGTGGTATGCCATCCGCAGCGACCTTCCTTCCCATTCCTAACACTATGAAGAGGAACTTACGCGACTTGTGCGTTCTGGTAGTTCATATTGCGTCCCACTGTCAAGGCTTCCTGAAATAATATTAGTGGGAACAGTGGCACGGCGATCACGTTTAGCTATCACGGGGAACGATCCATGGGTACGTATTGAAAGAGCTTGTATAATTATCATGATTGTGGCTCAAACTTTATTGTGTTGTTATTTTTAGTATTTTTTCATATTTATCAGCTTGTTTAACCGCTATATGGCCAAAGTAGAATTTCGTAACCATTCCAAGAAACATTAGGCTGTAAAGCAATCGAAAGCAGACAACACTGCTTAAGCCTGAGTGGTAAACTTGTCGAATGTAACAGCGTATACACTCGATATTGTAAATAAATACTGTAGACATTATTGAAGAAAAAATATAGTCCTCAAACGGCAGCTGTGGTGCGTATGCATTTAGGTTACGTCTTCTGGCAACATCAACCACTTTCTCTTCAGCGCGAATGGTCGTTCAGGCTTTGTACGCATCCTTTAGTCCTTCTCGTTCAAAACCTCCTCCTCTGTGCACCGCAGGATCGGCGACATTAACTAAACGGTGTATAGTTGTGAGTATCAGCTAGTCACGGCGCCTCTTCCTCTTCGAACTCTGCGTGTAACCGGGTGCATGTATTTCCTCGCCTGCCCCGTATATTTGCGGCCCCATCGTACTGTGCCACGCGGCACGCCTTTCAGTACTCAAGTGTTTAATAGGTAACCACGCGGCTTATCGGCGGGGACAGCGTTCTTATAGTATGCTCGCCTCTCTTACTTAAGCTGATTGCGACCTTCGATAAAGCGTTTATTAATCACCTTTAAGCGCTACTGCTGGGCACGAGTATGATGAATCACTGCGCGCGCGCGCCTGGTAATTAGCACTTTCGAGCCTCCTTATATTGCGTTCGACGTATGCTCTCTTTTATTTTCTGCTTCTTCTAACAGAGGCGAATAAGTCTTCTGAAAAGTTTAGTCGTACCGACCGTGCTTCAAGTGGCACACACAGAAAGTGTAGCGCGAAGGAAGACAGACTGAGAACAGGGCACCACGGGCGTTGAAACATGAGAAGGATAGCACGCAATAGTGCCCGCTGTACTGGAAAGTATATAAAACTTAGTGTACATTGATGTCTGGAAACCCCTTTTTGTTGCATATTTATAACTAACATGTATTTGAAAAAAATTACGTGTGGAGTCATTTACAGATCAGTACGCATTATTCAAGTTTGCTTTTGCACTTGCGTGTTATGTACCTCCAATCCTTTCCGCACAACTGCCATGTATATGTACAGGTCTCCAGGACTGTTGTCGAACCGTTCTTACGGCTTTCAGCATTGGCGACTTTCCAGTCTTTGTCTGCATGGTAAATAAAAAAAACTCGATCTGAAAGAAACAGATTGAACTTGAATCTTTCTTGGGGAGAGTTCATTTGCACGTTAATAAGGCATTGTAGCCTGGAAAAACACGGACAGAGGGAGGACACAACATCACGAGCGCCAGAAAACGGAAAGAATAAGAAGCAAAAGGGCCCGCTGTACAGAAAAGCTTACGCAGTAACACTCATTCTTGGGCGCATTGGTTGGCACGGACAGAAGTCATTGTATAGCGTGAAGACAGCACTCGTGGCGTCCTCTCCTTCTCTTTCCCGTGTTCCTTCGAGTTACAATGACTCCACTACGTGTGAACTATCTTGTCTAAGAACAATTGTTACTGCTTTCCAAGTGGCGGCCGAGTCAAATCTGCCGCCCCTTTTCCTCTTTTAGACGAGAGGCAAAAGCGAAAAAAATTGTTTATCGACCAATAACAAAAATATCTGTGTTTTTCATGAGACTCGAACATCCATTCAATGTTTGCTTGCTTTCTTTGTTTCTTTATCTTTCTTTCTCTCTCTCACTCGGTGTTTTAGCATCATTGAAACAGGAAGTGGTGAAGTTTGCCGCAAAGGTCCGAGAAGTTCACAGATACGTGACTTAGCAAGAGTTTTATAGCCCCGACACTGCATGTGGGCGCTGCATCTGTGAAAACGCGATTTTTAAATGCGAAGCATTTCTTAGCGAACTTCAGCGACATTGAGCGTATCTATCTATCTATCTATCTATCTATCTATCTATCTATCTATCTATCTATCTATCTATCTATCTATCTATCTATCTATCTATCTATCTATCTATCTATCTATCTATCTATCTATCTATCCACTTTCATTTGGGTGCTCTCGTGGTCACCCCCTTCACTTGGCGTGAACTAAAATTAGCATGGGAGGGTAAGATGGTTTGACGAATATGACGCACTGGTCAAGGCATGAACAATGTCACAGTCCCGTTGCGTACACCGTCAAACACTTCCCGCCAGACAGTGGCACATACGCATGGGCGTGTATGTGCCGCTGGTATGCGGGTATGCGCCACAGGAAATTGACACTTAGCATACCCAGGAATGACGAAAGCACACATGGGCAATTTTAACGCGTGAGCTTTAAGCAATACCCGACATCGGAAGCGTCGACCCAAAGAAGGCATAGAATAAACGTCAGGGCTCCAGATGGAACCGAACCAAAGAATTATGCGTGGCAATGAAGCATTCTACCACAGAGCTATATGCGCCAGGTCTCGGAACTGTGCTTTTCAAAAGACGCTGATCTCCGTGAAACGTCAATAGTGGTTGTGGTGGTACCTACCCAATTTTGTAAACATTACATGCACTCCTTTGATACAACCATCACGTAGAGTTAACGTGAACTATAGTTAGGTGCAATGCGCTGAAGTTGATTTATGTAACACTGTCCATGAACAGAGTCTTCGCAAGCATCAGCGCTTCATTTCAGCTTTTGGTGTTAGTGACACGCGTGTTCCAGTGTGCATCGTTGTGCAAGCTCAAACATCTGATTATATAAACATCTGCAACTCTCTAACATATGTCTATGCGTGCAACATTTGTACACATATTTTGCGTCATTTAATGGCGTGTCACTCCAGAAAAAAAAATGCAACACGGTCACTGTTTCTTTGCCTGCTTCGCATACGTGGGATCTGCGAAAATTTTTTTTTATTTTTACCAGGTGATTAGGACCCCTAACCACCTTGTAAGTGCACTAATCAGTTCGAAGTTAGAGTAAAGAACTATGTACAAAATGTTATTGTGCGTCGGCGCCAGGCATAAATGTCGAATAAATAGATGCGCATTTCGCTGGACCGTCCTGACGAGCGCTGCCGATTCCTTAATGTTCACTTTGTTTTCTTTGTCATTGACTCTCCAGAATATTATTCTTATTCCTACAGTCCAATTGTCCCCGACGAGACAAAGTAAGATCTTTGCTATACTATCAATTTGGCCCGCTTACTTTCTTCTGGCACTGTATACCAAATCACACCAAAGCTATAAGGGTTTGGAGCCTCGGGCTTTTGGCTCTACGCAGAACATGCTGTTGCTGCAGAGTAGGGTTAGAGATCCTTGGCATATGTCCTCGAGCATGCCGAGTTTATATTTATGCCTGCGCATCTGTTTCTTATTGTTTCAGCACCAGGGGTAAGTGGTTCAAATACAAGACAGCGGAGCCGGCACAGCGGAACTTGAATGTGATTACCACACCACTTTCATCCCTTTCTGGTCAAAAAAGAAAGCAGAAGAATATACAGAAGAAAAGGAGTTCCTTCGCTTCGATTGCAGAATAAAATGTATACCTCTTGCTCAGTGGTAGCACGTTAATGTGAACCTCGTCCAATACATGCTTTCTTTCTTTCTTTTTTTTTTTTGCATTGCCCCTCTCATCGTTGAGCTTGCTGCTCTACAGATAAACGTGCAGAGCACGTTCATCTCCCACTGAGCCGCTTTTCAAAATGTAACACTCCATTCTGCAGTTACCAGTTGTACGAAAACAGCACGTGTTCACAGGTCAGAGACATCGTTTTTTTTTTTTCTATGCAGCCCATATACCCACGGCGACTGTTTGTAAAATTATGAATATAGTTTGTGGAGTTCGTGTCGGCGGAACACGCACAGAACCTCTCAAAGTTCATGCTTCTAGTTTCCATAGAATTTCATCTGCGTGCACTGGCTGCTCAAGGCGCGTCGGTGGGGGTGCCGCGAACGTGACACAAGTTCCAGGCAGTGAGTAGCTTGCTTTCTTGACGCCCACCAGACGCAGCAGCGTAGTGCCCTGCGGTGGCTTAGTGTAGTTAAAAAGCAGTGCACGTGCTCGACAGAAAAGCACATTTTGTGAACTCTGCCTCGTGGCCTCGACTATACCTCATCTCTGGTTACGTGCGAGGAAGCCAAGAGTGCACGGGTGCTTCACAACGTAAAACGCGTCGCGTAGCATAAGAAGAAAACAAAAAGAGAAAATAGAAGATTGATCGACGAAAGTTTTAACAAGAGTAAAGGTCTTTCGCTGGCTCAAAGTAACAATTGAAATAATGAGGTTAAGGTGTAAATGAAGATCGCCGCGAAAGCGCTTGAAAAGAACTGCTCTTGCGTATATTTGTGGCTGACAAATATCGCATTGATAGCTTGCACGTCACGTCACGGTCGCATAACATGGGTACAACATGGCGGCTCAGATGACGTCAAGATAGTACAAATGCGTGGCTATTAACCTGTTTTAGTGCGATAACGACAGTGCTGGGAAATTACAGGATCTAAAGCGCATGTCACGAAAGAACCAGCATGCGATGTACTTATCTGATAACACCAACGCGACATCACGAATTTCGCGCCCTACCATGCTGGTGCTCCGTCAGGGCTGCTTCAGTGACGTAAGTGCGATCCACCTAAACTTTGTGAGAGAGCTTAAAATTTTTACAAACACGGCAGCTGTTTCAATATGTCCTTCGACCGACGTCGGCTGGGGAAATGATTCAAGTATTCTGTCCTCTGTTCAAGAACATAATTACCGAGCGCTGCAAAGCCCGTCAATCCGGGAGATCTGTGTTAGTTCCAAATCGAAAATATTCACAGATAAAGCGCAGCAGCTTCTGTCATCTCACGCACAAAATTCCCATTGGACCTTATCAATGCTTATCATATGCGAAATTAGCGTACGAGATCTTGCCCACCAATCCAAGTATTCGAAGAGTTGGGTGCATTAATGTGGTGGTCATCTCTCCACGCGTAGTCAAGCATCCTGTATGTTATGGTGTGCCTCAGTAAATTACGTGGAGTTTGGTGATCTGGGGAAAGAAAGCACTGGGAAGCAGTTTTTCCGAGTTTAATAGGACCAGTACTAGCTAGCACGGAAAGCATGGAACTTACCAGATGAATGCACTTTGGAGAACAGATACTAACACAGTAACAGAGATGGCATTTCCATGAACATGTCGGACGGCTGAATTAGCTTGCTCATTATCAATCAATTACACTTCTCCGCTTTGAAGGCACTTAAGCAAGAAGTCACGTTTTTTTCTACAACTGCCCGATGGCGAGTTTCTCATTTTTGCACGACAATCTCGTGGCTTCATATTCGCAATCACGCAGCGTTTCATAAGCGCCGAATGACCGCCATGGAGACGGAGATCGTGTAGGTATTTGTAGAGTGGCTGACTGATGTGTGTGATATTCATAGCTACAATGGTGGGTCAACGTCCAATGGGATGTTCCCCGCCATGGTGGTCTAGTGGCTAAGGTACTCGGCTGCTGACGCGCAGGTCGCGGGTTCGAATCCCGGCTGCGGCGGCTGCATTTCCGATGGAGGCGGATATGTTGTAGGCCCGTGTGCTCAGATTTGGGTGCACGGTAAAGAACCCCAGGTGGTCGAAATTTCCGGAGCCCTCCACTACGGCGTCTCTCATAATCATATGGTGGTTTTGGGACGTTAAAATACACATATCAATCAATCAAATCCAATGGGATGTTTTGAATGCAGTCGGAAAAGAATAGGCAATGACGTCATTGATGCATATGTTAAACTGCAGCAGGCAAGAAACTTTATTGTCGATCGCCCGTCAACAGCTAGCACGAAACCCTACGAAGGATTCATCACAAAATGTAGTAAGGCATGCGCACACGGACTCGAGGTAGGAGCACCATACAACCTTGACTACCTTCTCATGTGGCCGTGTTCGCACACCTTACCCGCCGTTATGATACTTCCCTCCAACTACCTTAGAATTTTGTCTTTTAGCCTGCAAATGAAATCTATTTGTCGTTTTCAGGAAGTATAGATGCGCAATCTAAAAAGGATGTACTCGTACGTCGGTTGCACTGCACGCCACGTATTGTTCGCCGGCATTTAAACAAGTTGAAAATGTATGACTATAACCTCCATCATGGCCAAAAGGCCTGCCGCCGAAAAGTCAACCGGGTGCGCATATCCACCCTTATGGCAAATTCCATTGGGAGAGCAAGAGCACTCAAATGCACGTTAAAAGTGTTCTCTTCAGAGCCGGCGTGTTTCAGTGGTCGAACAGGTGCAGGAGCACTGTCGTCCGTGTGCAGAGCGAGAGTGCTTTTGCGGCGCCGAGAGCAGCCAGGAGCAGTTCGCAGTGCTCTCGCCTGAAAAGCGGAGTAGGTGGAGTACCACGAGCCACGTGGCCCTTGAACGTCACAGTTTCCACATTTTTTTTTCAGCCAGCGAGCATGGTGGCAATAGTAGCAACCATGTGTAGTTTGACACCGCTGTTTTGTACGGGTGGCTTTTGTACAGCTGGACGTCTGCCGATTGGGTCGTTGCACAACCATACTAGGTAATAGGGTAATGAAGAACACATGGCTGACCGATTTCACGCGTATTTCGCTGCTGCCCCACAAGAATATGCCGGGGCCTTGAATGTTTCAGTCACATGGTCTCCCCACTCATCACCCCCTTCAACTGCATGCCCTTCGGGAGCGCACCGCATTCAAGTGGCAGGTTAAGTGGCCCTGCACTCAGTGCTGTCTCCCTGCCCCCCACTCCTTACTGCCCAGCACCTCTACCCCTCTTTCCTCAATAAAATCCACCATTATAACACCACCTACTTCAGCGTCCTATGGTGTATATAGCGACGGTGAAAGCGGCCCATGCCGTCTCTATAAACTAAGAAAATCTAATGCCATTTTCGAAAAACTGCACCGTTGCATACCGGAACGCCCAGTCGCTACGATGATGGGACGAAACAGCGCACTGAGGCGCCCCGGTGAGTACAGGTGTGATTTTATGAAGATGTCAGAATACACGTGATATAGGCCACTTGTGTTTTTCTCACGTAGAGCGTACAGACGTTCGTATAACCGGTGTCATGTAGCATATGCAGGTCATACGCTCAAAAACGCTATAACTTGCGAATTATAAACCTCATCGCCAACATGGGTCTCTGCATTTCACCTAAAAATTAGAAGTTGTCTAGAATAATTTTTAACCTCTTCTTCCGTGCATGACAAATGCGGCCTATGAAGTATACCATGTTTCATCGTGAGTGCATGAAATTTGTGTGCTTGATTATTCATTGTGAAATTTTTGCAAAACTTTTCTAAGTAATCATAAAATCAGTGAATTAAAAGAGGTTATTGTCTCACGAATCAACTGGCACAATTTTTGGGGGGGGGGAGGGGGGGATTCGTCAAATCTCAGCTGAGTGACAGGGTTTTTTCACACGCTTTAAGAGCTTTCTCTCCAATTTCATAACAGCGAGTGTGCTGTTATGAATGTTATGTTACACGGGGGGGGGGGGGGCAAGGGGGCAAGAAGATGCGTACATTCGTCAGCGCGTGTCACGACATTATTTAGCCTTTGCTCTTTGTTTTTTTTTCTTGTGATTGCAGTACACATTAAAATATTATATTTGTGCATATGCTGTTACCATTCAACGAGCACACCACGATACGCACACCACGTGTGTGTGTGTGTGTGCGTGTGTGTGCGTGTGTATGTGCTGTTGTGTGTGTGCGTGCGTGCGTGTGCGTGTGTGTGTGTGCTGTTGTGTGTGTGTGTGTGTGTGTGCGTGTGTGTGCGTGTGTATGTGCTGTTGTGTGTGTGCGTGCGTGCGTGTGCGTGTGTGTGTGTGGGCTGTTGTGTGTGTGTGCGTGTGTATGTGCTGTTGTGTGTGCGCGTGCGTGTGTGTGTGTGTGTGTGTGTGTGTGTGTGCGTGTGCTGTTGTGTGTGTGTGTGCTGTTGTGTGTGTGCATGCATGTGTGTGTGCGTGTGTGTGTGCTGTTGTGTGTGTGTGTGAGCGTGCGTGTGTGTGCGTGCTGCTGTGTGTGTGTGTGTGTGTGCTCTTGTGTGTGCGTGCTGCTGTGTCTGTGTGTGTGTGCTGTTGTGTGTGTGTGTGAGCGTGCGTGTGTGTGCGTGCTGCTGTGTGTGTGTGTGTGCTCTTGTGTGTGTGTGTGTGCTCTTGTGTGTGTGTGCTGTTGTGTGTGTGTGCTGTTGTGTGCGCGCGCGTGTGTGTGCGCGCGCGTGTGTGTGTGTGTGTGTGTGTTTGCGCGCGCCCGTCCAAATAGAACGTTTTTATAAACTACAATGGTTTACTTCGTTACATGCCGGTTGACTAAACAAGGCCGTATGGTACATGCGAGTGAGGCTTCTTATCTCTTTAGATTTCTCACTTTATTTTGTTCACAATACACGATTGTCATGACGCAGGAGACAAGAGACGACATTCAGGGTCACCCGACTAGAGACCCAATTTACATTCATCACACAACGAAACCATGTTATACCTCTACAAGCTGTGTGTATGCATGTTGGGAGAACATTATGGTTTAGCCTCCTTTCATGGCCTCGCTACGATTTATCTACGGATGCGTTATGACGGACTCGTAGATGTTGATCATCCTTGGGGATCGATACCTGGACTACCCTTGGTAATGACAAAATGACAACTGCGGGTATTTGTTTGAAAAAACGTGGAGCGCACCGCCATGCACACATTCTTGGACAGATTATATAGTAAGCTCTCGTTTCAGCAGAGGTGAGAGCAAGAAAAGTCCTTCAAATAGTTGTATATCCAATACATCTAACAAGGTCACGTCGAGGTGTATTCTCGCGTCGCAAAACGCATGTACCTCGCAGCCCCGCACGCCACTGGCGTGGTGATACATTGCCAAGGTCAACTGTTCGTTTTTCTTTTTTTTGCATGCTAAATACATTTTACCAAGTTGAACACGCTATCTCTAGACAACCGAAGGTCCACGACATAGCATACGTAGGTACATTTCATAATGTTCTATCAGAATCTTCCGCTGTGCGTACACCATCCATTCCATTGTTGTCCAATACAGCAGGCATATGGCGCCCTGCCTGAGACCCGCAAGGTTCACCTTGAATGACCATGGGTGACCTCACCGATCAATTTCCTGAGGCTACGATTTGTTGCCCCACTCCATTATGTTACTGCAGAAGCTCGACCAAGTGCCCCGTACGTACGATAAAATGTAATTTGTTCCGAGTCCAGGCACATACAACCGCCACCTACTCGACATCCAGCTTCTGCACTGAAAAATAAGTTCTACATGCCCGTTTGGCATTACGGAAACAAATACTGTTCTATCCTATTTGTAGCGTTCATATTTCGCTCGAAGATTTTCGCTTTTTTTCAAAATTTCTCCGGTGCAGCCGTATACGCAATGCGAAGAACAGATAATTGATAGCCACATAGAGACCCCCCCCCCCGCCGGTCGGTGCTACTATATATAGAGCGCACAATATAGCTTTATAGAGGGCAATATAGAGCTCTATAGAGTAACGAGGTGCAGTTGGAGTGCACCCACCACAGTGTACCCTTTCAATATGGTACACTGCGGAGGAAAAAATGAGTAGAAAGAAAAGCATACCTGAGCATAGAAACAAAATGAAAACCGTTAGTGCTAGCATATATCTCGGCCAACGCTTGAATGACTGGACTGGTGACGCTGCAATAGCTGCGCACGCGCAGACAAGCTTTCGTGTTTAGTCTCTAAGTATCGGCGGTGCGCTATTGCGATTGACAGTGGACCTTTGTGTTGTCTTGTCTTCCCCCCCTTGTGCCTGTGTGTGCACGTCTTTCTTTGCTTCATGAGGAATCCTTACAAACTATAGCTCTACGTTATCTCGTTTTCTTATCTTTTCTATTGGGCTGCCGGCTTCAATAGTGACACGTCCAGCGTCAGGGTTAACTTAGGTTTTCCTCTTGCGAACTGCCCCGCGAGGGTCTGGCAGTAAAGCCGGACGGAAGGGAGGAACAAAGGGAAGTTGAACGAAATGTCACCTAACGTTGCCAGTGGAAACAACGTCCTTTGCTTATTTCATTTCTGAGTCTCTTCTAGAAGAAGGAAATTCGGTATCAGGACTGAACAAACATGCCGACACCTATTTACAGATCGCCTAAACTCGGGACGCCGATTTTGAAGCATGGGGATTCTGTTCCACGGTCATGTTTCAACGTATATTGACCACACAGGGTTCCTCACGAAAAACAAAAACAAAAATAACTTGAAACCGGTGCCGCCTCTGAGCTTACCCGAATAAAGCGTTAATAATGGTGAAATGACAGCAGCTAAAATAATGTGAGTACCACCTAGCAGAGCTCCAGAAATGTATTCCTTGTGAAGCCGTGGTCCGCGTGTTTGAGACCCCTATTATAAATGGCCGTCGTGAATATATTCCCTCAAAATCGCCTCGCACATTTTTTCAGCCTATTCGGTGATACGCAGTTGAAAATAATTTACCGGTTAGTGGGAACGTGATCAGTTTCGTCGGTTTAGAAGCCGAGAATATACGCGTCATTCCAAAAACGCAAATGAATCATAGTCAAACCAGGCAGCTGCTGTGAATTAATCCTCGAAAACTATACCAGCCAGGCTGCTATTTTTTAGACGACAGCACGCCTGTTCCAAGGTACGAGCTATTGTGATTTTCTTTCATCGGAATCAAATACGTTTACAACATACTCGAGGGATGTAGGTGGTGTTATAATATCACGAGAGTATTCAAGTGCCAGTGGTTGCAATTAGCGAAGAAAGTGAAAATACATGGGACAACTATCATCAACGTGGTTTTATTATCCTCTTAAATCATTATCGTCCTCTAAACTTCTGCTTCACTCTCACGACACGTACGCCGATTTGTCCACCGTGGAATATGAAAACTACAATGGACGATTCTGGTACGCGTCTAAAAATCACGTGACTTCATGAAACAAATACTCATGGGACTGAAATTACGTAAGATCACACAACTTCCCACGCAAATAAAAATCACGTAGTTTTATGTAAAAACTACGAACGTGACTAAAATCACGTAACATCGTGTACTAATTAGCCACGGCCATAAATACCACGTAGCATCTCCTCACGTGAATAAAATTACGCAACATCACGTAAGTAGTCGCGTGATTTCAGTCATGTAATATCCAGTAACTATTTATTGCGTATCAAGCCCTCATTGTATACCTATACACATACAGGCTTATATACTTGCTTTTGTCCAATTTTATAACTATCTCGTTGCTTTTATAAGCATGTATTAAAAGATAAGTTCTCTATATTCGCCATCTAATGTCTCCAGTCCTCCTCAATCACACTGTCGTAGTCTCCCTTGATATTCGTAAATTACAGCCATCGGTGTTTGTGTTCCATTTCTGCTGTTTAAGTGAACCGTACAAAGAACTGATTGTCCTCTAACCTCCTTCGCTTTCGAAACCCACGGCACCACTTGCAGTGTAACGCCATCTCTCGAAAACATGGCAAAACTTACGCTGCGAAAGCTTTTTTTTTTTCTTTTCTTCTGGTTGCCGAGATGTTCTTGTTTTGTCGTCATCAGAGTGCCCGATGCTGTTGTTTGAGTTCCCGGATAATGACACAGGATTTTGGCTGAAGGTCAATATAGGTCGCCGCCAACGGAACCTAAGATAATTTCATGCTCAAAACTCAGCGCAAGTATCGTCCATCCTTCATTTAGCTCTTGGCCTTGTTAAGTGTGAACGGCTTTAGGCCGAAAGAGTAGCCGAATTCAACGCTTTTGCCCCTTTCATGCGAAGTGGTTGGTGTTGTCGAGCTCTCCCTACCCCCTTCCCTGGTGCAGGGAAGCTTACCGGGCTCATCCCTGATTATCCTCCTAGCCTGTCTTTTAATCTTAATCGTGCTCTCTCTCATTCTCACTATACACTTCATCTGATCTCGCCAAAGTTCACCGTTTACTGGTTGTTCGTTAGTCAGCCCATGGTTCGGCGTCGTCGTCATCATTATCATCATCAGCAGCAGCAGCAGCATAATCATCATCATCATCAGCAGCAGCAGCAGCATCAGCCTGACTACTCCCCTTCTAGGACGCCCTTCCTGTGTGTGTTTTTGTTTTCTTATGAGTGCACGTGCGTTTTTTTTTTTCTCTACATACCCCCTCTTTCTTGCCCCTACTTCCCCGCTCCCAGCGCTGGGTAGCAAACTAGATGCCAGTATCTGGTTAACCTCCCGGCCTTTTCTTTCCTCTCTCTCTCTCTCTGACTACGCCCACTGCAGGACAAAGACCTCTCTCATGTTCCACCAGTAAGCTCGGTCCTGTGCTTGCTGCTGCCACTTTATACCCGAAAACTTCATAAGCTGATCTGCCCACCCAAATTTCTGTCTCCCCTTGACCCACTTTCCTACCTTTGGAATTCAGCCTCTGATCCTTAAAGACCAGCGGTCATCTTGCCTTCGTGCTACGTGCCCTGCCCACGACCACTTCTTGATTTCGACTATGATTCCCTTAACACCCGTTTGTTCCTTGATACACTCTGCTTTCTTCTTGTTCCTTAGGGTTACACTTATCATTTAACTTTCCATTGCTCGCTGCGTCGTCCTCAATTCAAGCAGAACCCTCTTTGTAAGGCTCCCGGTTTCTGCTCCGTAAGTATACGTACCGGTATGATGCAGATATTATATACCTTCCTCTTGAGCGATAGTGACAATCTACCAGTATACTTGAGAATGCTTGCCGAATGTGCTCCATCCGATTTTTATTCTTCTAGTTGATTCAAGCTCGTGGTTCGGCTCCGTGATTACTACCTGTCCTAAGTATACGTACTCTTTATAACTACAAGTGCCCTGCTACCTATGTCGAAGTGCTGTTCTCTTCCGAGGTTGTACATTATTTTAGTTTTGAGCAGATTACTTTTAATACCTACCTTTCTGCTATCTTTGTCTAATTCAGTAATCGTGAATTGCAATTCATCCCTTGAGTTTCTCAGCAATGAAATTTCATCGGCGAAAAGCAGATTACTAGGTACTCTCCATAAACTCGTCCCATTATCCCTAAACTTTTTCCATTCTAGACCTCCGAAAATCTCCTGTAAGCGCGTGGTAGCATTGGGAGATTCTGTCTCCTTGTCTTACACGATGTTTTATTGGTATTCTGTCACTTTCTTTACGCAGTGCTATGGTGGCAGTTGATCCACTGATCCACTGCCCTCTCGTAATTTACGAAGGCTTTGTATAGTGAGTGGTTCTATTCTGAGCACTTCTCTATCACCTGCTTGATAGTATGAATGTTCTGGATTATTGAGTAGCCTGTACAGAATCCTACTTGATCCTTTGGCTTATTGAATTCTAATGCTGTCTTAATTCAGGAGGCAATCACCATCGTAAATAGCTTGTATACGACGGAGAGCAAGCTGATCAGCCTGTAATTCTTCAAGCCCTTCTCGCACTCTTTCTTATGAATTAAGATCATGTTAGCATTATTTCGAAATTCTAGTACCCTTCCCGTCAAGAGACATCTCGTATATAAGGTGGTCAGTTTTTGTAACACAATTTCTCCGCCATCTTTCAGCAGGTTCCTAGTTACCTTATCCCCACCAGTGGCTTTGCCTCTTTGCATTCCTTATATAAGGTTTTTATAACTTCCCCTGTCTTTCCTGGTAGCATATCGAATTCCTCTGGGCTGTTATTGCTTCTTACAATATCATCCTGGTTGTTTCGACTTCTGTTCAGCTGTCTGTACAACTCCTACGTTACTTTAACTACCCTATCTATATTGGTAGTTACTGTGCCTTCCTTGTCCCTTAGTGCATACACATAGTTTTTGCCTATCCTAAGTTTACTCTTCACCGCTTTGATGCTTCCTCCATTCTTTAGAGCACGTTCAATTCGCTCCGTGTTATACCTTCTTACACCAGATACCTTATATAACCTTAATAATCAATCTCGAAAGCTAGTTCAATTTGTCTGTTGTGTTTGAGGCTTTGATGCTTTGACGTTTCTTAATGAGCTTCCGCCTGGGACAGCTTGCTTGTTCTCTGTCTAACTAGCTTACCCCCAAATACCACTGCGTACTCTGTAATGGAACTCGTCAGATGATCATTCATTGCGTCAACGCTAAGGCCGGTTTGCTCGATAAGAGCCAAGTAAGTGTTCTTAAGGTAGACTCAAATCCCGTACTTTCCCTCTCAGCGCTAGTTCATTGACTGGCTCTTTGCGCATCAGTTTCTGTCGTTCATTATTAAGGTCTAGGTGACTTCCATACTTCACCATTCTAAGGTTGCGGCACCGTACCTTGCCAAGCACTTCCATATTCTGGACGATGCCTGGATGTGCACTCAGTATAAAGTTTCTTTCGTTCTTCCTTTCGCCATTAAGGCTCCTCCATATCAACTTACGGTTCACTCGTTTACGGTAGAAGGTATTCAACATTCGTAAATTATTGCGTTCTGCCAATTCTACTAATACCTCCCCTCTAGCATTTCGAGTACCGATGCCGTAATACCCTACTGGCTGGTTTCAAGCCTGCTTTTTCCCTACCTTGGCATTGAATTCATCCATCAGTATAGTATACTTTGTTTTTACCATATTGATTGTCGATTCCACGTCTTAATAAAAGCTTTTAACTAATACGCCATCATGACTGGATGTGGGTGCGTATAATGGTACCACTTTCATCTTAATTGTATCTTCTATTAAGTTTAATTACGATGCCTGTCGCCCTTTTATTAATGCTATAGTATTCATTTATGTTACCAGATATACGTTTGTGAATAAGGAACCCCACCCCCAGTTCTCTTCTGTCAGGCAAGCCACGATTGCAAAGGACGTGGCCATTCTGTAGCAAAGTACAGGTCTCATCTGGCCTAATAACCTTACTGACAACGATTTACCTTGATAATATTTAATGGTAGAGCCTTATCTAGTTAGGCAAGCCTAGCGGCGCTATATTTGAGGAACTAGAGGGTGTTAAATGGAATGTATTAGGACAGATGAGCCTGCAGGGTTCCAATTAGGTAAATCACGGTTCCGCAGCAATACTACGACGCCCCCCCCCCCCTCTTTGTTCCTGCTATAGGCCATACAAAGCTAGCGAAAACGACAGAGCATCGACAGATGACGCCACAATGATGTTGCAGGTAAGTCAGCATTTTTTTCAGAAGCATCCTCGCATAAGTCATACACTTGTTACGGCCTTGCATTGCTAATGCTAGTGGAAGCCTCGAAAATGTCAAATCGTTTAGAAAAATATTATTGCGATAGCAGTTATGCGAACCCTCCAGGCGCATTTTACCAATGCCATCGCCGTTATTTTGTTTATAAGATCCAAATCGAAAACATCGTACCTGTATGTCGGGTGTTTTATGTGCGATTAGAAGCGTGCGAAGGCTGCCTATGCAGTGGTTCCTTCGTAAATTAAGCATGCGGGCTGTCTCCGTCGCGCGAAAAGCGCATAGAGAGACGCTGGAGGGGGGGGGGGGGTTGTGGGGCTCCGACAAGGAATGCGTATAATTTGACCGGCCAGGCGTGGTTTCCCGCGATCTCGCGTGCCTTATCTTTAGAAGGAATCGGCATACGTTTGCACATATGGTCTCATCGCAAAGTTGCAATTGAAGCCACAAACAGCATGAAAGTCTCTCATTCGCTGCTGTGGTGGTTTATCCCTGCGCTACCCGTTCTGTTGAGTTACTGCAAGTTGCATGCTAAGGAACTGACCCGCAAGTATATACTCCGCCACGGCGGTGTACCAGCTACGGCACTCAACTCCTGAACCGGTGGTCCCGGGATGAAGTCCCAGCCGCGGCAGCTGTGATTTCTAAGGAAGCGCAAATGTTTGACGCCCTTGTACTTAGATTCATGTGATCGATAAAGAATCCCACGTGGTCGAAATTCGCGGATACCTCCACTACAGCGTCCCCCAATATCACATCGCGGTTTTTGAACGTTAAACCCCAGATAATATTGTGAGTGGCTGGAACGATTTTGCACAAAATTAGAATTGGTTGTAATCGCCTTCACTACTTCACCCTTGCAGCGAAACTGTGAACCCCCTGCCCCCTCTTTTTTTTTTTGCAATGGTCCCACAATTCTCATGCATCAACTTCTCGTGTCTAAAGTTCACTTCGTTCTGCAGCAAACTGTGTGACAAGTCTGCAAGAGCGATGACTGTAATCAATAATCTAGCACGCAGCTACAGCTTTTCCAGTGACTTAGTTCGGTTGGGAATCAAGTAACTTTTTTCCCATGATACATTAAAGTGGTTTAGCATTATCTGCACTACACTACTATTAGTGAACTGGTCCGCTTAACGCTGTTTCGCCGCCCTTCGAGATCAGCGACACGAAATACTCTTTGTCCGCAAAGATGAATAATCGAAAAAGAGCACAAATGGTGGATTTAAGAAATTACAATTTTTCTTGCGAAAGCGATGCGTCCTTAGCATTATACTTATTATTAACAGCGGCGAATGAGTCATTACAATTTATCCGGGAATTACAAGATTGCACCTAATTCACCGCGTCCAAAAGCCGTGTGGATTGAAAATTCAAAGACTCGAAGTCGTCACTAGCCTAATAACATAATCATAGAGTAATTTTAACGTAGAAACTGCTTGTTAAAATTGAGCGACGATTACCACGTTTCGTAATGCTAAATTGAGCTGAGGTGCTGAGGCCTTTTGATTTTGCAATGATATGTGGCAAGGAATTCGACAGAGCCATGCTTAGTGCGTAGTGATGTCTCAGCGACAACGATGCTTTCCTGATTAGGTCATGGGGACGGCAGGATTCTCTCGGCGGCGGTGGCGCAAGCCTGCGCATTTCGAAGTCACCGTTGCTGAGTCTGTGTTTGGAGGCCACCCGTTTAGCAGCCGCGGCGGCCGAAGTGCCCGGTATCGTCATTCATTGCTCAAACATAACTGGTTAAAACTACTTCGAATTATGATGAAGGTAAGGCTGTTAAATGCGCGGTTGGTGCGGGCAATGTGCTGTGCGGTGTATTTACATTGATGCATGGTTTCGTTTCACAGCAGTCACTACAGATAACCATCGATCATGTGCCACATCGTTTCCAATAATAGTATCGGTGGCCACACTTATCGCACACTATATGCTTATGAAGTCATTTGGTGAATGGAAAACGACCCGCGATACTATGCGAGTCACCTCTTGGCCTCTGTGTACTGATTGATTGATTGATTAACTGAATAATTTAATATTAATTAATATATAACTATTATTTATTATATATTTGATTAATTCATTGATTGATATGTGAGATTTAACGTCCCAAAACCACCATAAGATTATGAGAGACGCCGTAGTAGAGGGCTCCAGAAATTCAGACCACCTGGGTTTCTTTAACGCGCGCGCACCCAAACCTGAGCACACGGGCCTACAACATTTCCGCCTCCATCGGAAATGCAGCTGCCACAGCCGGGATTCGAATAAACACCTAAAACACCTGAGTGCTCCGAAAAAACACCTAAAACCACTATTCGCCAAAAAAGCGTGCCACGAATGCGACATCTTCCTTATGCCAAGTAGAAGCGATGGTAACGTTTTGAACTTGTGCATAAGCCATGAACGAGCCACGCATGAACATAAAATTTATTTTTCATAGATAAATTATATCTTTTGTTGTCCTCAATGCAAGCATGCCTGAACGCAGGAGTGGCACAACTTGCATTAAACACATCCCAGTTAGATGCTGCCCATAAAAAGTCCACTTCAGACAAAAAGGCGCTTCATATCCAGCTTTCAGGGATGGATAGATGGATGGATATGGCTGTACCCTTTAGATCGGGCGGTGGCTAGCGCCACCAAGCCGTAATACTTAATGAACCAAAAACTTTATTTAATTATTTTCCTTTAAATAGTGAGGTTGAGGATTCGTACTTTGCAGTGAAGCGTTTAATTTTCACTCGTGCCTTGACTTTAGCCACCAATCAGATTCGCCCCGCCGTGGTGGTCTAGTGGCTAAGGTACTCGGCTGCTGACCCGCAGGTCGCGGGTTCAAATCCCGGCTGCGGCGGCTGCATTTCCGATGGAGGCGGAAATGTTGTAGGCCCGTGTGCTCAGATTTGGGCGCACGTTAAAGAACCCCAGGTGGTCGAAATTTCCCGGAGCCCTCCACTACGGCGTCTCTCATAATCATATGGTGGTTTTGGGACGTTAAACCCCACATATCAATCAGCCACCAATCAGATAACCTCCTTCTAGTTAATACTACCCGCTTAAAGTCTATTTTGCCCTCCCTGTCCCTAAACCGCAGTGCTTTGAAAAACTCTGCGCCATCATCCTGAACTATAGGGTGAAGCCCATTACAGAACATTATCAAGTGTTCGGCAGTTTCTTCTTCCTCTCCACGCGCACTGCATACCGTGTCTACCCCTTTGTATTTGGCCCGATATGTCTTTGGCCCGATAGACAGGGACACTAACTGATCAGCGCTCCTAGCGGCCACGGCTGGAAGCTGACGCGTTTTCAATGGGATGGGGTCATTTTTCGACGACAAAAAATTGTAGAGGCGGACATTCTAAAAGTTCTTAAAGGGACAAGCTATAGGAGATGTACTGCACTTCACAAATGCAGCGTCATTACCGTCAAGGCGTCTGATTCTGTTCTCACAACGAATGAAGTTTACACAATGAGCCTATGTATAAGCCACCAAAATTACACCTTGTTTTTCGAGACAAAAAAGGGTTGTCAGAAAAAAACTATCTATCTATCTATCTATCTATCTATCTATCTATCTATATCTATCTATCTATCTATCTATCTATCTATCTATCTATCTATCTATCTATCTATCTATCTATCTATCTATCTATCTATCTATCTATCTAGCCGCTTACGTGTGCTTGCTCTCGTGGTCACACCCTGAACTTGGCATGAACTAAAATTAGCATGGGAGGGTAAAATAGTTTGACGAATAAGACACGAGGGTCAAGACATGAATAACGTCACAATCACGTCACGTACGCCGTCAAACAGTTCTCGCCAGACAGTGGCACATACCCATGGGTGGGTATGTGCCGCTGGTATGGGGGTATGTGCCACAAGTAATTGACACTTAGTATCTACCCAGGAACGCCGAGAACACACATGGGTCATTTTAACGCGCGAGTGTTAAGAAATGCCCTACATCGGTAGCGTCGACCCGACGAATGTAAAGAATAAATGTCAGGGTCCCAGCTGGAATCGAACTTAAGCGTTCTACATGGCAATGTAGCATTTTACCACAGAGCTACGCCAAGTCTCGGAACTACTTTTCGCCCCGCCGCGGTGGTCTAGTGGCTAAGGTACTCGGCTGCTGACCCGCAGGTCGCAGGATTCGAATCTCCGGCTGCGGCGGCTGCCCTTGCGATGGAGGCGGAACATTTTGTACAGGCCCGTGGGCTCAGATTTGGGTGCACGTTAAAGAACCTCATGTGGTCGAAATTTCCGGAGCCCTCCTCTACGGCGTCTCTCATAATCATATGGTGGTTTTGGGACGTTAAACCACACAAATCAATCAATCAATCAATCGGAACTACTTTTCAAATATACGCTAACGTCAATAGTGGTTGCAGTGCTGCCTACCCAATTTTATAAACATTACTTATGTACCCATTTGATACAGCCGTCACGTCGGGTTAACGTCAATTGTTGTTAATTGCCACGCTGAAGTTGATTTATGTAGCAGTGTCCACGCCCAGCTACTTCCTGAGCATTAGCGCTTCATATCACCTTCTGGTGTTGCTAATTCGCATGTTCCAGTTGACATCGTTTCGCAAGTGCAAACATCTGCGACTCTTCAACATATGTCTGTGCGCGCAACATTCGTACATACATTTAGCGTCACTTCATGACGTGTAACTTAACAAAAGATTGCAACAAGACCACCTTCCTATCACATGCTTCGCATAACGTCGATTCCCAGGTACATGAGGTCTGCCGAATTTCGGGTGGGGGGGGGGGGACGCCAAACCAGCAACACTTATTATAAGTATACCCGCTTTTTGGGCAGCCAGAGAAGGCCAAGTAGTAGAAAAAAAATCTCTACCACTGGGATGACAAGTTGAGCTACACTAAAAATTTAAAGCTAACGTCGACCTCAAGGTTGAGAAAATGCTACCATCTAACTGTTCAGTCATTAAATGTATGCCAACCCCTTCAAGATCTGCCATCGGCCGAGCCTTTCGAGATGGTAAAAAGTTTGCTCAGCTTTCACCGAGTCGTGCAAGGCTGGGGCAGAGCAAAGGTTGTCAGCACTGGCTTGTCAAGGCTTGACTAGGCACACGCTTATACGCTCATGCTCAAAATGTTCACGCGATCACATTGTGATTCAAGAAAATTGTCTAGGTATCGATCGGGTTCTATTGGGAATCGCTTCAGAATCGCAGCACCGCGTACCTCATTTTGTAAATAAGTCATTGGTCTGATTTTCATATAGGCTCGGTCTCGATTAGGTTACATCTTATGTTAATCTAATTAGCTAACTAACCAAGTTAGCGCTAGTTAGATTCAGTCTTGATTACTGTTAGACTACGCTCTACACATTTTACCTTATTGCTCAGCATGACTATTGACATACAAAAATCTCAGCTCGGCTTAATTGGGGTTTATTTGAGTGTGTTTTCATTTGTTTAGTTATGCGTAGGTAATTATGTTTTACAACAACATGGCTTTATAAGGCTTGCCTATGGTTACATTGCTTTAGATAGCCAGAGCTGTTCTTCATTTTGCCTGATGCCGTCACCGCCCCAACATAATCATGGATTCTTCTCTACGTTGCAAGCCGGACAAACGGCTGGCAATCATAAGAAGGAAAAAAAAAAACAAGAATACGTCTGGCTTTGTTTTCAAATTGTCTGGTGCAGTCCGGCAGCATTTTTTCCCCTGATGCGCCGAACAATTCGTTGCCATAGAATAGGGGAACGACTTGCCTCTTTGAGGTTACAACTCGCCGGTCTTATCTCTGTCGCCATTGACGAAAGGCGGCAGACCAAACCAAATCTTGAACTTTTTTTTTTCTTGCCGCAACGCAACTTTTCACTACGCGCGAGATTCAAAAAGATAAGGTCACGTGGCACGTGGTGGAAGACAAACGAACTAAACGCCGACGTCTGTAAAAGCTGTAATTGTGATTATGTTGAAATTTTTGAATATACAGAACATCTATCTTTGACGGTATAACAATCTTGAAGTTTGATGTAATATACGGAAGTGATTACTTGCAATCAATGCAAGAAAAATTTACGAGGTTGTTGTCACTGAGGGAAGCGTAGTCCCTCCGAGTAGTGATTCCCGGTCTCTGAACAAGGGGGTGTATCAACATGTCAATTGATATTTCGCTGTACTGCTCAACCACTTGTTACTATATCATGGTAACCCTACGGCTAGGAAGCTCCTCGTCACAGATGGTTGCAAAAACTGCAACTGCCTGTCATCCAAAAACTTCCGGTGACTCGTCGATGGTAATAAAAATGGGCAGTTTTTTTTTCATAAAAGTATCTGTCAATGGAATGTCTTTCACATTATCTTCATATAGTTATTTTTGTATTGAGGAGAGGGTACGAAGCATAGACACGAAAGCACTAAAGAAATCAGTTCTGTTCTAGCCTTGAGGAAGACAAGTCTCGTCATGACCCCTGTTAACGGATTGTGCATCATGAGCTTCCATCTTCCCCTTCCCATCGTTTTTTTTTTGTATTCCTGATGTAGTTTTTTTTTAGTACTTAACATTATACATGCCACTGGACACTTGAATAAAAAAAAGTCCAAGAGATCCATCAGCCAAATTCCGTAGAATCACAGCGAAACTAAGGTGTTTATATTAGCCAAACGGGGTTGACCATGTTGCATTGCAGCACCACACCAGGCTCGCCCCCCCCCCCCCTCCTTCCGGAAGTTTTTTTTTTTTTCGCGCTATGGCATACTCACCTAAAGAGGCCCATATCAAGAGCACCCCCCCTCCCTCTAAAAAATCTGCCAACGTCCTTGCGACCGACGTGTCGATAACTGCTTAGATCATGCTCATTTGATAAAATCGAAACAAAGTCATTATGGTCGTTCAAAACTCAGGTCACCTTAAAGCTTCGCTATAAGGAGTTCAACGCGATGGAGATTTGCTGCTCCTAGTGCGTACTTCAAACACTTATAGAATGAAACTTCCTTAAACCAGCTATGCACCTTTTATATCGCCTTAAGAAAACAGGTGAACTAGCGTGTGTGCATATTGTAGTGGCTTACTGGCTTTAAACCACGAATTCATTACGATAATCACATGTTCTAATGCTCGATTGCCATATGCTCTTGTACCAAGCATTATTACAGCAGTATTTCATGTTGCATTGTGAGGTCATATACAGGACGTGTGTGTTTTCAAAAGCATGTCAATTTCCCTGGATTTCCAAGCAGATGAAGTTTTTCTCAATGTATCCCTGAGCAGACGCTTGGCCTTATGTTAGAACATGAGCTTTCTAGGCTTACAAGGCGGGTTCGATCCCCACTCGGACCCAAACAACGCTCGCTTGATCACCACTGTAGCCCAGTATTTTTTTCTTATTTTTTATTTGCGTCGTTCTCAATTTTTCGGTGCCACATAAGCTGACGATTGTTCACTCATAACCAACGACCGAACCTTCAAATAACATAGGTTCGGTCGCAAGTTTGGTTCCTGCCCACGGCAAGTTATATTGTCACGATACTTTTTTTTGGCATTATTGTCTGTGAGCCCCGCCGTGGTGGTCTAGTGGCTAAGGTACTCGGCTGCTGACCCGCACGTCGCGGGTTCAAATCCCGGCTGCGGCGGCTGCATTTCCGATGGAGGCGGAAATGTTGTAGGCCCGTGTGCTCAGATTTGGGTGCACGTTAAAGAACCCCAGGTGGTCGAAATTTCCGGAGCCCTCCACTACGGCGTCTCTCATAATCATATGGTGGTTTTGGGACGTTAAACCCCACTTATCAATTATTGTCTGTGAGGTCTTAGTAATAATGTGTCAAACATGGAAAAATGAGCCCTTAAGTATACACTTCTCTCCTATATATATATATATATATATATATATATATATATATATATATATATATATATATATATATATATATATATATATATATATGTGTGTGTGTGTGTGTGTGTGTGTGTGTGAAAGAGAGAGAGAGAGACAGACCTCCTAACAAAACCAATATAGATATCTAATGACACAGGAGTGACACTCACGACTGTCACGCGCTTCAGCTACCCTAACAGTACTAATAATACTTGGGGTGTAACGCCTCGAAATCATGGCGCAGTTATTACGGATGATATATATCGGAGTGCCTTAGAGACTTTCAAACACCACGGTTTCTTTAACGTGTGCATAAAGGTGACGCTAACAGGAGTATCTAGTAATAGTACGGAAAGTTGGATGAGTTGGTTTGACGACACTCTTGGTAACGATTCGGCGTGCACACAGTGAACTATGTGCGCGCTGAAATGTTATTAGGAGAGGAGTATCTAGCCAAGATCTGTACCGGCCTTGATCGAGAGCGATAATGTCCGTGCTTCACCAAGGTCATGCTGCGGTGTGAAAGCAAGCCTGACTGCGAGCGTAAGTTGGAGCCACAGCCGCTTCGATGGCGCCAAGCTGGAAGTGGTTCATCATCATCATCATCATCATCATCATCATCATCATCATCATCAGCCTGTCTACGTCCACTGCAGGACAAAGGCCTCTCCCATGTTCCGCCAGTTAACCCGGTCCTGTGCTTGCTGTTGCCAATTTATACCCGCAAACTTCTTAATCTCATCTGCCCACCTAACCTTCTGTCTCCCCCTACCCCGCTTCCCTTCTCTGGGAATCCAGTTGGTGACCCTTAATGACCAGCGGTTATCCTGTCTACGTGCTACATGCCCGGCCCATGTCCATTTCCTCTTCTTTATTGCAGCTATGATATTTTTAACTCCCGTTTGTCCCCTAATCCACTCTGCTCTCTTCTTGTCTCTTAAGGTTACACCTGCCCCGCCGCGGTGGTCTAGTGGCTAAGGTACTCGGCTGCTGACCCGCAGGGCGCGGGTTCGAATCCCGGCTGCGGCGGCTGCATTTCCGATGGAGGCGGAAATGTTGTAGGCCCGTGTGCTCAGATTTGGGTGCACGTTAAAGAACCCCAGGTGGTCTAAATTTCCGGAGCCCTCCACTACGGCGTCTCTCATAATCATATAGTGGTTTTGGGACGTTAAACCCCACATATCAATCAATCAAGGTTACACCTACCATTTTTCTTTCCATTGCTCGCTGCGTCGTCCTCAATTTAAGTTGAACCCTCTTTGTGAGTCTCCAGGTTTCTGCTCCGTAGCTAAGTACCGGCAAGATACAGCTGTTATATACCTTCCTCTTCAGGGACAGTGGCAATCTACTTGTCATAATTTGAGAGTGCCTGCCGAATGTGCTCCACCCCATTCTTATTCTTCTAGTTACTTCAATCTCGTGGTTAGGCTCTGCGGTTATTACCTGCCCTAAGTAGACATAGTCTTTTACAACTTCAAGTGCACTATTACCTATCGCAAAGCGCTGCTCCTTTCCGAGGTTGTTGTACATTACTTCCGTTTTCTGTAGATTAATTTTAAGACCCACCTTTCTGCTCTCCTTGTCTAACTCCGTAATCATGAGTTGCAATTCGTCCCCTGAGTTACTCAGCAATGCAATGTCATCGGCGAAGTGCAGGTTACTGAGGTACTCTCCATTAACTCTTATCCCTAACTGTTCCCATTCTAGGCTTCTGAAAACGTCCTGTAAGCACGCAGTGAATAGCATTGGGGAGATTGTGTCCCCCTGCCTTACACCCTTCTTTATTGGTATTCTGTTGCTTTTTTTATGAAGCACTATGGTAGCAGTTGATCCCCTGTAGATTTCTTCCAGAATGTTTATATATATTTCATCTACGCCCTGATTCCGCAGTGTCTGCATGACGGCTGATATTTCTACTGAATCAAACGCCTTCTCGTAATCTATGAAGGCTATGTATAGTGGTTGGTTATACTCTGAGCATTTCTCTATTACCTGATTGATAGTATGAATGTGGTCAATTGTTGAGTAGCCTGTTCTAAATCCTGCTTGTTCCTTTGGTTGATTGAATTCTAATGTTTTCTTTACTCTGCTAGCAATTACCTTTGTAAATAGCTTGTATACTACAGAGAGCAAGCTGATCGGCCTGTAATTCTTCAAGTCCTTGTCATCTCCTTTCTTATGTATTAAGATGATGTTAGCGTTCTTCCAAGACTCTGGTACTTTTCCCGTCAGGAGACACCTCGTAAATATAGTGGCTAGTTTTTCTAACACAATCTGTCCTCCATCTTTCAGCAGATCTGATGTTACTTGATCCTCACCAGCAGCTTTGCCTCTGTGCATGCTCTCCAAAGCTTTTCTGACTTCTTCTATCATTACCGGTGAGGTGTCGTCTGGGTTACTGCTAGTTCTTATAGTATTAAGGTCGTGGTTGTCTCGGCTACTGTACAGATCTCTGTAAAACTCCTCCGCTATTTTAACTATTCTATCCATATTGGTAGTTAATTTGCCTTCTTTGTCCCTTAGTGCATACATCCGCCTTTTGCCTATCCCAAGTTTCCTCTTCACTGCTTTGACGCTTCCTCCGTTTTTCAGAGCGTGCTCAATTCTCTCCATGTTATACCTTCTTACATCGCATACTTTACGTCTATTAATCAGCTTCGAAAGCTCTGCCAGTTCTATTTTGTCTGTTGTACTTGACACTTTCATGATTTGACGCTTCTTAATTAGGTTCTTCGTTTCCTGGGAAAGCTTGCCGGTGTCCTGTCTAGCTACCCTGCCTCCAACTTCCACTGCACACTCCGTGATGATACTCGTCAGATTATCATTCATTGTATCTACGCTAAGGTTGGTTTCCTCGCTAAGAGCAGAGTACCTGTTCTGCAGTGACACTCTGAATTCCTGTACTTTCCCTCTCAGTGCTAGCTCATTGATTTGCTTCTTGCGTATCAGTTTCTGTCGTTCCTTCTTCAAGTCTAGGCGGATTCGAGCCCGTACCATTCTATGGTCACTGCATCTTACCTTGCCAACCACTTCCACATCCTGCACGACTCCTGGGTGTGCAGTCATTATAAAGTCTATTTCGTTCTTATTTACACCATTAGGGCTCCTCCATGTCCACTTGCGGTTTTCTCGTTTTCGGTAGAAGGTATTCAAAATACGCAGATTATTGCGTTCTGCGAATTCTACTAGTAGCTCTCCTCTGGCGTTTCTAGTGCCGATGCCATAATCTCCTACTGCCTGGTCTCCAGCCTGCTTCTTCCCTACCTTTGCATTAAAGTCGCCCATTACTATAGTATACTGTGTTTTCACCTTACTCATTGCCGATTCTACGTCTTCATAGAAGCTTTCAACTGAAGCGTCATCATGGCTGGATGTAGGCGCGTAAGCCTGTACTACCTTCATTTTGTATCTTTTGTTCAGTTTAATTACAATGCCTACCACCCTTTAATTAATGCTATAGTAATCCTCTATGTTGCCAGCTATGTTTCTGTGAATTAGGAACCCTACTCCCAGCTCTCTTCTGTCTGCCAAGCCCCGATAGCAAATGACGTGCCCATTCTGTAGCACAGTATAGGCCTCATCTGTCCTCCTAACCTCACTCAGCCCTATTATATCCCATTTAATGCATTCTAGCTCCTCGAATAATACAGTTAGACTTCCCTCACTAGATAACGTTCTAACGTTAAACGTTGCTAAGTTCAAGTTCCAATGGTGGCCTGTCCGTATCCAGAGATTCCTAGCACCCTCTGCTGCTTTGCAGATCTGACCGCCGCCGTGGTCAGTTGCTCCGCAGCTGGTGGGGACTGAGGGCCGTGAGTTAATCGACGAATGCCTACGGGAGGGAGTGGCCAGATACTGCACCAGGGTGGCCAATCCTTCTCTGGTGAGATCATCGGTGCGTACCGGCTTTAAGCTGGTACGATCAGATACAACCGCAAAGTCCTGTTCGTACTCAAACATAACTCTGACGCTCGGTGAACATGAAACCCTAAAAGCAGCATGCTTCTCTAATATTCTCACCGATACGGCAAAGCAAAAACTAAAAACAGACAAATAAAAAACAAATACACTTCTTTTGATACACCAAGGGTGTGTCTACGACGGCCAGACATTTCATGCGGACTGCTCCCAGCTGTCCGGCATGGTATGTCTAGAAAAACTTTCAATCCATTGCCAGTAGTCACCATCAAGATAACGCTGACACACTGCGCTCTTATCTGCGCATTGAGGTGAAGCGGACGTTTCAGGGTGTGCCCTCCATTTCTTTTGATCATATTTTATTTAAGTGCTACGTCACTGCATAGATGATGGCGGGAATTTTGAATTTTTAAGGTCGATACGCCACGTGGTGTCATTCAGGCGAACTAAACCACTAGTGTCCAGAAAAGCTGGATCTGCGCAGCTTTTAGCACCAGATCCGCCACATAACGTGACCCACAAAATACGAACCATCAGCATGACCACCAGACCTACAAAACTTCGGATTTCATGCAGCAATATGACCCTGATATACCTGTAATGCGTGGGCTTCTTGAGGTTAATATACTAAATCAAACTAGAAACTGTAAATGAAATAAAAGACTCTTTGTGGGTCCTAAATGCTTTCTGTACCAAGTTAAATCACATAAATTTTCTGTACAAATATCATTAACTAAAGAAGAGATCCATCCAACCAGAGAATAAACAGCTTGGCGTTCAAGGATTCTCGGCACATCTGGTAGCTATCTGACGAATATATACTAACTTTGCTCCTTTTTGTGTTGTTTTTCTTTTTTCTAGCAACACTCGATCAGCAAGCGACTTCTCAATGCTCAACTGGAAGGGCCTTGCAGGAGTGGGCTGTTATTTCGATACACTTTGCCAGAATGCTTCGACTTCCGATTACACATTTTCGTGTCTTGCGTAACAGACAATGTGACCAATTTTGCACAAAGCGAAGAGAGTGGTTCGAGGTAATTGCTGAAGTTCATTTCGCAGCAGTCATTTCTTAAACCCGTTAATTTGCATTAACGATGTAAGTGTGTATATAATTCGATTGAGGTCAGTTCACTTCACCAACTCGACGGAGTTTGCATTTAATGAAACTGAAAAATGTATACTTATAGTCGGAGCTGGGCAGTGTTGAAGATACACGTATCTTAGATGATATCTCAGATACTATTTGGGTGTCTAGTATAAGTATCGCGATACGTCTCGCAATACGAGTATAGCTGTGTATCCGATACATTCAGTAAAGTATCGTATATCTAAGATACAAGATACTGCCATCGCAATGTGACCATGCGAAACATTAATCGCTGACTGAACTCCGCTTCTCAAGCTGGTACTGGTGCCAAATAACCAGAATAAAACTAATGGCAGTGACATATTTTATCTTTCGTCCCGATTCCACCAGTCAGGACAGTCGATGAGGTGCATCCATACTTTTTGGTGGAGCAACGCAACATGACAGAGCTCGCGCAGTATCGGCAGGAACAAACTTCGCAAGCTTGTTCATGTAACTTTTAGGGGCAAAGCTCCTTATGGTGTGGCTTGTGCGTCCCCCGTTGCCGTAGTGCGTAACCTGTGGCACATACCCGCATACCAGTGGCACATACCCACCATCGGGCACATATCCACATGTCCACATGTTACGAAAAACGTAGTACAGCGTCGTTATCACGCTCTCGGTGTTAACAAAGCGCTGACAGCAGAAATGCGGTACATGCGCTCGTTTAGTCTATGGATTGTCCGCTGGATGGCAGTACTTGTATATGATGAATACATAATAAAAAGAAACAAGATGGCGGTACTTAAAGTGTTCACAAGATGGACGGACAGACGCACAGACGGACGCGTGGACGGACAGACAAACAGACGAACAGACAGACACTTGGATAGACGAACGGACGCACGGACGGACACACGAACGGACGCACTTACGGACAGACGGACGCAAGGATGGAAGCACGAACGCATCGACGGACACGTCGCCCCACTGATCATCGTTCATTCCGTGAATATGCTGCCATTTTTGTTTTCTCAGTTTTTTCTCGTTTGAATTATGTCAAAGCCATGTCACGTATACCTTTAGCTACTTCGAAGCACCGCATACCACAATTTGTGCAGTGATGACCGCACAAATTGTGATGCCGCTCTCATGCGTGGAACTACAGCACCGCCGGTACTGATGCAATATATGAGACTGAGTGTTTACTTATCATATGAAATATTGGCGCAACATGTCGCTTTTTTTTCGCTAGTTCTATTCAAAGAGCTCTTGAAGTTATAACATGATTCTTAGCACGAGTGTTTTCTCGGTTGTCCTTTTCTAACCACCCCTACCTAGGGGCTTTGGTTTTATTTTTTTGGTCTGGTGGATGTAGTAAGTCTGTTCTAAAGTGAGGCCAAAATAAGTTCTCTGTTTTATCCTTACACCTGCCTGCTTTATTGTGCTACTGTTTACACATTTATATTCGCTTGAGCTTACTCTTGTGTCAAGGCTTTTTGGGAAACATTGATGCCAATATGTAGGCGTTAAGTAACTACACAGCATCAAATATTCTGGGCACTGCTTAGTAAAGCGACCTAGTTAAGTTTGCATTATAATATTAGGAATACGTAGGAACCATCTTAGATATCACAGCATATCCACGGAGTGAGTGATGACGAGTGGGGCGAAGCTTCGAAGGTTTTACCGGTAAACCGTGAACCATCCGCTCACCGCGTCCATCCGTCCGTCTGTATGTCTGTCTGTTTGTCAATCCGTCTACCCGTTTGTCTGTCTGTCTGTCTGTCTGTCTGTCTGTCTGTCTGTCTGTCTGTCTGTCCGTCCGTCCGTCCGTCCATCAGTCTGGCTGTCGGTCCATCTGTGCGTCTATCCGATTGATTGATTGATATGCGGAGTCTAACGTCCCAAAGCCACCATATGATTATGAGAGACGCCGTAGTAGAGGGCTCCGGAAATTTCGACCACCTGGGGTTGCACCCAACGTGCACCCAAATCTGAGCACACGGGCCTACAACAATTCGGCCTCCATCGGAAGTGCAGCCGCCGCAGCCGGGATTTGATCCCGTGACCTTCGGGTCTGAATGCATCGGTCGTTGTATTCTTATGCAGATGCACTGATGATTTACAATAGGAATGTCGATAAGCACGCATACCTATATAGTCAGTGTGGTGGCGCTTCACTGAGGCGTAAGGCGCAGATAATTATTTTGGGTTGCATTCACCGCATACCTGAACCTCATCCACAAGAAAATAAAAGAACAGAAAAGAAAACAACCATGACAAGCAGGCATGATTCAACACCATGTGTTTCGCCGAGACCAGACCACGTCGTCGTATATATGCAGCAGCGACCACTCAGACGTATCCCCGTAAACGATTCTGCTCGGGCTGCCGGAAAGCACATCCGCCATTCAGAGTGAGACAGCTGCAGAGACTGGGCGCAGGAAGAGTCCGGCCACCTTGCCGGCATTCAAACCGACAAACACGCAGGGTGGGAAAGCATCCAAACACACACACACACACACACACACACACACACACACACACCAACAAACAAACAACCGTAGACGAAAGCTGCGTCCGGGTTCCACGCTGGCCGAGCCAGAAAGAAGCAGCACGGATTGGAAGCAGGCAGACCACCCGACGACTCGGTCTTATTCAGCCGCGGCATCGAATAGGGTCGCCGGCAGCGGGACGCGGCAATATTTCACCGGCGCGAACCCGCAGCAGCGTCTGCGCAGCACCAGCTCGGGCGTCCCGCTGCGAAGACGAAGAACGCCTTTCGTGGCGACGACTACGACCCGAGAAAGCGCCGCTTGGCGGGACAGCCTCCCGCTCCTCGTATACATGAGGAGCCAGGGTTAAAAGTGCCCGCGACGGGACCAGGCCGAACACCCGATGCGGGAGCAACAAACGAAGTAAAAGAGCAGTGACCGGGCGCAATGCGTGTAGTGTGTACGCACAGTTTCGGATGGATGGCCGGCGGATAAGAAGAATTAGACAAACAAAAGTTGCGAAATAATGGAAGAGGAGGAGGAGCGGGGAGGCAACACCAAGAAGATGGTCGTACCAACATGACGGAGCGGCGAGACGTCTGCGCGCGTCGTGATCTCGCGCGGTCCACCACGCACTATCCTCCAACCGTGTATACGAGTAGGTGGCCGTAAGTTGCGCACTTATTTGCATGTAGCCTCCGGGCATCGTTGAAGAGATAAAATAGTTAAGACAAAACGGAACTGCCCAATTTGCATTGCAGATAAGCAGCGGGCACCGAGTGGTCTGTTGGCTGGGCTTCCCTAGTTGCCTCGGAGGTGTCATCGTACGAAAAGCGTCCACGCGCTCATCTCGGGGTTGCTGCGATCAGCTCTCCGAACACCTCCCTACAATGCGCTTTTTACGCGTGGGTGACTGGGCTAACGTGTGCGATGCGCAGCGTGTGCCGAAGCACAGTATCTTACCATTCGGCTATCTCAGCATGTTTCTAGCAATCTACATGCTTCACTAAATAGCTTTAGATGCATATTCGTACATATTATCGTGCTACGATTGTAACAATACTATTCAATTGAGTATTCTTTCTAAGAAAAAAAAAGAGATGAACAAAACCCCTTTCACGTCTCCCATGCTTCCTAATGTTTACACCACCACCACCATGCACTGACGACAATAGCGGTGACAAAGACCCCAACCATGTGGAAATTATTTAAAATAAGAAATTTCGAAGGTCGAACATTGCATTTTGAGAGGAGCGAGAATGACTCTCATGTGGGGCACCAACTTCCGCTGTACATAAATACCGTACGTGCGCACACCACGAGTCCTTATGTGGAAACCAGCAGGCATAAGAGTGTAAGCGAACGCATGCATATCGGGAACCGTGATTGAATGAGTGATTCCATGTCAAGCCTATATTCGCTACCTTACACACACCTGCTCCAACACTAGTACTATATCGCCTGTCAGAAAGATCGTTACAGCCGGTGCCCCACTTTCTCCGAGGTAAAACAGCGTCGGAGACAACAATAGCCCAGACGAGGAAAACACGTGCAACGTGTATTACGTGTCGACTATGAACAAACTAGCCCAAGAGTACATCTTCACAACTTTCTCACTTGATATGGAAGCTGTAACACAGCACAAGCGCAGCATTAATATTGAAGGAGTTCGAGTCTTGCTCTACTTTATGGTGCTTGCGTGACCAGATAGCTACGATGTAACAGTAGAAGGCCACAAGAACACATACATGGAACATGGTCAGTACACTCTGCTTATCGGCAGTCGAGAGCCCGAGGCTCCTGTGAGTATTTGAGAGAGAGAAAGAGAGAGAGAGAGAAACGAGAAAAAAGGAAGGCAGGGAGGTTAACCAGATGCTAGTATCCGGTATGCTACCCTACACTGGGGTTGGGGAATGGGGGGTTGAAAGAGAAAGGGAGAGTAAAAAAATAAATAAGAGAAAAACACCGACACACACGCACACACAAAATCAGTCCACTCAGAGGCGTTCCGACAGGCCAGTAGTTCGTAAGAAGTCCAGTAGCGCTTGCACGGCTTTCTTCTGTGACGATGAGTCATGACGATGGCGCAGTATACTCTCTTCTGACAGCGGCTGGTCATCTAACCTGTTTAGTTTATTAGAAAGGTGTTGTCTTTCCAGGTTGTATTTCGGGCAGTCACACAGGACATGTCGAATTGTTTCTTCATCTCCGCAGTGTGCACAGTCGGCGGTGTCGGCCATACCTATGCGGAACGCGTACGCACGGGTAAACGCGACTCCCAACCATAGTCTGCACAGAGCAGTAGCGTCGCCTCGTCGAATTTTTGTTGGAAGCTGCATGCTTAACGTTGGATCAAGGGATCGTAATCTTGCATGCGTAAACAGAGGCTCATTCCAAAGAGCCATGGAGCGTTGGCGAGCAAGCATGCGCAGCCTCCTCCCTTACGGAAACGCCATACATGGCCCATATATAAGTTATATCTGGCCATATATAAGCATATATGGCAGCGTATGTGGCCATATATAGGCATATATGGCAGCATATGTGGCCACATATAAGCATATATGGATGTATATCTGGCGGAGTCGGTTCATGTATGGGGTTATATACGGCCATATATGACGCGGTTGGCCCATATAAGGAGTCAAATCTGGCCAAATAAGGCACGGCCACACCATATATAACATATCAAGTGGATCCTTATATGTGGAAGTGCTCTCTTATTTGGGATGAACCACGTATATATTTAGCACCGTGATCACACTTTTATGCGAATTGTAATATATAACAATTTGTACACAAAGCTGACCTGCTTGTTTTTCATAACAATAGGAGTATTAAATATATATATATGTTGTTTCTGCCATGCAAAAAAACCGAAATTTCAGGTCAGCTTTGTGTACGTGATAGTTGCAACTCAGTTGAATTCATATATGCATGCATTCGTGTAATTTAACTCGTACATTTTTCATAGCATTTAGGTTTGAAACAATAAGTTGCAATTAATACGACGTAAATAATGTATACAAGAGCAGACATGTTTTACGAGGAAGTAATCGTGTCAAGTCACAAAACGTATTGAAGCTTCTGAACCTCGCTATTATTATAGAGCAATCCTATATAGTATTATGTAAAGACAAAATGCATGCAACTTATATTGTTCACATTAATGCATTGTTTAAAGTGGCAGCAAGAAATAGTAATTTCTATGCACTTTTAGCTTCCACATTGGTGGACAAAATTTCTGATTATTTGAAAGTTTTGATGGCTATATGCTCCCTTCATATAACAAGATTTCTATTAATCCCGTTGACCCCTCATCTGCGATTGCTTTCAGCAGCCATTTACTATAATTGCATGCGCAGTGCAATGTTTAAGGGAGTATTTTCAAAAACAAAAAGAACTTACGGGAATGCAACTTGCAGGCACCATTATGATTACATTCAAGATGGAAGTTGTACTAATTTATTGCAAAAATACATCTTGCGTTTCCTTTGGCTACGTATAATGTTCCTGGCTGTGCACATAGTAAATTTATCAAAAAATTTATGATTGCACAAGTGAACAATTATTTTGTGTAATGTTTGCAAGCGTCAAATAAATCTCACGTCATAGACGTGTACGTTAAAAAAGGTGCAACTGACTCACACGTGATACATATTTAATGGACCATGTAATGAAATGCTGAAGCTTTATAGCAACATTTAACGTAGGCTGCCGAATTCAGAAAACTTCTATTTTGTGTCGGTGTGTCATTACTTGGTCGAAGTCACTAAAGCGCACGTGCCATCATCAGGATTAGCCTAAACATTGCCTTGTGAATACAATTAGTATGACACATTTTTTTGCGGGCTGGCGTGATACCTAAGCCAAACTCTACATTATGTAAACAGCCCCTTGTTGTGCAGGCGCGTAACGATTCAAACTGCTTGCGAACATATCCTTTCAACACCAACACGGTAGTGCACTTACTTATAAGATATGTATGCCGGTACATACCCACCAAACTGCGCAAGTGCACACTCGCGTATAGAGATTCATGGGCACCCGGACACTGGCATTTCATTCAATGGGGCTAGATATTTTCGGCCATGTCAGAATGATATGAGTGTATTATTATTATTATTATTATTATTATTATTATTATTATTATTATTATTATTATTATTATTAATGTTGTTGTTGTTGTTGTTGTTGTTGTTGTTGTTGTTGTTGTTGTTGTTGTTGTATTTCGCAAAACGTCCAACAGCAAATCCATATGCTGTCATACTGTGTCGTTATGTAAGTTTTATGAGATCAGTTATCTTGGTGTTCTTTTTGATAGCATGCTGAATTTTTTCTACTTGCATTAAATGTGCTGCCATGCGAGGCCTTCATTCTCTTCCTGTTGGCTCAACATCTCGCGAGAATCCGGTTCTCCTACAGCCTTCTACAAATTGTACACCGCGATATGTCGTGGTCAACTTGAGTACATATGCATATTTGATTTGGAATGGCCTTGCTAAATCCAGCAGTAGCGCCACTGAGTGAGTCCAGAAAAATTTCATAAGAATTTACCCTCATCGTTTCACTAGAATCCTTTCAACACTGCTAGAATATTATATTTGCCATCAGTTAACGGCCGGCAAAATCGCGCTGAGTTGTTATTTCTTTACAAGCTAGTTCAGGGTGAGATATTCTGCCCTTCTCGGTTGTAATAATTTTGAAACTCCGCGTAAGTTATCGAGAGAGAATCGACCGTTGCATGTACCTGCCGGCTTCTTTCAACACTCTATCCTTTACAGAATACCGAGTCTATTAACGTCAACTTTCTTAATTCGTCATGTTTTTCATAGTCTACAGTCATTTTTTTTTGTCAGTGAGGGCTGCCCTGTCCTAACGTAGCTTTGCACATGCACAGATTCTTCCCTTTTCCGTCTTTCAGGAAGCCTTCGGCATGGTTATGTATATTCCACATTATTTTTCAGTCCCATTTCATGAATATCTACTCTTTTATTTGTTCTTTCCATTGTGTGTTGATTTCTTTCCGACTGCTCGTTTTTGCTCTTTTTATTGATTTGCATTTCTGTGGACAGTCTGTGATGTATTGTTTGTTTTTGTTTTCTTTTCGCGCGCGCCAGCATGAAAGACCCTATGGTTGTTCTTGGGTAGGTTAAAAAATGATTGATTGATTATTGGTTGATTGAATATTATTATTATCATTATAAATGCTTGCGAAATAAGATGCAAATGCGGCTGAAACGCGTCTTCGTAGCCAGGGTACACGAAGCAGCGATTTCAGCTCCACGGAATGCCTGTCTCAAAGGTCTTGCACGTGCAGCTTTCTGGGCCTGCGGGAGAAATTTGATGTCCATTGTTCGAAAAAACTCGCCTGACTGCTAGGTTGTAAGGGGTGCGCACAGTAAAAAAAATACAAAAAAGGGCGCCCGTCGGATGAGTGGACAATTCGGAGAAAGTTGTTCGAAGAAGCGCGGCGCGTAGGCACCATGTAGCCCTGTCGTGGCATACAACAGTCTGTCGACACAGCAGGAAAGAGAGTGTCGCGGCCCATTTCAAGTAATGACGAAGAAAATAGTTTGCACAAACATTCAGTCGTATGGTAATAATATTGCGTCAATAATTGTTAAAAAAATAAAACGTCGTTCGCCAATGGGTTCAGGAAAGTTTAGTTCTAGTGAAAAGTGCGTAAATCATTGATCTCAAGGAGTAATGTAGTGTCCATTGCAATATTCATTGTCAAGCCTGCATGCACTGTATCCGTCCGCGTCATTGTTGTTTTTTTTTTGCTCGCCGGAGTCATGGGTGCCGTGCTGATCGAGTTTGTTAATTTTCATTCCTTTTGCTCTTATTTCGTGTTCAACTATTGCTCCAATTTACACAAGATAATCGCGCAGCTCTCAGGAATCTACTTCGCTGTACGTGGCGAAATTGTGGACGGACGTGGAAGTGTTTTTGTGTGCGTGTGCGCCTGTACGCTGCTGGATTGGCGATCGTCAACTTTTCGTGCGAGAAAAAAATGGATACCCATGCTTGCGGGCAAGCGTTTCTTCAAAACTTCTTCCTAAAGCAGTACGAATGGACGTGGTGGCTTTAAGGTGTGTATAGGTTATCAGGATTAACAGGCTCCTTGAAAGACAAGTCACGGTTAAATGTTAAGGTAAGTTCATCATTTTCATTACCTTCGCACGTTGTTCATAAATATTATGATAACTCGAAAACATACCACGTTGCATGCTTGCTGAGTAAATAACTTTATGCTAATCGTGGTTACGTCATTAGGCTGTTTTGTATAAGCGATACGACAACACTTTCTTTTTTTTTCACTTGATCCAGACAGTGCTCTATTTATTAAAAAATCTACACCAGGAAAATGTTGGTTTCGTGCCATTGTACTTTTCATAAATATATTGATTTAAATATACTTGTGTTGTATTTTTCTCATTTTAACGCTTGAGGAAAAACCAAGAATAAATTCCAACTTGCGCAATTACAAATAAAAAAGAGTTGCATATCTCCAACTCCAAGGGTGTCATGAGATTTATGAGCCCACGTTTGAATTTGTCTTGCGTTTGAATTTATCTTTCTTCGTCTACGTTCCACTTGTTTTTATATTTACGTGTGTTTTGATAAGGACACGCAGTTAAAATTTTGTTGCTAGTTTGATTCTTCAAAACAGGGTGCTATGTCACGGATCCAAATGGAAAAACTTAAGAATAGCCCGTAATTTCGTTTCCGCCATCTACAATCAGGGTGATATAAGTGTAAATTTGACTGGAATGCGTACATCACAGGCGACATTATCGTTACTGATGTCGCAACATCGCGTGGTTATCTTGAGGAACTGCGCATACCCGCATACATAGTTACACAAAATATTGTGATGTCACGTTTTAATCCGTGAGCACTGTAGATAGTTTTACGCAAGCCGACAAATAAACTGGTATGATGCATTAGGGCTTGCTACTGTGTGAAAAAACTGGGGGACCGTTAAGCTCCGTTTTTCACAGTTGAACGTGATAGCAGTATCGATCCTGTTTCTTGTGCGTAATTCAATCACTTAGTGTGTACTCTTTATTGCATGATGCTAATTGAACAGATTTAATTGTGGAATAGTACTGTGTAATTGAGAAGGTTGAAAGTGTCTCAATGAAGGTTTCGCACATGGCTGCATTTTGTGTAAAAAAGGGGTAACATAGTTTAAAGAACAAGAAATATTATGTAATTACTGAGTTGCGCGAAAAAATTGAAATACAAAAGGAAGACACCTAGACGCAGCAAACACTGACAACTGAAACATTGTTGGAGAAAACAGACATACGTATATATGCGGTTACGAGAACACGTGCGGTGAAAGAAAAGAATTATATGAGCAGACAGATCGTATAAATGATGCGCTTCTAGGAAAGCAACCTTAGTAGCAAGCAACATAAGTGAGAGTTACGTGACACATGAATCCCCAGCTTTGTTTATGAAATTCGCCTCTCCGATTTCCCGCGCTATACCGTGTCACTGAATCTGGCTTTAACTACCGTATTCCAAACAAGGGCGTGCAGCCACACTCTCTACAATATGATGATTGGTTAGAGAATGGTTGTTAATTCCTTTAGAGAAGCTTTGTGATCTACAATTATATAAATAAATTCTAAATAATACTTCCCACACAACAGCGCAGTGCCGTCCACCACATGATGTCCACACTGTGAAAGAAAATGATCAGATGTCTGCTCATCTAGTCATTTTTTTTCCACCTCACGTGTTGTCGTAACCGCATACATATGTCTGTTTTCTCCAATGAAGTTTCAGTTGTTAGTGTGCGCTGTGTCCAGGTGTCTTCCTTTCGCACTTCAAATGTTTTCGCGCAACTAAGTTAAGATGAAGTACCAACTCGCCCAGCAGAACGTGCTTCTCAATATAATGTGTGTAAAATGTTTTAGAACTTTATGCACCCACTACGCAGTCGTGAGGGAATACGTGCAGTAACCAGTGTGCCTTTTGTAATGGTTGGCTGTCTTTAGACCGCGAAGTCACGTTGGTAATAACGTGTTGTGATGCTTGATGACAATGCCCGCTTGTACATGCAATATAGCTGCGATATTAAATGTGTTGTGAAACCTGTATGCAGGATACATGTATTTGTTAAGCATGACAGTTATTTTCCTTGCATTTACAACAAGAGGAAGTCATTCATGCTTTATTTCCAAGCAGATGCATAGCTGTGTGGTAGAGCACTTGCATGCCATGCAAATTGCCTGCATGATTTCGATCTTCACTCAAACCCGAAAATTTATAATATTTGTTTTATTTGCATTCTCTCACCTTCCGATCATTGACAAGACGATTTTTCACGGAGAGCCACCGATGCCTACATCGGAATTTCTGCAGAATGAGCTCTTTACCACTGTTACGTTAATGATGCATTATTGGCAAAATGGAAAGCGGATTACGTTTACAAAGTACATTTTTACTGTCCCGTTGGCAAAAAATATTGTTAAATGCTCCGGTCCCACGCGCACAGAGACCTATAGACACCAGTTTTAGCAGTCGTTCTATAGGTCATTAGTCACAATACTTGTACATAACAAGCTTGCATACCAATCACTTTCGACCGAACTCCTTAAAAGTTGATTATCAACTCATTTAAGTTATTCAATGCACACGCAGTTCATACGGTCAATAGCAAGTCAATATTTCGTTTTGACTGACTATGGACGCTCCATTGACACATGAGAAAAGTTTTAAACATAACACACTGTGAAAGATATCTTTACAAAACTCATATTGGGTTCTTTTAGGCTATTTATTTTTTGTCAAGTCGGAATCAATAAAGCGGAATATTTACTTGCACCGTACTATGTCTCAGACCGTGTTGACCATAGGTTCAAGATAAGAATAATTGATTGATTCGTGGGGTTTAACGTCCCAAAACCACCATACGATTATGAGAGACGCCGTAGTGGAGGGCTCCGGAAATTTCGACCACCTGGGGTTCTTTAACGTGCACCCAAATTTGAGCACACGGGCCTACAACATTTCCGCCTCCATCGGAAATGCAGCCGCCGCAGCCGGGAATCGAACCCGCGACCTGCGGGTCAGCAGCCGAGTACCTTAGCCACTAGACCACCATGGCGGGGCAAAATAAGAATAATCGCATGCAAGATTGACGTGTTTCAAAATGATTTTTTACCAAAAAAAAATTATTACAAGATGGAACCAGCTGCCTTCTAGCATTGCCTCTACACTCCCAAATATTTGTTTTATTTCATGTTAGAATTGTTCCGATTTATGTGTTAGAACATGTTCCGATTTATATATAAATTTCTCTTGCAGATTGTGATTCAGGTGACTTTGATTATTTGTTTGGCTGGCTATGTATTTTTTTTGTATTCTACTTTTCGTAAATGCTCCCCCAATGTAATGCCAATTAGTGCTGTGGGTAATGAAATAAATATATAAATAAAAAAGTGTCGATAAGTAAGCAATAAATTTAAGCACAAAGAATGTATCTCTTCAGGAAAAGTGGACTAACAGTGACATGTGCCCACCGCAAACTTTGAATATGATGCCAAGTTACATTCTAGCAAATAGTTGTTGAGAATAACTTGAGATATATTGAGGATAACTTAATTGAACAAGAATGTTCAGGGGGTATGTACTGCCTTTGTTTTGGAGATGATAGTGACTGCATGCAGACCTTTCAACAAACAGGTATATTTCTAGCTGAATAATGATTTGAGCAGCTATATTTTTTGCCGGTGACACAGGCTGAACTAATATAGATGAATCATTTGAATGGCTTTATATAAAGGTATCCATATAAGGCCATATATGAAAGCATCCATATAAGACCTTATATGGATGCTTCTATATATAGCCATATATAGCCATATACAGCAACACCCATATATGGGGATATAAGGCCCATATATGGCTATATCAGGATTTGGACATATCAGTTTATATACGGCCCATATATGGGGATTCCATATATGGGCCAGATATGCCCAATTCCTGATGTAGCCATATATGGGGATTTTTATATAAGTCCATATATAGGATTTTTGTAAGGGCTAGCAGCATCCGTCCTTGAGAGAGGTATTGACTGGTCGTCGTCTTCTGTATGGGCTGAACGGGCAGCTTGATCAGCTCGTTCGTTACCGATAATTCCACAGAGGCTTGGCAACCACTGAAGTATAACGTGGTGCCCTTTCTCTGTTATATGGTGTAGCATTTCTGCTGTTTCAAATACCAACTGCTCGTGTGGACCACGGCGTAGATTTGACAGAAGTGACGGCAGTGCCGCCTTGCAGTCGCAGAAAAATCGTCCACGGTTGCATGCTTTGGTCGTTAATGAAACGCAGCGCAGCGCGAAGCGCTGCAAGCTCTGCTGCCGTTGTTGTGGTTGCATGAGCTGTCCTGAATTTGATGGTTGTGGCGCGTGTTGGAATAACGACCGCCGCTGTTGAGCTGTTTGGCAGGACGGAGCCGTCGGTGTAGACGTGGGTGCAGTCTTGGTACTTCTCGTACAGCAGAAGTAAGGCGAGCTGCTTGAGGGCTGGTATTGAGATATCTCGTTTTTTCTGGATGCCTGGTATTGTCAGGTTGATGACTGGCTGTTTGAGGCACCATGGAGGAATTGAAGATCTCGCCGCGGGCGTAAAACCAGTTGGTAGGGAGTCACCATGCGTAGTTATTGTGCGACAAAAGGAAGTATTTGAGCCAACTATTATGGCACTGCATGCGGCAGGAAATTTACAAATACGCTTCAAAGACAGCGATCAATCACTCGCTCTTCTCTAGGGATATTGAAATGATCGATGTGTCCGACTACGTCAAGGGGAGGAAAGGACGCCGCCGTTAACTGACTTGAACATTCTTGTGCCGCATAGTTAGATACGGCAGCAGGAGCGGGGGGCCGCCACGTGCCGGTGCCACGTTTTGTAACGCACTACAGAATTACACTGTGACTACACCAAGTGCGCTCGAGATCACACCGCAAGGGAGCCAACGCGTTAGTAAAAGCAGATCACCAAAATGAAAATTTCTGAAAGCCGTGGCTTATACTGGCGTAGCTTTTTGCCCCTTTATCTTCAAACAGTGCACTCCTTCATCCTGACTTAGCGTACACTTTGATCAATCTTTCGAATTCGCGTATTGCTTTCAGTTAGTAAAATTGACTATAGAAAGTGAGCAGCCGTCAATGTCATGAGTAAGTATCGTTTTTGTTGATTTATTACCAGACAGTGATTTCCCGATTCCGTAGTTAACTAGGACGGGTGAAAGAAAGACAAAAAGAAAAGAAAAAAAGAAAAAGAAAGAAAGAAAGGGAGAAAGAGAAAGAAAGAAGAAAAGAAAGAAAGAAAGAAAGAAAGAAAGAAAGAAAGATAGAAAGAAAGAAAGATCAGACATCCAGACAGCCGTCGAGAAAGAAAGCAGACACCCAGCGAAGGAGTTCTCCGATTCTGTATTTATGCACCCGCGGGTGTTCCTCCTGCGAGGTGTCTCTATGCGAACGCCACTTGGCGGTCTCATTGTGCATGGATGAAAAATGAGCTGCATTTCTGGTGCATCGCATCCGCTTACAACGAGGATTCAAAGAGAGGCAAACATAACGAAATGACATCCGCGGTAGGATGACGAAATGAAAGGGGCGGGGGAAAAAAAGGAAACGGCTAACGTGAATATAGTAATTGCAGTCGCCAAGGGGGCCTCGGCGTCGCGGCGTAAATCATCAGTGCCGCAAAGGTGCGACCGCACGTCGGACCTCATGCTGGGTTTGAGAAGAACTCGGCCTCGTATGTACGCGCGTCGAAGTTGCACCCGCGAGTACAGCAGCGACCGCGGCAATAAATTCTCCGCCGCTTCCCCCTCCTCAGCACCGGCTCCTTCTCGCGTTCCCAAGTCTTCTAGACCGCACGGTCGCTGCATCCAGCGGTATATATTGGCGGTACAGCGGCTGATAGATTCTGCTGGCGCTGCTTGGGCTAATGTTGTTGTCCTGGGTTCGACGCCAACTGGAGCGGTATCCCAAGAGCCTGACTCTCGAACAAGAAAAAAAAAAAGAGGGGTAGGGGGAGACAGAGAGTGTGAATAGGAGCGAATGAGATGTGCCGTATGCGTAATTAGCTGGAGCGCCCGCATCACGATCGATTTGTCTATCACGTACACACGCACACCTCTGGTTTCAGGCATCTACAAACACGGAACGACGTGAATTCATTTTATAACTACCGCCGCAACCAACTCCTGAGACACAAGCGTATAGTATGTCTCGGTCTCTCCACCGTACGTGTCTTATACGCTTCGCCCGCCTTGACATACTGCGCCACGCTGCTACAGCAACCGTGACCGCTGCCTCATGCTACTGCTGAATGCTCGCAGGGAACGGACACTGGCAGCTACACCACCATGGATAATCGCGCTGAAAGACACATACATTGTGGTGCACCTATATGAATGTTGGCCCTTGATAGCCTCCAAAGGAGTTCTTTCAGGCAGAGAATTTGCGAACCGATTGTTTCACATCGCTTCCCTTGTCTTTATTATTAAGATAATGCCGTTATCATTTCGTTGATGTGGAGCTATTCTTTTAGCACAATAACGAGGAAAATTATATACGCTAGACTAAAAAAACCACCCAGTCTGATTGGCAGACTCCACGCACGTGGATCAGACCCATTTGATAAGATAACCGCATGAACGTAGGCTTATTTCTTTTTTGTGAGTCTTCGTCAATTTAATGCCAGAAGAGATCTTAAGTACCGTGTATTATACGTCTGAAATGTCAGCTTTTCCTTCCATCGTCTCTCACACAGGTCTTCTTTGCGGGCTGCTCAGGCCCGTGTGCTTATATTTAGGCGCAATTTACAGAACCCCATGTGGTCGCAATTTCCAGAGCCCTCCACGGCGGTGCCCCTCATAATCACATCAGGGTTTCGGAACGTCACACATCAACATTTATTATTATTATTATTATTATTATTATTATTATTATTATTATTATTATTATTATTATTATTATTATTATTATTATTATTATTATTATTATTATTATATCGTCCTGGTGCTGGACGAAGCAGGCGTTTTCTCTCAAATGCGAGAGCTGAGCATGTTCTCATTTTCCCGATGCATGCGCCTTCAATATATGATTTCGTATATTTTGGGGGCGCTGCAGTACACGTCACACTGAACAAGCAACGGGAATTTCATACTGTTTGGCATTGTTTCAGAATTGCTGCGACTCAGGTTCCGGTGTATGACACAACCGCCTATAAGGCACAAGCAACGCGCAAGGTTTTCGAGACGCACTGCGCCTTCATCGCAGAAGCATTTACGAACTTGAGAAGAGTTCTCTCAAGGAAGAAAAAAATTACAACACAAAACGAGGTGAACCTATGAAGCGTGATACAAATTGTAGATTCGTGCTCCGAATGCTAGGTATGCACGATGGTAGACTGTGTGTAGAGCTGTTTCTGTCTGGACTCTGTTCAAGTCTTGGCGGAGGTCAGTGTAGTCACTCTCCTTATGACAAGAAACAACCCTGCATCCGGGTAAATGGAACATGTACCGGTGCAGATGCAACAGATAACGAAAAAAAAATTGGCTTTGTATCTGCACGCTTTGCAGCAAATGTAGTTAAAAGACGATATTCTTCTGCCGGCCTTGTTTCCTGCATGACATCGTATTTCCAGCACAGCATAAGAAACCCAAGGATATTTTCTAGTAAAAAACACATGACCTAACACTTACGTATCGATGTTGCCCTTCAGATATGTGTCATATTTGCTTTTTGATCGACAATGTTCACAAGTATGATGATGATGGTATGTGGGGTTTAACGTCCCAAAACCACTACATGATTATGAGATACGCCGTAGTGGAGGGCTCCGAAAGTTTCGACCACCTGGGGCTCTTTAACGTGCACCCAAATCTGAGCACACGGGCCTACATGATTTCCACCTCCATCGGAAATGCCGCCGCCACAGGCGGGATTCAATCCCGCGACCTGCGGGTCAGCAGCCGAGTACCTTAGCCCCTAGACCACCGCGGCGGGGCAGTATGAACGCAGCCAGCAGTTCAAAATGACTGGGTGCTCAGCAAGTGTTTAAACCTTGTCTGGGTAGCTGAACTGTGTTACAGACAGACGGAACAAAATTTCTGCGTTCCTGTATCCCAAGAAAGTCTATCGCCCTTGACAACAAAACAGTGCACGGAAAACGGAGGGGGGAAATCCGCAGGCAGACTAACCGAAGGGCAGGAGTGGTCAGAGGGACGGAGGTACGGGGTGGGGTGTAGATCTTGAGTGGAACTGAGAACGAGCAGTAGAAATAAACAAGTCGGCCGACCGGCCCCGAGCCGGCGACAGCGCGAGAAAGATGGAACGGCCGCTCGTAAGGTTGTGGCCAGCGGGCGGTGAAACAGGGTCGTAAAACGGAGGAAAACACACGCTCAGACATACACCGATTCGACGTATGTACATACGCGCGCCAGTACGTGTATACATGGACACAGCCTCAGGAACGACTGCGTCTTCTCACGTGATAGAGGGCGAGGAGAATCGAAACGCACGAGTGCTTTTTTTGGCTGAACTTGGCCGTTATATATATATATATATATATATATATATATATATATATATATATATATATATATATATATATAAAATAAGGTAAAGAAGTGTATACCTAAGGGCTCGTTTTTCCGTGTTTTAACACAATATTAATGAGATCTAACAGACAGTAATGCAAAGGAATGTACAGGGGAAGTTATTAGAACCAATGGAATGTAAATAAGAAGAAAGAAAAGTGGATGAAAAAATTACCAGCCGTGAGCAGGAAACGAACCTACGACCTTCGAATAACGCGTTCGATGCTCTAACCACTGAGCTATCACAGCAGCCTTCCCTCCATCCACTTTTTTGGGTTTATATGTGAATTTAGAAGTAGGAGTGACAGTCAGCGCCATCTATAGGCCAAACGACGAGTGTGAGAACACTCTTATGCTCATGTTTGGCGTCACGTAGCACGTGAACTTATTATGAGCGGGCAGCTGATTAATTGTCCCTCTTATACAACCTAAACACACCGAGTCTGCCATTACGAGACCCTCGTTCAATGAAATAAGGGAAAGAAGTGTATACCTAAGGGCTCGTTTTTCCGTGTTTTAACACAATATTAATGAGATCTAACAGACAGTAATGCAAAGGAATGTACAGGGGAAGTTATTATAACCAATGGAATGTAAATAGGAAGAAAGAAAAGTGGATGAAAAAATTACCAGCCGTGAGCAGGAATATATATATATATATATTGTTGGGAATCCCACCGCCGATCACCAGTTGTTGTGATCCCGGGGTGCTGTGGTAGCGTGGTGTAGCTCCGGGTTGAGGAAACGAACGCTTACGAGATGGGGATACGAAAAACAAACAGGTTTATGGCACTATTTACAAATATTTACAGCATGAGGTTAAGAGTTCGCAAACCACGAACGTGGTGGTTGAACCGCTACACAGTTCAGAGCCTTCACAAACTACGAACGTGGTGGATGAACCTTTACTTGGTCCAGAGCCATCACAAACTACGAACGTGGTGGTTGAACCTTTACTTGGTCCAGAGCAACGTCCCGCACTCGGCGGCGTCCTTATAAGCCCTGTCGGGCTCCTCCTTCTTGCGGGGAACACCAATCACACACACACAACAGGTGAAAGGTACGAGCAGGCACGGCGCACGTGAACATCCAATTTCGAGTCAAGATCACTGCACTTAAAGGTGGCGCCAGAGAGGCTCTTGCTCGTCGTGTATGTCGCTGGTCGAGGGGTCCCAAGCTTCGGACAGCAGACATCAAACGGTCCGCCAAACGGTCCGCTCAATTAGCCGGGCACTTTGTGGCGGCGGTCGCCGTTTCTTCAAAGGAATACGCTCTTTGTTGTCCCCTCCGGAACGGCTTACAGCTTCGTGGCGACAGGACGTCTCATCCGCCGGCTAGCAGGGACAATAGCTGGCGAGCATAGACATTCGGCGAGTCGGCTACTTGTTTGAGGATTAAAAGAGCGCCGCTCCCCCGTCATCTCTGGACGCTGGTTCCGAGAAAACTGGAGTTCCAGGCGTGGGAACGCGGCCCGGCTACGCTTCTCAGCGACAGCATGGCGCCTGCTGACGCCGGTCATAACAGCTTCCCCCTCGCCAGATGAGTCACGGAGGGCAGCGGTCAACACTGCTGCTCGCAGGGACGACGAAAGGGTCCGTGGTTGAATGCCAGGAACTGGCCTTCGCTTGTGGCATGGTCCGGGTGATTGCCGAATTTTCGACAGCATCTCTGATACTCGACCACATGTACAAGCAAGCACTCGGCCCCCTTCGAACAAACCAAGCCAAAAGAGGGATGGTAAACCAATTTTAATTACTAGCTTTAACAAAAGCTCACACTCAAAACTCTCAGGACTCACTTGAGCTGAAAAACCAGACGTGCTACCTTACAGATTTACATAAGAAGCACGAAAAAAACTAAATTATCAATTTTGATACACCAAGAGCGCCCCAGAATGGCTTAGAAAGAGCGGCTGAGCGCGTCAGCGTTTCCATGCAATTTGCCCTTTATTTACCTAATGTCAAAAATGATATTTTTGAAGAATCAAGCTCTGCCTCACAAGACGACTGTTCTTCGATGTCATGGTTTGCAGCCAAGAGACAATGGCCTGTATCTACATTAAATTTAGCCCTCCCCTGAGATAACACTGCCACTGGTGAATGCTCTACACAATGCAGGCGCACTCCTTTCCTGAAGCGCAGTACGTTATCTCACGAGAGCCCAAATTCTGGCTCAAGTAGAACGCATCATACTCGTTGCCACTGTCGTCGAGACATATAACGGCAGCCTCTTTCTTTTTGGTCGCTGACTACTTACACGGCTCTGTCCCGCTGAGAGCCTCGGTTCGGTTCCGGACTCAGCGAGCGCTAATTTTGTCCGAACGTCCGTCTTTGTTTACGGCCGCCCATAATTGTCTACCACTGAGACATAAAGTTCACCAGCCTCCCAAAACCTTAAACTATACTGTGACCTAACGGTCTACCTCAACGTTTAGGGAAAGCTTGATAATCTGCTCATGATCACTAGATCAATCATTCTTTAAAGAAGAGAACAACAAAAAAGTAACAAACACTGCCTTCTAGCAGGTTTGTTCGGTTAAAGTTACCAGCCTTTGCTAGCGCCTTTGATTAAAAAAAAACCACTGAGTTCTTCCGAGCGTTTTCCATTATTCTCATTCCTGCAGCGCTGCAAAATGCACGGCACTAATAACCAAACGCTTAAGCCTTCACAGTTTGTCTAAATTCTTTCAAACGTTACGTTGTAACACAACGTGTACAACACAAAAGTAATTCTAGGTGCAATACTCATCAAAAGCACCTCACAACAATTGCATAGGTTTTATGCTGAAACCATGCACCAATGGTTCTCAATTCTCATAGCGCGCAACGACAGCTCCTCTGTGTTGCGCCAAACTCTATCATTTTACAAAATCAATCGGTTTATGCTAACATCTTCCTCGAAGGCTCATTCACGCCACATCCCAATGGCAGTGAAGGCATACGATATTACACTAAACCTTTGAAAAAACTAGGAAAACGACACATGTTCTCTGTTTTTTTTTACCTTACGCAAATTTTCGCACGTGATTAAACTAATTCGATTTTCAGCCTTTAATTCGGCGGTTTTCCTTTTGAAAAATTTACTCCGCATTAAGCTTACCAAATTTAAAGTGGCTCAAATCTGCATCTCCAATGCAATACTGAGTGACACAATTTACACGCACGCACCAAAATTACTCAAACTGACCGCCCCCTTTTCTCAATTAGAATCGCTTGAATCGCACACGATGGGGCCGCGGTCCCGGCGGATTTCGAGCACGCCGGAGGCTACAAATCGTGAAACCGCTAGGCTGTGTCCTGCCGTCACGCCTCATTCTGCACTTCGGCCGGCTTTCTTCGGTAATGTGAAAGGGGTACCAGAAGCAGGGGGGAAGCCTTTGCCATTTTTCTTTTGTGTTCTCGCCTATGCGGTATTTAGCCACTCTGCCCTTTCGACTCTGACCCTTCGGCAAAAGCCGCTTTTCCGAAGTTGTCAAACAGAACCGCGTGCTTCGTTTGGGTGGCGTACCTCGTTTCCTCCCTCTGCACCTGGCTCGCCGCTTGTGCTTACCGGAACGCCACCATTGTCGTTTCCTTAAACGGTTTAGTGGCCTACCCTTTCTTTGTTGGGACGGAGTGGGGCCCGACCTAGGCTTGCGCAGTGACGAACGCCTCCGCTTCTTCCTTTTTCTGCGATGTTTGCAAACCAGCGCGGTATTATCGCTGCACTGCTGAAGCGTGGCGCTCTTGCTCTCATCAGCCACTGCGCTAACCATGCCTACATTTGACAATGTCGAAAGGTCCCCCTGAGGCACGAAGAAGGTTTCCAGCCTCTTACTGGGCCCATTAGGGCTGCTGGCACCCTCCTCATCCACGCAAGGAGCGTCTTTCGACATCGTCCCCACCTCCAGACCGGCCACGGCCTCGTTCTCTACATCCTTTACATGAATGCATTCGAGAATATGCAGGCCCTTCTCTGGCGCAATCTGTTCCTGTCGCGCTTTATGAGGCGCCTCACCTTCCGGCGCTTTGCGACACGCCTCGCTTTCAGACTCCGGTCTGAGTCTTTCTTTCTTTTTGTTAGCAGAAGTTCCAAATTTTCTGATCAGCTCTGCTTTGATAACTTCATAGTTGTTCGCGTGCTGCTCACTGAGTCGCGCAACAACATCCGCTGCCTCGCAGGGCAGAACCGTGAGTATCTTGTGAGACCACGTGTCTCGCTCACACTTCAGTAGACTACACTTTCGTTCAAAGAGTCTAAGATACAGGCCCATATCCCATGATACCTCATATGGCTGCATGTACCTAGACATCTCGAACTCTGCCTCATTGTCGAGAAGTACTCCTTGCTGGGGTCCCATTCTCATACGCAACTCATAGTCTTGTTCGAAAAACTTTCTCTTGAGGCCTAGTTTTTCGTGTTCACTCTTTCCTTCCATCTGAGCTGCTCTTAGTTTTCGTTCGATGATGAGGTCCCATTCTTCACTTAGTTCCTCATCATCAGCCCCCAAATCATTAATCGCTTGAAGGATCATTGGTTTTCGTGCCAAACCCTTAATATCGATCCCCAATTCCTCACACAACAGCAACAAGTCTGACTTCTGCAGCTCCCGTAAGTCCATGATCGTACTGAGTGCTCGCTACTTCCAAAATAACTTTCCGAAACGGCGAAACTGAGTCTTTCGGCAAAGTTAACTACCAGTTCTAAAATTTAACCCTCTTTTAGAACCTGGTTCACTCAAAGGAAAAGCCAAGCACTCACCCATACGTGATCCATGTCTCGAGCCAGCTGCTTCTCCTGGGCCGACTGTTGTTGTCACTTGTAGCTTTGAATCCCACCGGTGATCACCAGTTGTTGGGAGTCCCACCGCTGAACACCAGTTGTGGTGGATCCCACCTCCGGTTGACGAAGGAAGAAGCAGGACGTTGGAGGATGCGAAAAACAGAACAGGGTTTACGCACAATTTACAAATATTTACAGCATGAGGTTAAGAGTTCGCAAACCACGAACGTGGTGGTTGAACCGCTACACAGTTCAGAGCCTTCACAAACTACGAACGTGGTGGATGAACCTTTACTTGGTCCAGAGCCATCACAAACTACGAACGTGGTGGTTGAACCTTTACTTGGTCCAGAGCAACGTCCCGCACTCGGCGGCGTCCTTATAAGCCCTGTCGGGCTCCTCCTTCTTGCGGGGAACACCAATCACACACACACAACAGGTGAAAGGTACGAGCAGGCACGGCGCACGTGAACATCCAATTTCGAGTCAAGATCACTGCACTTAAAGGTGGCGCCAGAGAGGCTCTTGCTCGTCGTGTATGTCGCTGGTCGAGGGGTCCCAAGCTTCGGACAGCAGACATCAAACGGTCCGCCAAACGGTCCGCTCAATTAGCCGGGCACTTTGTGGCGGCGGTCGCCGTTTCTTCAAAGGAATACGCTCTTTGTTGTCCCCTCCGGAACGGCTTACAGCTTCGTGGCGACAGGACGTCTCATCCGCCGGCTAGCAGGGACAATAGCTGGCGAGCATAGACATTCGGCGAGTCGGCTACTTGTTTGAGGATTAAAAGAGCGCCGCTCCCCCGTCATCTCTGGACGCTGGTTCCGAGAAAACTGGAGTTCCAGGCGTGGGAACGCGGCCCGGCTACGCTTCTCAGCGACAGCATGGCGCCTGCTGACGCCGGTCATAACAATATATATATATATATATATATATATATATATATATATATATATATATATATATATATATATATATAATGAGATCTAACAAACAATAATGCCAAGGAATGTATAGGGGAAGTTACTAGAACCAATGTAAAGTAAATAAGAAGAAAGAAAAGTGTGAAAGAATACCTTGCCGTGAGTTACATTGCTTCTAATAACTTTCCCTATAGATTCCTTGGTATTATTGTCTGTATATGGAAAGAAGTGAAGGGCTTGTTTTTCCGTGTTTGACACAATATAATAAGATCTAACAGACAAGAATGCCAAGGACAGTATAGGGGAAGTTATTAAACTGAATAGTAACGAAAATGTGAAGAAATAAAAGTGGGTGAAAAGCAACTTTGCAGTGGGCAGGAACCGATCTTATTAATATTGTGTCACATATGGAAAAATGACCCCTTAAGTATACACTTCTTTCCCTATTCATGAACGAGGGTCCCGTGCAGGCAGACTTGGTGCATTCAGGTTGTATACGAGAGAATATTGGTCAGCTGCCCACACGTAATAAGTTCACGTGCTACGTGACGCCAAAGAAGCTCACAAAGAGTGTACCGCAGTCGACGGCATGGCTACTAGTGGCCCTGACAGACACTCTCACGTTAAAAAAAAAAACGCATTGATACCCAATAAAGTGACTGAGGGGTGGCTGCCGTGGTAGCTCAGTGGTAGAGCATCGAACGCGTTATTTGAAGGTCGCAGGTTTGGTTCCTGCCCAAGGCAAGTTATCTTTTCACCCTCTTTTCCTTCCTCACGTTTATATTACCATTCGGTCTTATAACTGCCCCCATACTTTCTTGGCATTCTTGTCTCTGTTATATATATATATATATATATATATATATATATATATATATATATATATATATATATATATATATATATATATATATATATATATATATATGTGTGTGTGTGTGTGTGTGTGTGTGTGTGTGTGTGTGTGTGTGTGTGTGTGTGCCATATCTAAATGCTCGTTGCTCGATTACCGGAGCATGTTATAAGAAAACAACTTGCCAGCCATCCTTCAAGCGGTACCGTCTCCCAAACGCTGCGAAGAGGCCAAGGAGATGCCAGCTGTGGATTTGCAGAGGGGAGAGGGCGCAGCCTGCAAGCGATCCGATAAGTATCTTTCATTGCCATTGGTGCTGCGTGAGCATGCACGCGTCCATAAAAGAAGTGGTCCCTGTTCTACCATCGCAGTGTCGTAGCCTTTCGTCGTGGCCCTCTTTTGTCTTTGGTTCGTCTCTGCTCCCCTGGGACGCACGCATGTGCTGTGGGCCAGGCAACAGCAGCGAGACGGGGTGTGCGAACCACGGCGGTTCTCTTTTTCAGCTGGTGGAAGTACTGCAAGACCGGTGTACAACGCACTTGATATATCGCTTGCGCCAACCACACCCGTCCCCGCCACCTTGTCTTTCACGCGGTGAAAGTGCCTCGATTGTAAAGGCAGTATACCTCAACGCGAAAGAGAGGTGCTACGCATCACGCCATGAATAATAGAACCAAAGTATAATTATGTATGTATGTATGTATGTATGTATGTATGTATGTATGTATGTATGTATGTATGTATGTATGTATGTATGTATGTATGTATGTATGTATGTATGTGAACAGCACATGACCGTCGAGAGCATAGGTGTATCCCCATTTTCTGTGATTGGCAGCGTTCAAGCCCACCGGTCGGTTTACTTACCCATATAGTATTCATTTTCTCGGAAGCATTTTGTCAGTGATTTGCTCTCTGTACTAGATAACCAATACTGGCCGCATTCAGCTTCGTAACTAAATCAGGAATGGGTGCTCTGCTGTGGGACTTTGTATACTTCTTTGCTCGTTCCTTGCGACGACAGCTATCATGCAACAGGTACAGTAGTAACCGGAACTTCTTCTCATACACATTTAATAGACAGTAAAATAAGGCATGAAGCACATCGTGCACCATTAAACCCGACCTCGCTTTATCCTACTGTCGGCGGCAAGTGTAGCCCTGACGCAGCACCTCATTCCGGAAAAGTCCCTGACGCTCCGCATCTTCTCGAACCGCGGAATGCGCGTCACATCTTTTTATTCGTCGCGGGCTCTGCCGCTTTCGTCGTACGCAGCGAGGGGGCACGACGTCCACGCTTTATCGATGAGCCGGACACGGCTGAAACGTCCCGCCTCATCGCGGCGATGATGATCGCGATACACGGACAAGCTCGCCGTGACGAGCAGCGTGCTTGCGCAAGCGCCGCTCGGGTCCCACTCCCCGCTGCGCACGTGTCTCCTTATCGGTGCAGCAGATCTGCCGCCTGTGGCTTCTTCTCCATCGCTTCCCGGGATTTTTTGAGCGTGGCCGCGAGAGGCGGCTTCGTGCAAGCGACGTTGTTGGGCGAGCTAGCGCCAACTTTCGCGCAGTCGCCTCCTCACGGCCCGATCCCATCTTCCCTGCCCGCGATGCCCACCCAGCGGCTCAAGCGGGCCGCTCTCCGCATGCATACTTTCCGCGAAACCTCCCAAACGTAATTGTGTGCAGCGTCACCATCATTTTAAAAGAGGCAGGGAAATGTTTTGTAGCGTGGCCGTTCTTGGCGAGGTGAAGAGGTAACTTCATACGAGCGTGCATTTTCAGAATTTAGGTCTCCTCGGAAAGAAGCCTAATTATTAGAAAAATGGAAACGCAAGATACGCTGAGCAAAAAATTTAGTTTAAAAAAAAGGTTTTGAAAGACATCAATGACGACAGAAAGAAGAGCGTTCTCTTCAACGCAGTCACGGTACACGTATGTGGCAGGGTTTAATCGTGAGGTTTACTGTGCCTAATATATGCAAAAGGAAATGCTCATCCAATACCTGTGGTTTTACGTGCTGAAACATGACGTACGCCATAGCGAAGGGCTCCTCTGACAATTTCGACCGTATGGTGCCGGCTTCTAACATTTCATGTCCGCTGAAATGAAACCGTTGTGGCCGTCATCTAACTCGCGAATTGGTGTCAGCAGCCTATAGCGCCATACGCAGGAGAAACTGGCGTTTCCCCTAAGTATACGGATTCACATCGTTTTGAGACTAAAAAAAATAATAAGCCAAAGAGGAATGATGGCAATCTTCCAACTGCGCACGCAAAGTGTGTCGGTCACGTACTGAAACGCACATATAAGCTCGCCTCGTCAAGCCACTTTTATGCGAGCAATGGCTCCTCCATGCGGTAGCTGAAACGTCTGGGAAACTTTGTACATTTAAGTTTTCGTCAGCGTTTTCTGACATTTCCTCTTGACATTTTTTTTCATTCTGTCCAAGTGTTCACTGAAGGAATAGTTTGATATTAGTGAGCCTGACAGCGAGTAAAAACTTTAGTTAAAAGCAGCTTGAGTGGATTGTCTTGAAATAGCTGACCTGCGGTCGTTGTTGAACATTCCCAAGCGTCAAAACACTGCTTGAAACTGACGTATTGAATTTTGCCATGGTGCAAATGATAAAATTACAAAAGGAGTTTGACTCATGTGAAAACACTTGTTTTTCTTTTTTCTCGGGGTACCAGATGCTACGCGTTCAGTGCTTGCAAGCTTTCAATATAGGTACACTAACTGGGCCGTCTACAGTTGAAGGTGAACGTGATATGCCTGAAATCCTGCATCCACTACTAATGAACGCCGCAGTGAAGTTTAAGCTCATGTGTACATTTTCGAATGTTCCATTATTTCTATTTCCCTGTCTTTTATTCCTCCCTTCCCCTTCCCTCAGCCAAGGGTAGCAAACCGAACGTGCGTCTGGTTGACCTTCGTCCTTTCCTTCTTCTTCTTCCTCCTCCAACTCACTGTGGAAAGAGGGTAGTGATAGCACTTTTTTTTTTCGCCCGGAGCTCAATAGACCCACCAGTGAACAGTCCAGGCTTGCTGTCAGGCAATCGTCAGTTTCCACAAAAGTCTCTCATTGTTACAGCCCCCATTACTGCTTCCATCAGGTGAATGCCAGAAGACCCAGGAGACATCAGTCGATTACCAAAGAGGCTGGTTTTTAAGAGGCAGCAGCTACTCCACTCGAAAGCGTAGTGGAAACAGCCTGATCATGCTAGGATCACCCAGAAGCTGCAGGTGATCATGCTTCAAACCGCCCGCTGTCAGCATGACTAAGTTAAAGACTAATTGTTTTCTGGTGGTACTCAATTAAAAAAGTGGTTGTTTCTGCAGCCGGATTCCTTAAGCACCTTTGGTAACTGATAAAAGGCTGGTGAACATTTCAGGTATGAGACATCGTAGATGATAGTCTTTCTGGTTTTGACGGGAGGTCTGGCCTTCCCACAGTGCTAGTTCTCCTATAAATATCAGTGGTCGTTTCGCGATTGAAAAAAAAAACATTGATTTTCGGACTGCATTGATCGCGACAGCATAAAGATGAGTACGACCAAAGGTGGCTTAGCATAAATGCCCCTTCACAATGATATTCAATGCCACCCTAGCTAATCCTTGCTTACAAAGGTTTTCTTTCATAAAAAAATGAACGAGTGAATTTTCTTCGTCTCATTATCGGCGTTGATGTAGTTATACATATGCCTTCAGCTAATTAGTAGGGCACCTAAGTCTTCCACAATGTGTAACAAGGCATCACTACAACGACCTCCTTTGCGTAAGAGCGCATGCCTAATGAATAATGAACATGCCTCGCTGACATCGATCATTACGTGGAAATAATAAATCCAAGGGCAAGAAAAGAAAGGTTGGGCCCCGAAAGATGCTGGAACATTATTAGTAGCAGAAAGTCCCGCGATAGTTGTGTCCCGAAGACTTCATTTACAACACGCGTGATGCAGATAATTATGCCTTCTTTTACTATAGCACACGTAATGTCATATTTTGAGGGTAATATCACCTTCTATCATAGCAGTCTCAAACCAGAAAGCCTGCTCGACAAGCATTAAATGGGAATTCGTGCAGGCTGACAGCGGAAGCATAAAGTGGCCATCCTAAGCGAAGCTGCGCTGGTCGCTTGCTACCCCACTCCATGCAGCTCATGACGGCATATATAGTAATGCTTGGCGTAGCAGAACGCTTGTATAGCATCAGATATACGACCCTGGTCGGTGGAACCAACGCTGGGAAGAAGGTGACGGTACATGCTGAACCTGAACCTCGCACTTGCATCGTGTGGCCCAGACGGTGACCGGGTGGCCACGGTGATGCTTTCAGTATACTATTTTGGGTTGTGCTGCACAGAACCGCCGCCGCTCTTGGAAACGAAATCTTCGCTTCCCTCTGCCGAGGGACAGTGGAGGGCGCGCGGCAGGAGTGATGGAGATCGCGTCACGGCGAGCACCGGCCGATAAGAGAAGTAGCTGGGACGGAGGCGGCGGCGATTTGGAGTGACTCGCGGTTGCCGCGTGCAGCATCGAGATTTATGCCGTTTTTCAGGGCTCCGCGTGTCCTATGAAGTGATGCCGCTCTGTGTGTCGAGTCCCAGTGGGGTGCCTGTTCACCGCACAACACTCCCCCCCACCGCTTCACCCCCTCCTCCCTACAAACACAAACACACACACCCACCTTCGAAGAGCTTTTGGTTTCCATTGCTGTCACATTGGTGGGCGCCTAAGAAATGCTATCCCGCAACCTGCTCCATTTTTATTCTTTTTTTTTAGAGCGGCTAGGATTTTCCTGCAACCAATATCCCAAAACGCGTCGTATAGTTCTGGAGATAGTTTAGGCGGAGATGGACAAGTCGAGAAGATCCTTAGAAGTCACTTCTCCTCCCAGTGGCAAGTAAGTGCATACGACGTTTAGTATGGCATATATTTCATTTTTTATTTATAGATAGCATCAAGGCGAATGCACGTTCTCAAAATTTCCAAGTACAGTGAGCCTTTGCAAACACACGCACACACTCACATGAACGAACGTTTATGAATGGGGTCGGTTCGACCGACACACACAGAGAAAGTTGGACAAATTTTATTTCCTTCCCAAAGTGTGCAGGAATGTTTCAATGTTATCGCTCGAAGGGGTGGGGCTAAATAAGGCGTTTGACGGTCTAAGTTGGTTCTGCGCAGCGCAAAGACGAGCTACAACAAATAATATTTGTTGTGACTTTGCGTCCTCGAAACGACTGTATTATTATGAGGGACGCCGTGGTGGAAGGCTCCTAAAATTTTGTTCACTTAGCGCTCTATAACGTGCACCTAAATCTAAGCGCACGGGCTTCTAGCATTTATAGCCTAAACCAAAAATTGCGGCCGTGGCGGCCGGGATTTGATCCCTCGACCTCTGAGTCAGCATGCAAAAGATTTCGTCGTTTTTTGAATAAAAATTTGTTTCTCACCGTAAATGAAGTTCTGTACATGAAAGAGTTAAAATTTTTTTGAATATTTAGTTTTTATGTGCTCGAGCAAACAACGTATCCAACAGTGACAAATACGCAATAAGTACTTCTGGCCATATAAAAAACAAGATGATGCAGAATTGTTGCGTCAGCACACCCTTTGATATGCGGGGATGAACGTCCCGAAACCACCATATGACTACGATGACAACGTATAGTGGAGGGTTTCGCGAATTTCGACCACCTCGGGTCAAAATCTTTAAGGTGCACCCAAATCTGAGCACACGAGCCTGCATCATTTTCGCCTCCATCGAAAATGCAGCCGTTGCAGCCGAGATTCAATCCCGCAACCTGTAAGTCAGCGGCCGAGTACCTTAGCCACAACCGCGGCGGGGCAATGTACCCTTTAAGGGGTCCCTAAACCAACTCGGAAAATGGACAGAGCGAGCGCGCAACGCTCTCCTGGCGTTTTCTATCTTTTCTGTGCAATTCGTGACGCATCAGTGTGTTTACGTTACTTCATACGGAAATAAGCTCTCGTTCTATGTCCGAGGCATCTATTATTTATTATTTTTTATTACTTACTGCTGCCCTGTTTACCAGGTCTTATGCAGGAATTGGCATGCAGAACTATTTACTGCAAAAACATAATTAACATCAGACAACATAATAAAAGCATACTATTCAACACATTTGTTGCAGCTTGCGAAAAACAAAAGAAAACATTCCAACAATGGTAACTGTGGGCTGCATGACTATACAAAAAAGCAAATTGTTAGTGGTTGTTGATAGCATGTAGAAATAGATCAACTGTTGGACACTCCACAGTATCGGGGGATAGGAAATTCTACTCACGGGTAGTTCTTGGAAAGAAGGAATACCTGAATGTGTCTGTGCGGCTTACGTAACCTACAGATTTCTTTGAATGATATGAGCGCACAGCACATTCAATTGCTTATGTAATGGGCACTGTTTTGTTGATTCCCATTTTGCTGCGGAAAATGAGGTGAAAAAGCTTCAGCCTCTCCATTCTCCTGTCCTGTAGTTTTTCGAGCTCTGCTTTAATTAGAAATGAAGGTGATGTGCGCCATCTATAACAATTAAACACAAATCAAACATATTTTTGGACCATTTCTAGTTTTTTTTTATATTGGACGCAGTAAAGGGATCCCACGCTTCAGCTCCGTATTCATGGTCTAATAAAAGTTTTGTATGAGAGAAGATCGATGTGTGGTGTGGCATTCACAAGCCTCCTTCGCAAGTAGCCAAGCTTTTTCATTGCCCTCTTTTGAATATATTCTATGTGTTCATTCCATTTTAAGTCTGATGTGAGTATTAATCCTAAATATTTGTGTTTAGTGACTTCAGATAACGCATGATCATTGATATGATAGGTAAACAGAAGTGGTTGTGTCTTACGCGTAACTCGCATTGCTACTGATTTTTTATAATTGATTGTCATCTGCCATTTTTCACACCACGTTTGTAGCGTTGCCAATGCTCCATTTAAAGACTCTTGATCGCTGTAACTATGAATTTCCTGATATGGTATACAATCGTCCGCGAAGAGCTTTATTTTTACGGGTAAGTTTACCACAATATCATTATAAATAGCAGAAAAAACAATAGCCCCAAAATTTACCCTTGAGGCACACTTGACTTTACAGGGGTGGAACTCGAGGTGACACCATCAATGTCAACACACTGGCTTCTCATTGAGAGATACGCAGTTATCCACGCAAGTAATTTCTCATTTTTCAGAATTGGTTTCAGCTTAATTAGTAATTTCTGGTGACTCACACGATCGAAAGCTTCCTGAAAATCCAATAATATACCAGCAACTCCATTATTCGTATCGATCGCTGCTGCCAGGTCATGAAACGTCTCGATAAGCTGGGTTACCGTAGCATGTCCTTTGTGAAAGCCGTGCTGGAAGGGCATGATTAGCTTATTTCTTTCGACAAACATAGACAAATGTTTGAATATTATATGCTCTAGAATTTTGACACTTGTGCATAGCAATGAGATAAGCCTAAAAGAGGATACAAGCGAATGGTCATCATTTTTCAGTACTGGCGTGATAGGGTGCTTCCAATCACCCGGAAGTTCAGCGCGCGAGAGAGATGATTTAATGATCAAGCATAGGTATTTGGCACTCCATTCAGCATACCTTATCAGAAAAGCGTTAGGTACAGAGTCGATGCCCGGTTACTTTTTGGGATTGAGATGCTCTGCTTTCTTTGACAGACTTCATCAAACATTCCATTGAGAGCAGTAAGTTTTCAGGTTCAGTCTTTTTTTAAATTTAACTCAGTCGTTCCATTCTTTACAATATATTAGATACTAACGGTATTACTGCACTACCTTTCAACTTTCTGAAAACTTACCTGTTTAACCGAAAAACAGTGGTCTTCACAGTGGCTTTTACTCTAATACTAAGATTACTGATCAAGGTGTGCCGCAGAGGTTCATTCTTAGTCTCCTCCTATTTATTATATTTATGATCTACCTGATGTCATATTCTCTGCACATTGTGTTTTGTATACTAACGACACCACAGTATCATGTAAGGCCAAACAGTTCTATCTTTATTATAAAAACTAAACTCTGCACTCAGCGATGTAGTTTTATACTGTAACAATAACAACCTAAGTACAAACCCCTCTTGAAGTCAGTTCATGGTTTTCCGATCTTCTCAAATACACTTGTTAACTCCTGCTATAACTATGGGCCCTAATACTATTTATGCTTGTGATACTGTTTCCTTCCTGTGTGTACGTTTAGACATAACTCTTAATTTTGGTCTACACTTGTTAGACATAAAGACATTTAGGGGAGAGATATGATCTAGCTCTAATTAATGCGCGAATACCAAAAGCAGTCTTTTAAAAGACTGCTTTTGGTATTCGCGCATTAATTAGAGCTAGGCCATATCTCTACCACAATGCACTATTATCACTCTACTTTTCATTTATTATTAGTCATTTTAACTATAGTATAACTACCTGGGCAAACACCAATCACTCGTACATCTCATCTGTACGACACATATATACAGAACCAAGCCATCCGCCTTATCAGTTTCAGCCCTCGTCGTTCGAACGCAATATCATCACTTAGACAACATAATATTCTGTGTACGAGTACGTTACTTGAATTTCATTTTACTTGTTTGGATTTTAATATAACTAACCATCAGCTACCCTTCGACCTCATCAACTGTGGCTTACTAATAAACACTAACAGCACTCGCTTCGCACTAGAACGAAATTCATTACTACCCCGAGTTTGCACCAACTGCGGCATAAAGTCATTGTTGTTCACAGCCATTTCATTATGGAACTCAATTCCACCATATATAAAGTCTTTAGGTAACCTGTACACATCCAAAAAAAACTTTGAAATTATATATTGTGTTCCATAACCTATTATGTGTTGTCCTTTTTGAATTGTGATTTAGCGATCGTATCATTGCAGTTGTGTTTATTGCTGTATTATCGCTTCGTTATTTTTATAATTGTTTTATAACATTGTTCTGTTGAAACTGAATTGTCTTGCCATTTGCTATTGTATGTTTTTTTCATGCTTTCTTTATCGTGGTCCCCCCACACTCTCAGGACCATGGGACCCTAGTCTATAAAACGTATCCTTTATTTTATGGTCACTACTTTGTTACTAATAAACGTCATACTTCAAACTTCAAACTTCAAAAAAAAAAACATTAACGCACGAGGGGACATGAAGTGCAACTCGCTCCTCGTGAGTTGACATCTGATCGTTCATCATCGCTGCCAGTTTCGGTGCATTCACAACTTTCTTCGTCCTGTAAAAAATCCTCGTCTTCATGATGGTGTCTTTCAACATCGCTGCTGAAAGCAATCTGAGGAATTCTCTTCTGCCGAACGACTTCGACAACACGACCACTCGACAACACCAACACCGCGTCACTCAACACGTATATCAGGGCGCGGAGAGCATTTCGCTCTGATACCCGTTCACAAGCGAATTGCTTGCAGTGTGCTGCCATCTATCAACGAACGCACTAAAAGAATCGGCCCAGCGTTGGCCATGTTCTCGAGAGAAAATCGTGAGCCCGTGTGACTTTCCGCGTACAATGAATGTTATAAGATTCATGCACTACAAGAGCACTGACGAATGCTATACGCACGTAAACCAAGGTGAGTGTAAAGGTCAGACAATAACATTTAACTAAGTGGCTACAGAAAATCTTGCGAAACTAATATGTGTAATCTGCAGGCTATAATCGAAAGCGCGAGTCGCCACATTTTTTTTCTTCATGAAAACTTCATGCCTCACAAGAACGAATCAGAATTATCGTCTCACAGACGGTTAGGTTTATTTACTTATGCATGAAACATGTAAATTGGCATTTGTTTTTGCTAACGTGTTAACACTGACACTAGCACAACCAAACAAAGGAGCGTCTGCCTACTGACCATCCTCAAGAGGACACCTGAATACCGCTTGGCGGCGTGACAGTCTATGGGCATCGCGAATAGGAACTCGAGAGAGTGACAGTGTTGTTTGCTGCAAGGTGTGTGCCATTTACGCTACAACCATTCAGATTTTGTTTCCGGTTTTGTTATTAGCGAACTATATGTTCATGTTCACTTCCGCGATGCACATATTTATGTCACTGCCTATCCAACGCTTCGGAAACACCGTACCCGTCTCTTTCCACATCTTACCCTTTCCCATCAGACTTTATCATGACCTTCAGCCAATGGCATTCTGTAGCTCAGCAGAGGGTTATGGGTTCGGTTTTCAGCCAGCGGGTCAAAGTTCAATGCGAGCGGAGTTAAACGATGACCACACAGAGAAACTGCGGAATCTTCGTGTATTTCTAAGTGAGGCTATGGTCATGCATTCCTGATAACGTACTACGTGACACTGCAAGAAACGCGTGATCTTGCATGGCTGACCTGGGTTTGCAAGCTAAAGCTATCAGCTCACCACTCTTCCGCAACCACAGAGACAAACTCAGCGCGACCTACGCAAGCGAGAAGCTACGTTGCTAACCTATCGACTGACTGAAACCTTCTAGTGAGGAGTACTCACCGCATGCTTTGGAGACACGCGAAAAAGAACACATGCAGGTCATAGAAGAAACTTCTGTTAGTAATTACTTTTCTAGACTTTGGGCATACATTTTCTTATAGTTGAAAAAAAAACACGTGGCTGATTTCTCTTTTTTGAAATTGATATCACACGAAAACGAAACACGTCTTCATAGAGGTAGTTTATTGCCTTCACAGAGCTTTTATTGTGCAATGTTTCGCCACAAGGACCAAGGAACGAATGCTACAGCAACAAATTACAATATCACGCGAAGAACGGCAAGCAGCTGGAAATTCGCCGCGCGCACCTCAAGCACAAAGCACGCACGAAATGAGCGTATACACAGGATGAGCGTGGACGAACAACTTCAACAGCTCTACACTTAAAGCACACCACTCAAATATAAAGAAAGACGCTCGGAACGAACTCACAAGTATACACAAGACGAGTATGAACACCTGTCACAATTCTTACTTCATTGTGTATGAGCAGCATGCCCCTTTCAAAACGCAGCCGCGGCAGTGAGTGAATTGACCTTCGTGCCTTTTTTAACCACTGTAACTTCAAAGCAAACATGCGGTGGAAGCACAAGGGTACGCGCGCATAGCAACGCACGGGCTGGGGCGGGGCGACGATTTTTTTGAGCGAGTGCGCCCAACGCCCGCTTCTCGCGCCATCTCGCTACTGCCGACGAAAACGCCCTGAAATGACTGAGCTGGCTGAGCTCTGAGGACTTCTAAGGAACGGGGTACATGGTGTATATAAATGCATGCGGTTAGCACCATCGGCCACGTGTGCTCGGTGGTCTAGTGCTTAGCGCCGCGCGCTGGTGATTTGAAAGGTCGCTGGTTTGATGCCGCGTATCAGGCGTCTGTCTTCTCGCTTCTTTTTTTTTTGAAATCTATTAGGATGTGTTTTACATCCTTATAATCGTGACGGAAGTAAGTCAGTGGAGCTGTGGTTGACCCTAGCGTAAAACACTTCTGTGTTAAAAAATGATAGGGTTTTACGGCCTAAAAGCGCGATATGTTTATGAGGGACGCCGTGGTGGAGGGCTCCGAAAATTTCTACCTCCTGAGGTCACTTTAAGTAGAAGTCCAGTTCATTTTCATCCATACTGAGATAAGGCTGTTGTCTAATAGTATTGACGGTCCTGAAAAAGCTAGGGTGGTTAATTTTGCCCAGGCACTCGTCAATAATTTTAATTAAGCAAAAAACGACAAGTCAAAACAGAAACTGAAACAGGGAGTGGATCTGTCGTTCATGGTGGGTATCCGATGACGTCACAAGAATGTATCACAGATGACGTCACGAGATCCGCGACACCCCGCCACAGCTGGCCAGGATGTAAACATAGCTGACGTGCCTCGATCTTCTGATGCGCGAAAAGCCAGTGTGCCATGTCATCCGACGCGGAATAAAGCTGTGACGCTCGTCTTTACTTACCAGTGACAAGTCCAGGGATGATTGCAGCTACTATCTGAGCGCAGAACCATCGTTTTTTTTATTTCGAACCTCCGGTGCCTAAAGCATCTGACATGTCCCGAATCAACTTCCTCGTTGCTCAATATCGTAAGACCCGACGTCAACAATCTACTAACACGCTGCATGAAGCTGACAAAACTGAACTGTGCTCGCGATGTCGTCACATACAAGAAAGCGTGCGTTGCATCCGTCTTCGGGAAAGGCGGGGTTTTAGAAAAATAGAGTAGGCTCTGACGTCATAAACACAGGGTGGCCCGCTGTTACAAGTGTTATTTCAGAATCAGCTACCAATTTTAAATTTTGATTTCTAAAAAAGACTAAATGACCTATGGTTGCACAATTTGGCACATATCATCACGGTGCCAACGCGAACACGTGTTAAAAGTTTTATTGAAATCAATAAATATCGAAAAAAAATGCCGGAGTTTCCCTTTAACGAGCACCGAAACCTAACTACACGGTCCACTAGCATTTCACCTCCTTCAAGAAGCGGCATCTATGACCGGTATTCGGTCCCGGCACCTTTGAGTAATCGGTGGAGCACTTTAACGACTAGACCACCATGGCGGATGCTTACGAATAGATGCAAGCGCACATGCATCCCCCACACTTCTCGAACGAAACTGCCCCAGTTCACAGAGCGTCAACAGATCGACGTGTTGCGGTGAGAGGGGGGTGCCTGAAATGAGAGAAAGTCCCGCGCCCCAGAAGGCCGGACACTAATGCAAACGTAAATCATGGCGGGTACATGGCGCGCGCGCCGTGAAGTGACACAACACTCGTCGCGTGTCTGGCGAATCATCGCTGCCCGGGGAGACCCTAAATTGAGTCGTCACTTGGATAGCCGAACGCTGCAGCTCACTTGAACAGCATGTCCACCAGCCACGCTGGACAAGACTTGCTCCCCGCTAAACGGGGCAGCGCGCGCCGTCTTATCGACGCGGATCATGCGGCGTAAATAAACCGAGCTAGAGATAACGGGCGCAGCTTTCGCCCATTAGTTTCTGCTGTCGTGAATACGAGTCCCTTTATGTATATATATACGCCCCTTCATCTTTCTTCTCTTCTTTTTTTTTATTCGAGCACTGCGGGAGGTGCATCTGTGCGATGCTGTTTTGTGGGATGTATTAAAGACAGTAATTGAAGCAGTCGCAGCGATGCTGCGCGAACTGCGGCTTGTTTTCCGAGGCACATACGTGCTCCGGGGTGTGTATACAAGAGGAATGTATAGATAACGCTCCGAAAACGCGGGAATGCTCGTATACATGCGAGAGCCTTCGCCGGGTTTTTTTCTACATGTAGGCGGCTGAGCCCGCACAGACTGTGCCAGGTCGTGGACGACCACAGATTGTGCCTGAGCTGTGTGCTTCTTTATTTTATTGATTTTCTTCTATAATGGCTGTATCTCATGGAAGCTGCCGGGGATATAACGACAATGGTGCTCAGCGACTGACTTCGCCCGAGGAAGAGAAATAGATGCCCATTACCTCCCCAGAGCACGTTCTTTAGCCATCATGCCATATTCACTACAGGTCGAAAGCCAGACGGGTGTCCGTCGCGTCGGAGTATGGCGTTCGGACGTTGACCCGAAGGTCATGCGTTTAGTAACCGGCTACGACGGTCACACTTCGATGGAAGCGAAATGATAGAGGCCTTCGTATCGTGAAATGTCAGTGCATGCTAAAAAACGCTATAGATGGTCAAACTATTTTAGCCCTCCACTACGGCGTCTGTCTTAACTATATCATGCTTTGAGTACGTACACCCCGAGCTATTGTGATTGTTGAAGTTCGACGGGTACGATTACAACTCCAGGAGTGCGCCGTCTGTACTCCTAAGTAGTCGATTTTTTCTATGCAGAACATGGGACAAAACTGTTTGTTGGAATGAACAGATTTTTAGTCCGGATCGATACACGGTGCGTGCGACAATATCTAAGCAGAGTTGTCGATTACTTCAGTTCTTATAATTTGCAACTCTTTCTTCCGTTGTTACTTTTGCCGCGTCAGCTCTTTTCCAAGCCCTGTGTTGTGAGGCTTCACTTAATTGCACTACCAATAATTGTGATCCAGTGGAAAGAAGTTTATCTACGAAGAAGAGCAAGGTCAGTAACACGCAGTGCTTTCTAGGAAGCTGTAAACCTTCTACCTACGTTTTCTGCATTAGTATTCTTCACGGGGTAAAATTAGGCTTCGCCTTTCTCACATCACTTCCTTTTATGACTCACAGAATATTATTTCCCGCTGTGACTTAAAATACAAGACATGATTCTTTAGTCGTAACTTTCTTGAACGATAAATACAATGACAACAGGACTTTGACAAATCTAAAAAAATGCAGCATCTCTCAAAAAGGTTAAAACAATAAACTCACAAAAGGCATATCATTCCATTTTTAAAATATAGAGTTTTTCTGTTATAAAAAGAGTTCTTTCAGTTACCTTTGCACAGCCGGCGCAATTTCAGGAGGCAGCGCAAGCAAGAGGAAAAGGTTTCGTCCTGGTTGTTCTAAACATTCTTGTCGTTTCTGTCTGAGAAATATTTCATCATAGTTACCCAACCCTCCGCCAACATTTTATGACATACATTTTCATCTTCCTCTACATCTAAATTTGTCGGTTTTGTACTGCTTTTGTGCCATTTCCTTGCTAGATGCACTCAAAATTCAGAAATTGCGCAATTGGCGGAAAAGTGTTTTCTTGCAGCTGAAATTTGGATATTATTTTTGCTAAAAACATTTTCTTTCTTTAATCCAACTTCGAAATTATCGTCCTGAGTCAAAAACTTTCGTCCAGAGTTAATATTATTAAAGACGGGAATGGTGATCGGGACCTTGTGTTCAGTCTTATCTATCTATGTTCTCTCATTATGCTGTTAGAAACATCAGAATATGTGCCATATTTCTCGAGGGCACCTTAACTTCAATGATAGTGCCACGCATGTTTCTTGTTTCAAGTTTGGTCTATTCAGTTTACGCCCACGAGGACTCTCAGCAATGCTCGGCACAGACCGTGCCCCAGTGTTCGAGAAACTTAGCGATTGTAATAGATCGTCGTTTTGTTAACATTGTGCGACGTGAACAGCCTAGCCTATTACAGCACTTACAGCGGCCTCCAGTGATAACGCAAGAATATTCGATAATACACTTATAAAAGACGACACGCTTTACCACTAGTTAGTTTTATCGAAGGCCGATGCTTTGTTCGCCGATATCAGTGTACAGCGTTCATTGTTTGCTGTAGTTTTAGTTTTCGCTTCCTCGCCACAATTTCGGCCAAGCAAAAATTTTCATCTCTTGACACGTAACAATAAAGTTTTGTGCTTGTTTGTCTGTCTTGAGAGGCTGACTGCTGCCTTCGTCTACGTCACGACCCCAGGATATCTGATGGTGGTGCTGGTTCCTTCATGTTCCGGATGCCAATGAGAAAGCCAAGCCCACAACGTGACGACACTGAATACCTACAACAGCAATGGGCTAGAACCCGGCTGGAAGCTTTCCATCCGGAGTTCCGGACTCTACCTGACCATACAAGAGCCATGGCGATGAAGACAACGGGCACAATAACGGCCGCAGTGTCCCGTACAACTATCGGGACGTAGCTAGCCAGCGAGCCGCCGACGTTTTACGGATCGCGAAGTGAGGACCCCAAAACCTGGCTTGAGACGTTCGAAAGTGTTTCAACATTCAACTGCAACTACCAGCACAAGCTGCACCACGTCTATTTTTACCTGAAATATGCAGCAAGGACTACAATGGCTCGAGAATCGAGAGTCCATGGTTCGAACTTGGGCCCCTGTTTCGCAGCGCTTTCTTGGAGGCGTTTACAAGCATCGTGCAAAAAGAAAGGGCTGCGGCTTTATCGGAAACGCGGGTGCAGCTACCGAACAGAAGTGTTACCATCTTTGCGAAGTAGATGACGCGGGTTTTCCGCCACTCAGACGTCGACATGGCCGAGAAGAAAGTCCGATTTCCTCATGCGAGGGGTCAAGCAGGAGCTCTTCGTGGGACTGATGAGGAACCCACCGAAGACCGTACATGAGTTCCTCACAGAGGCAACCCCGATCAAGAAGGCACTGGCGATGCGCATCCGGCAATCTAATCGCCGCTCGACATCAGGCTACGCCGGCATTCAATTTAGTCTGTTCAGACAACCTGCGCGAGATCATAAGCCTCGTATAGTGCGCCAGGAGCTTCGTAGAATGTTCCCGTCATCCCAGCCGCAAGTCTACTCGATCGCACATCTTTAACACGTCAAAAAAAAAGGGGGGGGGGGAGAGGTCATGACTATTCACACAGTGAACGCGGATGATGCGCCAACGAATGAAGGCTTTCCCTGAATGTATTGCCCGTGAAAAATCTCTCTACGTTTTCTAATATCTGGGGTTTTACGGGCCCCAAAATACTGCACGATTATGCGTATACGTCACGGTGGAGATCTCCGGAAAATTTTGACCATCTGGTGTTCTTCACGTGCACTGACATCACACGATGCACGGGCTCCCTCTGCCTTTCTGCCTCCATCAAAGTGCGAACGCCGTGACCGGGCTCGTACCCACAACCTTCGTCGTAGCAGCCGAGCACCCTAACCACAGCTCCCCCGCGGCGGCCTTATCTCTTTACGGTGGCCAGGGTGGCTTTGACGTGCTCAACTACACTTACATCGATGATGGGGCATTGACGCTTGCACGTAAAAGCGTTTTATCTACTGCCCCTCGGCTCCCCAGCATTGGGAACCCATGTGTTCGGGGTGTTACGACCGTCATCATTATTGAAGTCTTTCGTCGTTTGTGAACTGAACGAAAATATTTCGACGCATTACAAGCCGCCAGAATATGCCGTCAAGACGGCCTGATTTCCTTGCAGCGAAACGTGAACAAGGGGTCCCAGGACCGTTTCGGCGCTAAGAAAACTTACGAGCAAGGAAAGGCTATTGTGAACTCGACTCTTTTCAAGGCTTTCAGGGAAACAAAGAGGCAACTTGGCTACTTTCGAGGTCACTGTGGATCTGGAGAGACCGGAACCAGCGTGGTATTTGCTGTTTGGGCTGTAAGCTAAAACCCAAACCGGTTGTAGCTGAACCTTGCGAGGAGAAGCGAAGCTTGTTCAAGAAGAAGCGAAGTCCCCGAAATTTGCACAGCTAACCAGTAACTTCTAGCAAACGACGAGGGATTGAATGTGTGGTTGAAGGAAAGGAAAAAGGCACTACCTTCTGCAGCCCTTGCGGGAGTGCGGCTCAGCGCCTCGACGACCAGGGATCAGTCGACCACTCCTCCTTCTCCCTCTCTCCATAGCATCGGCTAAATGGAGTGGCATGTTTGACGATAAGCTACATGTCAAGCGACTACATTGTTCAACCCGAACGCAGTCAGGCAAGTTTGACACGTGTACCGGGAGCCCGTTTTTTGAACCTCACCAAGCTGTCAGAAGAGCTCTTTGATACCAAGGTCAAGAAAGATCATCTGACGTGCAGTAAATTTTGGTGACGTGTGCGAAACGTCGGGTCAGTGCGTTTGTGACCATATTGGGGCATCGTATAGATTGTGCTCTCTCCACGTGCATTGTTTGGTGTCTTTCCCACTGATCTAGGTGGAGCACCTAGACCATGGAGTGCCGTATTGGCTGAAGCCGTGGACAAAGCGCCCAGGGTTGGCAACGTGGCGCTTTTAAAGCGGAAGACCTTTGTATATCTTCAGTTCTAGACTTCTTGAGTTCTACTTGATCACTTGATTGCCCCCTTTCGAATTCTCAGTTATTAACCATGTAAATAAATTGTCGTCATCCTTATGAGCGTGCGCCTCATCTGACTTGTTGGACAATAGTGAGTCCTATGACAGGGGCCCGCTACCAGAATGAGAGCCGCGGGACCCGGAGTCATAACAGGGGTCACATAATTTGATCTGTTGGCATTTGTCTGTTCAACCAAACACCGTAGTAGGTAATGCAACTGCTCTAGCGCGAATGTTTTTTTTCTGCCAATCAGTGTTGTTCTTGGTTCACAAGCGCCTCTTTGGCGACGCATCGTCGCTTCATTCTTCTTCTCCGCTTTGCCCCTGCGTGACGCTATAGGGACACATTTCGCGAGAGCAGTCTGAAAAGTGGAGCATTTACGCGTAAAAAAAAATTACATGACAACGGGTCAGGTGATTGTGAGGGATGTGGAAAACGTTAGAATAGTGCGTTTCGCCGAATATTACACAACTGACAGAGCAGTGTGGGCCCCAGCAATGCCATGAAACAGAAACCACTGCCCGTACAATGACAAATCAAAACAACACTGCCAGTACGCGCAGTGTGTGTGTGTGCGTGTTTGGGGGGGGGGGCGGCTAATTTTTAGTATCTCTCGATGCAGCACGATGCTTAAAAGAAATTAGATAATTTCTTGTCCAAGCTCTTTGCCAATGTTCAGCACCAAGAATTATTTTGTTCCGGCCTGCTCATCTGTATGTGGAAACGATTTTTGCATTCGGTTACCGTTTTAATATATCGTCGCTTAAGATCTGGTGTGCGTTAACCCCGGCCTGCCTTCATTTTCAGATCTTCTCGGTGATTCCCAAGCAGTTGACGCATGCCAATGCGCTGCACATTTGTAGCGATTTGCTCCGCTTATCGGTGAGTGTGACTCAGTATGCGATCGTCTTGCGCCAAATGTCCGCCCTTCTGGTTTGATTAGAAAATACGGCTTTTCAATAAAGCTTCGTAATCATATGTTTGCTCAATTGAAGTTTTTGTCACGCTATCAGTTTATTGGAATCACGAAAAAAAATAAAGTCAGCTGCCTGGCCTCGAAATCAGTATAGACCCCGTCACTCGTGCGAGCCTAATTAAATATGCGACTAAGCCAAACTGTGGTTTGCCTAAGTCAGCTCAGCCACATAGCTGATAGAGGCACCTTTATAAGTCTAGCTTTTCTGTGAGCACACATTTAACTACCCTCTGATTGCCATTTCTTAAGAGTGAAATGATAAGAAAAGTGACAGCAAATCAGTCTTTCAGTATTCCTGACAAAACTGATAAGCTATAAAGAGAAACTGTACATATATGTAAATAGCGATACGAAAAAAATATTGCGATCTCTCAATATAGGTCTGTTAAACGACGAAGTGTTAAATGCATTTTAATAGGGGGCGAATAGCGTTGTTCTCAACGCATTAACATTATTGAAAGAATAACGTTAAGCGTTTTTTTTTTACGCCCTCATCGTTATTCCTAAGAAGCTGCATGTGGTAAAGGTTACTCTCCCACTCTCGCTAATTCACCTTTCGCGATCCCGTCCATTTTCCCGCGCCGATATACAAATGCGCCTCCTTTACGACCACCTCCTCTTAATATACACACACGTGCATACTGTATCAATTGCGTTCCCCAAAGCCTGTAAGGTCGCACGCGTGCCATACATACGTACACCCAGCCTGCAGCACTTCCACGGGACGTATCCCGCCAGGGGCAATAAGGGCCCGCCATTCTCTTTTAGAGATGTTTGCCCAAGCAGGCCTCACTTCTTCGCCACAGTGTGCCTACATGTATGTCTACTGTACGAAACGACCGCATATGATAAGTCCCTGACCGCACGTTTGAAGGGCCGCTTCGCGGGGGCTGGTTGACGAGCTCGTAAACACTATACATGCTCGCGTATGCGCGCCCACTTACCCCCTCCCTCGCTTTCCCACTCGTTAGGAGGCCGTTCCATCGTATGCGCGAAGCGACACGAGCGCGTGGCTCGTATAACGAGCTCGTATAACGGCCAGTCACTCGACGCAAGTGGCTTGGCTCGGAAGCCCACACGCGCCCATATGGGGGCCGGATTAATTAGAGCTCGTCGCGGCACGCGTTGCCTCTTGAAGGAGTGCGCGAAGTGCCCGCCGCCGCTTGTGAAGTCGCGCGAGGCTTGCATGCGTGCGCGTGGCGGCTCGCAATGAGCGCCGATCACGCGCGGCCGTTACACTCGAGTTTTTTTTTATTTTTTTGTAAGCAGTTTCGCGTGTTGTATTGCAATTCCGCGGCGTTGTTGCGGTTCCCCGCCGGCGTTATGTGTGACAATTAGAACTCTACTTGGTTTCACGGCGCCACTAGATCGCGTTTTGACGAGGCTGACTTTCTAAAAGCAAGGAGAGGGAAGGGGCGTTCCCTTCGGAGATCTTCCAGTCTTTGACTAAAAACGAGAAAGGGAGAATGGGTTAACGCGGTGTAAATTGAGGATTTGTTTCTTCGCTCGACACAACCTGAAAATGAGGCCAGTGGGGATGTTATTTCTAGTTTTGTAACTACAGTTTGGTAATTATGACATAAGTGGTATAAAACGACAGTGGACGCAAAAAAAAAACAACCACGGTAATCTAGTGGCTAAGGCACTCGGCTGCTGACCCGCAGGTCTGGGGATCGAATCCCAGCCGCGACGGCCGCCATTTCGATGGAGGCGAAAATGCTTGAGGCCCGTGTGCTTAGATTTAGGCGCACGTTAAAGAACCCCAGGCGGTCGAAATTGCCGGGGCCCTTCCCCACTACGGTGTCTCTTATAATCATATCGTTGTTTTCGGACGTTAAACCCCAACAAATGAAAAAAAAAATCATTTTGGAACTTTCGTTCAGTGATCCCTTTATCGTACTTTAGGGTTGCTTATAAATGCGGTAGCTGAAAAAAGGCAAATAGAGTAAATAAAGCACGCTCTTCCCTCTGTGTCTATTAGTCCACTGCGGACTTCGCAAATTCGAAGGTTGTGACTTCGGTCCCCGCAGATGGCAATCTCATCAGTGCCCCGCCTTGGTGGTCTAGTGGCTAAGGTACTCGGCTGCTGATCCGCAGGTCGCGGGATCAATTCCCGGCTGTGGCGGCAGCATTTCCGATGGAGGCGGAAATGTTGTAGGCCCGTGTGCTCAGATTTGGGTGCACGTTAAAGAACCCCAGGTGGTCGAAATTTCCGGAGCCCTCCACTACGGCGTCTCTCATAATCATACGGTGGTTTTGGGACTTTAAACCCCAGAAACCAAATCAAATCAATCTCTGTAAGGCAGCCGTTTTTGTGTGGCCTATCAGGTATGTGCCACAAGAACCATCATCGTCATAAACGGGGCTACAAAAACTAGGCAAACCCCATTACTCCCAGCTAGTCCACTGAAAATACTGAAAACGGCAACAGTTGGTCCAACACTAGGTGTATCGTTTAACTCAGAGACAAGACGACGGGAACCGGAAAAAAATTCCGCCATATCCACGAAGTGAATGATGATGAGTGGGCGAAGCTCCGGAGGTAAACCTGGTAAACCATGAATCCTCTGTACATTTTGCCCACTCGATTTTATTACATCGCTCCCCCTAGCGTACGTCGCAGCACTAAATCGAACGATTGCCTTCAACCAATGACACGCGCCATATGTGACATCATTCCTATTTTATAAGATCTCGCGTCTTTCATCAACTACAAGTACCGCTTTCTAGTTTATAACATCTTGCATCTTTTCATCATCAGCTACAAGTACCACCATCTAGTAAACACTACAAGAACTAAACGAGAGGTGGCTACATACAGGAGACGGTACCGCCATCTAGTGAACACTGCAAGAACTAAACTAGAGGTGGCTACATACAGGGGACGGTACCGCCATCTAGTGAACACTGCAAGAACTAAACTAGAGGTGGCTACATACAGAGGATGGTACCGCCATCTAGTGAACACTGCAAGAACTAAACTAGAGGTGGCTACATACAGCCTACAGGGGACGCACAGCCCACGCGCTAAGGAGCTTCGCCCCTAAAACAATTGCGGCTGCGAGAAGAGCCTGCTCGACGACCTGCCGGCAGATCTATGAGAGGAGCCAACGCTTCGTTTCAGCGCGATTTTTTGTCTCTAAAGGCCTGACCACACGTAGCCGTTCCAGCGCGTGGCTTTTTGGCGCAGCGCTGCGCCCTCTCTCTAAGATGTGGGAGGACGCGCGGCTACGCGAAGCTGCACACCCTCTCTCTTCAAAGGGAGAGGGCATGGCGCCGCGTCAAGAAACAACGCGCTATCGCGCTGCAACGGTTTCGTGTGGTCTGGCCTTAAAGCTTACACATCGGCGCGTCTTGTCTGTGACTGTCTACGCTTCAACTCGAACCTCTCTGCGCCGAGAATCAAAGTAGAAACGACATATATCATCATCTAGATAAAGCTTAGCGACAACCTGGAAGCAAGCTAGAAACAACGTGCAAAACCTAGCCTAGAACCAACCAGATGAACCGTCTAGTTTCAAAGCTTACGCGGCTTAGTGCAATCTTCTCCAATTTTTGTTTCGTCTACCATAGTTCATTTTCCTTGGTATCAAAATTTCTTCCATTCCCTTAAACCCCACACCTTACATGCTTTCATTAATTCTATTCGCTATTTGCCTGCTTCATTAAGCTCTGCATATCCAAGAAAAAAGTTCCTTGAGCCATTTACCTTTTTTGTTTCACATCCCGTTGGTCTTGTGCGAAAAAAAAGTGAGCTTCTTGATGGACGCAAGACTGAAATTGAAAAGAAGATGTGCTTCTGCAACGGCCTGTTCTTGATTCCCGGCTTTCCAGCAGTAAAGGTCGAAAGCAAAGATTTTTTTGGGATGTTACGACAGGAGCCTTCGGATGCCATTATCCTCGAAAAATGCGTGTTGTCATAGCACTGGTCTTTCAACAGCGACGAGACAGGCTCGACTGAGTACCCACTTAGATGATTAGAGGGGAGGCCCCCTTACGTTCCTGCACCTTCCTGTGCACCCACTTACGACGAGTAGCATCCGGTAACGGGCCTGTACGGTCACTACTGTTCCTTCCAGAGACTCATCGACACTGCATACGATCACGACAACGGCGAGTCCGTTTAACTATGCAACTGGTGTTACGAAATGGTAAAAAAAAAAATATCGGAAACAGAGTAATCTCAGCAGAGTGGTTGCGAGGAAGCACTTCTCCTTTTAAAGCCCAACTCTGACGATTTTTCGAGGTAAGTGGATCTAAATGAAATTGTCTGGATACGTTCCTTTGCACATTTCCGTCATTTATGTCAATTTATATGCTTTATAGATGCACTGATTGTTTGCAAATGAGTTTCGAAAATTTACTCGGAACGCTCACCTGGCTTGCCAGAATTATTGGCAACACTGCTTGTGTGACGACATGTTTGGCATGTCAACAGAAATGACGCAGCCGATGGCATTGCTAACTTTGGCCGCTTCTGCGTTTACTGTGCATTTACTGTGTGTTTACAAGGTGGTGGTGATGTTTGACACGGAAAAGCTTCCTTCCTTCCTCGGTGGTGTTTGGCCGGCTCGTCTCGGCACGCTCGCCTCTAATCCCAGTGCCCGCTCGTTCAGGCTTTCACAGTTTTCATATTTCGCGCCGGCGGGACAAGTATATGACAACCGGTTCTTACCAAATACTACGGCATACGTAGACAGTGCCCTCAGTTAAGTTTCGCTTTCGGTATTGCGTCTTTTTGCTTATTAAAAATCATTTTTGACTTTGCTGTGCATTTCAGCTATCGGGCTCGTGACAGAAGGGCCTCATGTACATAGAAGCACCATATCCCTGAAATAGTCGAAAAATCGTAGGAGTTGTCCTTTAAATGCGAAGCATATCTTTGTGTACTGCAAGCACATATGTCATCTATCTATTTATCTATCTATCTATCTATCTATCTATCTATCTATCTATCTATCTATCTATCTATCTATCTATCTATCTATCTATCTATCTATCTATCTATCTGTCTATCTATTCGCTTACGTCTGTGTGCTCTCGTGATCACCCCCTTACTTGGCGTGAACCAAAATTAGTATGGAAGGTTAAGATGGTTTAACAAATATAACGCGCTGGTACAGACATTGCAACAAAATCGTAAGTTGGGCTAGGTTGATATGCATGGTACAACTGTCCGTTCAAGCGCACGAATAAACATAAGGGAAGAGATCCTCGCTTCTTTTCTGTTTATCCGTGCGCTTGAACGGACAGTTATACCATGGTCAAGACATGTCACAATCTCGTTGCGTAAGTCGTCAGGCGGTTATGTGCCGCCGGTATGCGGGTATATGTGACACGGGTGATTGACACTTAGTATCTGCCTAGGAACGGTGGGAACACACATGGGTTATTTTAACGCCTGAGCGTTAAGAGAAAGTTGACGTCGGCAGCATTGACCCGACGAATGCAAATAATAAATGTCACGATGCCAGCAGTAATGAAACCCCAGTATTCTGCGTGGCGATCTAGTATTCTACCGCATGAGCCACGCCAGGTCTCGGAACTACTTTTCAAATAGACCCTAAAATTCGTGAAGCCTAAGCCTTGCATATTTACTATCGGCGTCAAATGAAACCCGAACGGTGGCAAGCCTTCGCGATGGTATAGTGCGCGCCGTCCACTTATCGCCATGGACATGCACGCGAAGCTGCCGAATAAAATGCGCGTGCATGTCAATGGTGACGGCGCACACTATACCATCGCGAAGGCTTGCCACCGTTCGGGTTTCATTTGACGCTGATAGTACTCCCATGATGCAGCCGTCACGTCGGGTTAACGTCAATTGTAGTTGGGCACCATAAGCTGAAGTCGATTTATGTAGCAGTGTCCAGGGCTGCCACCCTCGCGAGCACCAGCGCTTTATATCGGCTTATCGCTTCTGGTGTTGCTAATACTCATGTTCCTGTTGACATCGTTGTGCAGTGCAAACTTCGGGTTCGTTTATTAGTTTCACTTCAGGTTAACATCGCTCAGTGTTTATTTCACACTTTTTATTGTTTTCTGTATGTTTTTTTCTTTGTTTATGGTATGCTTTTCGAAATTGAGTTTTGTGAATGGCTACTTTTCGGACATTATCTTTTTCCATTACATCTCTCTTGTCAGTGTATCCAATGATAAACTCTTCTAATTGGTCCTGGACAATTAAACGTTTTGATTGCTGTGTTATTCACTTGGCGCACATTGGCCTTTGTTCTTGTTACTCATATTTGCTTAAAGTTCCATGGTGATATTTTATTTCTGTATTTCATCTCTATAACCTAGTTATTATTATGTGCTAACTTTTTTGCCCCTTCCCTATTCTATGTACGTTTGTACCCTGAGGGTATTTGAAATAAATAAATAAATTGGGTTATATAAAGATGTGTTCAACATGTGTCTGTGCGTGCCACATTTGTACATTTATTTAGCGTCAATCTATAACGTGTCGCTCGATGAAAAAAATTACAACATGGTCGCCTTCTCTCCGTATGCTTCGCATAACGTCGATTCCCAAGGTACGTGGGATCTGCCTAATTTTTTTTTTTTTTTTTTGGCAGTGGAATCTGCTTTTCTTCTCTCGGCATGGCTACGTGCTTCTCGCGGCGGCACTCATCAAACGTTCTGCTGCTGCTCGAGCACGCACAGGCGGAAGTTATTCGTGAAGGTCAAGAAGAAAGGCTCGACCGGTTATTTCGAGAGCGCCTTCGTAAGGCGGACACAAAGCCATGCGCCGCTCTCTCGGCTCTCTCGGCGCGCCACAGGCCGGATGCGTGCACCCGCCGCGGAGGAGCCACTCGGGTGGATTCTTCTTTACGAGGCGACGCCAGGCCTCAGCGTCGCGAAAAGCGGAGACGCAAAGTTCCGCGAACCCACGGCGCCAGCGTCGACTCCCATGGCGGCCACCGCGGCGCTGGCTGCCCCGTGTTCAGCAGAAAAAAAATAATTTTTCCTTTTTTTTTTTCGTGCTCTAGCGCAATCCTCCGGATAGATGCATGCTGGGTGACCGAATGCGCATCCCCTCGGTATGGAAGCTAAGCGCCTTCTTTCTCTTCTCGCAGACTTCCACGAATGCGTATGTTTGTGCGCGCGAAGACGCGGATAGATGGGACGACTGTGTGGAAGACACCGGACGAGATATCTGCCATGCCGACACTCCTCAAGTTTTGCTGGGTACCGATATACGTTCCACATGCCGAGAAGGCGCAGATCCGTTCAGTTGGCGGTCCGCAGCTAGAGGGTGTTGAGCCAACACGTTGTTGGGAAAGTTGAGGCGGTGGTTGCTCCCACCATCGGAGCCCCCGTTTCCTTTCGGGGTGTCGCTGTTCCGCGAAAAGCTGCCCTGGGCGTCCGATGACGCATACAACGCTTGAAGATGTAGCATACGAAGACGCCCAGTTTGATTGGGTAAGGGCGAATGAAAACAGTACCGTTTTACGCCACTGCATCCGACAAACCCACAATACCGTTGGTGCAAGAGAACAGCGAGAACTGTACATGTTCTGGAGCTTCTTAGACATTCTGCCTGCCACCAACGTGACAAGTTTGCCGCAATAAACCATCTCAAGTTCAAGCACATTCAAAGTTTGTATACTCATTCATTGTATTCTGATTTAGTTATGACAACGGGTGTGTTCCAATCCTGGCCAGCATCGTACACAGTATACGTCGATGAATTAGAAGACAGCTTCAAACCAGAGTCATGCAAGTGACGGTACGCACCTGGATGATACATGTGTGATTTGGCGCAATCTCACGTCGACAAAAGGTAAGAGAAACCAGAAACAATAAACAAAACTGTTATCCTTTAACTTATTTTATGTTCGAATCAATGAAAACAGAACGTAGCTCGAATTAAGAGCGTAATAAATGTGTCTAGTAGTGGGCAGGTGGTCATACCCGAAAGATCCAAGCATCAAGCTCAGCCGCCATGTTATTTGGACAGCGACGTAACCTGCATCCTGTTTGTTTCCATGCTGTGTACGCGAAGCTGTCTATATTGTCGGTTGCGTGATAACTGGACTTTAGATGGCTGGTGTTCGCTTAGCTGACTGTTTAACCATCTGCGGTGATTGAGTATTAAAGCGCATCCAATGCTGTTATAATAGCTAGTAGCCTACATAAGCAAACACAATCCAATGCTAGTCAACATCGACCATTTCCATAAATTGACAAAACTTGTGGAGCTCACAGAGTCACTCTTGGAATGTATTTTTCCCTTAGGGCTCAGTACTCCTACATGAGCAAAATTTTCTTGAGCCGAACTTACTCGCACTCACACTCACGAACATTTTCTTCAACTGGACTCACTCGGACTCAAGCTGACCAAAGTATTACTCACCCAGACTACCTCAAACTCAGACTAACGGCTCAATCTGAGTCAGATCGAGCAGTGAGTCTGAAGTCGAGTGAGTCGACTCACGAGACAGTTAGCCCAGAAATACCTCTTTTGCCCATGATGTCAATGCTTTTTCGTACCTATACTTCACGTAATCTGCGCTCTTCATGGCACATTTTAATATAGTACCTCGTAATAGCACTTATGAGTGGTTGCAAACGAATAACGATATTTTTTTGAACGAGGTGACAATATAAGATGTATCTATAAAGAACTTCCATGGAAGAGTTCGCGGGTGGAAGGTCTAGGCATCATATTACGTAATGTACACCTGTGATCAATAAACACTGAAATGGTTTGTGAACGATACTGCTTTAGAATACGTGGGAGTAGATGTAAGTATAAACTTCAATCTAGGTAAGGCTGATAGTAATGCTAAAGATTAGTAGATAGGACCCTAGGTTACAAAAAAAGTGGAACTCACTCACACTCACTGTAGAAGTGTATAATGCTCGTTGAACTCTCTCGGGCTAATATTAATTAAAGTTTTCCTGAGCCGAACTGAATTGGAACCCCACTCACGAAAATTTTGTTCAACCGAACTCGGACTCGAGCTGACCAATACGTTACTCACCCACCCACTCAGAACAGGCTCACGGCTCGATCAAAGTCCGAGTGGGCCGACTAATGAATGAGTTCACCGTCCTGTGACTGTGCTAACCATCATCACCCTAGTACGCGTTATCAGTGTGCCAGTTAATGTGGTTGTTAATTTGGTGAGTAATTATTGTTATCGAACGTCCTAACACTCCTTTTACTCACAATGCGTGCAAGAGACCCAGGAACATATTCTCTTAAAGAAAACTTGCATTTCTTTCAGCAAGCTTAGTTGGTCACGTTTAGAACGTGCTTCCCTCCAATAACGTAAATTCACGGGTTTTAACGCCCTCGGTTCATTAATACGATGATTCGTTCGGGAAAAAACAGCGTCGTACAGTAATTCAGGGACACTTCAAAAAGTTCCAGGTGATTCAAATTATTATATGCGTAGTCTTTACATCTACAGGATATCATAGTTGAGATGAAGAAGAGGAAATTGACATGGGCGAGGCATGTAGCCCGTAGACAGGATAACCGCTGGTTATTACGGGTAAGTAACTGGATTCCTAGAAAAGGCAAGCGGGTTTGAGGGAGACAGAAGGCTATAGGTGGGCAGATGATATTAAGAAGTCTGCGGGTATATATTGGCAGCAGCAAGCACAGGACCGGGTTAACTGGCGGAACATGGGAGAGGCCTTTGTCCTGCAGTGGACGTAGTCAGGCTATTGACGATCATGATGATGAGTCCATGGCAATGACCACCGATATAGCTCATTGAGAAACCGCTGTCGCATTTGTGGTGCGACAGTGCGTGCCTCTTGCCTTCAAACCGGGGATCATGTCAGAAACCGGAACAAAGTGCTGCATCATCTGCTATAGCTCTATAGCTACACGTACAAGACAGACTCGCCACATCCGTGCCGTGAAACCCTCTCTACCAGGGCTACGCTATTTCTGCAGCCTGCTAACGGATGAGAAAAATGCGAGTGGGATTACATGGAACTGGGCCGTGAGAAGAAAAATATAAGCAAAGGACAATGCCTATGGCTCGTAAATATGCCGGCCCATATACTCGTATAGGCGACGCCCCGATGGCGGGCGCCGTACAGCGTGCCAACGTACCTGAAGATACAAATGACTGGAGAGCACAGTGACAAGAGAGCGGGTCGTTGTTGGATGTACGCGACCATGTGTGGTCGCGGTCGCGTCTGAGCACGAACTTTCGGGACGTCGCGAGGAAGTAACCGAAACAGGAAAGCATGAAGCGCAACCTATAAACAAAAGATTCGACTACAAAGAAAAAAGCGCAAATCCTACATAAATCGATAAAGAGAGATACAGAGAGAAATTGACCAAAGAACGCGACTGTGGGAAACGGATCGAGGAGTTCACGTGAGGAATCAGTTGACAAACGATGCTGATGTGCTTGTGCGTGCCCTGTGTGGACCCACGAGTAAAGGTTGCGTGCATTGACTCTGTCAGTTTCAGCCGGCGCACCTGCCTCTGAATGAACGTGTCTGTGTACGTTACATACAGCAGACGGCCGGGGAAGTCAAGAAAGCTTTTAGTGTGGAGCTGAGCACGATGTAGAGTAGTGCCAGCGACTTTTTAAACCGCAGAGTCGTCAATCATTGTGTGCAGCCAGTCAAAGGTTGATTGATTGATATGTGGGCTTTAAAGTCCCAAAACCAACATTTGATTAAGAGAGACGCCGTAGTGGAGGGCTCCAAAAATTCTGACCACCTGGGGTTCTTTAACGTGCACCCAAATCTGAGCACACTGGCGTACAGCGTTTTCGCCTCCATCGAAAATGCAGCCGCCGCAGCCGGGAGTCGATCCCGCGACCTGCGGGTCAGCAGCAGAGAACAACATTGCAGCGAAGCAGCCCAATAAAGGTGCCCCTATGAAATCTTTAATAGATTTTGCACTAATTACGCTAGATTTTGTTTTCACAGCTGCGACACTTATTGCCCAACACTTTAAGGTGTGCAACACGAAATTTAGTGGAGAATAACAAGAAGCCTAAAGCAGTGTTGTGTTCATTCACAGCGCAATTGACATACAATAGAAGTATGCTTCAATACTCTTCTGCCAATAATATATCACCAAAAATTATTACTGTCATCAGTCGCTGTACACAACTTTTGCCTGACTGCGTTGATCGCATTCACTATTATACGGTATACATATATGTGTAGGCCAGACACTCGATATAAGGGACGGATACCTTGATAACAATAATAATGATTGCTCGACCTATACATGAGAAAACCATGATATGACAATGAAACACGCCGTATAGCCAAGGGTTCCGGAAAATTCGACAATCCGGGGTCTTTCAATGTGCACCTGAACACAGGTGTTCGGCACTTTGACTCCATGGAAGACGTGACCTTCCATACAGCAGCCGAGCACCAAGGTGGCTACGTCGGATACCTAGCAAAGCGCCCAAGAGACACTTCGAAACTTAGGTGCATAACACTCTCTTCGGAGTCGGTTTATAAGCGTACGGCCCGAACGGCACAGCGCGCGTATAGTGCGTCGACCGCGCTGCACGCAACACGATGCGCGGGCGGTTGTTGTGCGAATACTCGACCGCGATGACCCGTATGTCATCGCGCCGATTCGCAGCTCTGCATCAATAGTCAAATTTTTCTTACATATTTTTTCTCTTTCTTTCCTTCTTTTTTTCCTTTCTTTCTTTCCTTCTTCTCTCTTTCTTTCCTTCTTTCTTTCTTTTCTTTTTCTCGCCATTACATTAGAGACGAGCGAACGGCGGAAAAACGATGAACCACTCTGACAAGTTCGTGAGCCGCCACCATTCATATCGGTGGTACGCTCTAGACAGGACGCTGGAAGAAGATAATAATAAAAAAGGCAGCATAGGTACGGTCAGAAATGGCATGGTGTTGAGAGTTCTAAAGAACGACTTCACTGCTGGTTCTATCATTTTATTTCTTACATATATATTTTTAGAATTCCCTCGCACCAAATGAAATGTTCGCTCCCCCCCGCCCTTTTTTTTCTCACTTCGTGGCGAGGTTTATTCCGCTAAGCTTATTCTCGCTTTATCTCGAATTCCTTGACACTATGAACTTTACCTTCAATCCGGCCTTTATTTTATTTTGTTTCTCTTAGAGATTCTCAGCAGGGGGTCACGCGCGGTTCTGCGTTCACAGTGGTCAAATCTCCCGCGGTGGTTGTAAAGCGGCCTCGATCCCTGGATCAAAACACGCCAGGTGTCTCCGAAAGAGCGGCCGTATAGCACTCTACAAATCACGCAACGGAGTCTGAAGTGTTCGACCTGTGCAATAAAGATAAATCTTTACATTCCTCGTACAAGGAGGGGGCTTAAAGTGGCAGGTACATTTAACGCTCCCAGTTATCGAAAACATGAAGAACAGACCAAATTGAAGCGTATGCGAACTGTGACAACAGCGTTTTTTTTAAGTGCGAAGCATTTCTTAGCGAACTTCGGCGAATTTGAGCGTATCTATCTATCTATCTATCTATCTATCTATCTATCTATCTATCTATCTATCTATCTATCTATCTATCTATCTATCTATCTATCTATCTATCTATCTATCTATCCACCTATGACATTTAGCTCTCTTGGCCGTTTTGACGATGAGATCTATACGGAAACTGGTATGGCATGACAAGTCTGTATGACTAGCATAAGTGACTAGTCATAACATGAAAATCATGAAATGTACGTGATGAATGTGATGATTCACATGTCATTGACTTGATGCTATTGCGTTGATTGCGTTCAAATGACATATGGTAAAACTGGTATTGTACGACATGACAGCATGGCGAACCTAAGTGGCAGTCCCTAACGTGGAAATCATGCCATGCAAGTCATGACTACACGCCATACGCTCATGGTGCGCTCGTGGTCGTTTCCCTAGCTTCACACATACCAAATTTGGTATTACGTGGAGTGACTGCGTGAAAAGGCACATGACTGGTGCAAACATGATAATCATGACATGCGTGTCATGTATGAACATGACTACATGCCACGCTCATGATGTGCTCGCGGCCATTTTGCTAGCTTCATATATACTGAACTTGGTATTACGAGACGTGGGCAGACGACGAAAGAAATGACACGTCCAATCATGATAAGCATCACATGCGTGTCATGGAAAACACTTTATGCTACGCTCATAGTGCGCTCGCGGCCGTTTCGCTATCTTCACATATACCAAATTTGGTGTTACGTGACGTGAAAGGTTGACAAAGGTATATGACTGTACAAACGTGATAATAACGATGGTCGTGTGATGTAACAAAATGACTACATGCTACGCTCATGATGCACTCGGGGCCGTTTCGCTAGCCTCACATACACCAAATTGGGTACTACGTGACGTGAATGGACGAGTTAAGTGACGCATCCAAACATGATAATCATGACATGCGTGTCATGTAAAACATGTCTACATGCTACGCTCATAGCGTGCTCGCGGTCCTTTCGCTAACTTCACATATACCAAATTTTGTTTCCATGACTTTAATGGACGATAAATATACATACCAGGCGCAAACATGATAATCATGACACGGAAGTTATGCATGCCATAATTTACATTCCTACCACTGCTGGGGCTATAGTCTTGGAAACGTTAGTAGTGCCGTTGTTATGAGACTATGAACAACATGATTGCATGTTATCCCTATACCTCTCTGCGCATAACATTTCTAGTTGTGTTTACTGTGTACTACATCCACGCGCCTCTTAACCTTGTGGTGATATTATAGTTACATATCAACCTTCCTCAATCGTTCTTCGTGTATCATTGATTACCACTGTACGTAGGATCTGCCATTATTTTTTTTTCAAACAACGCCATTACATACTTACAGTCTTCCGAAGCTTGGGGCTGTTGCATCTGGCAAAAAATATATATGTACAGTCAAGAGAGAGAAAGAGAAAAAAAAGAGGTCTCGTAATACACCATTAAGCACCGTAGAAACACGCGACTGATAAACTCCATTTACAAGCGCGATAAAAATTCACAGCAGCAACTTTGCATACGCAAGTTTGTTTATATTGTGACGTAGGCAGTTTGACTATATTCTAAGGATTATGCCGATGTTCCGAGCTTGGCAAAAGAAATCAGTGTGGAGCTTATATGAGAAGGCTACCGAGTGCAAATAAAACAACGAAAAGAGCTCATGTTTTACGTGCTAAAATCATGCCGAAAGGCGGTGAAGTGTACTCTGGATTAACTTGGACCATATGGAGTTCGATAACGATACCTTATAAATATGTGCACGCGGGTGTCTTCGCATTTGGATCACCCCCATCTGAACGCGGCCTCCGAGGCCTGGAATCAGGCCCGGTGTACTATATGTAGCTCGATCTTAGTGGCAAGCTACAAATCCAGGGCCGGAGAACGTGGTGATGTCCACGTGAAATAGTTTGCTCTTAGCGCCACTGGAACTTCTGAGATATCTGGACAAAGGATGTTTGTTTATATAGGGAAAAAGAAATCAAAGGAATTAACCAGGTTGACACTCCGGTTGACAACTTTTCACCGGGGGATTGTTTACACCTGTAAAACAAGTATTTTAGTATAATGCGTGATTTTCGCTTGACACAGACGAGAAAAAAAATAAGAGGGCACTGTTGAATGCATTCCCCTTTCTTATGAATAAATGCACACTATTAATTAGATCCAACCTAATGTGCGAGATATAGCCAGGAAACCTGACATTTTTCGTCTGGTTTCCTGGATATAGCTGGCATTCAACCAGGTCCTGATGTAAAGTGTATGTAAGGTGCAGAATATTAGTTGTCACTGCAAAGTAGAGAGCAAGCACAAAGCTATGAAGAGACATATGGAAGAACACTGTCGCAATCAGCACCAATCAGTCAGTACAACGAAGTGCCCACTCAACACGAATGCTTACAAAGCGCAAATATTCACAAAAGGGAAATATCTACACATAACATGTAGGTTGCGTAATATGCTGTACCAGCTGATCGTAAGTTCACCGACTGATATTGTCCTTTCAAGCGCCGCTCACTAACTGCAACAGTTTTTTTTTTCAAAAAGCTTCAGCCGAAACACGAAATTACAAGGAACATTTTTTATTAAAAAATGTTCGGTAATAATGGTAACAAAAGTTTATTATATCTTACTCGTGTATCATCATGAAGGCGCACGTAGAACAAGAGAAAGAATAGTTCTCTTCTCAATGTGCTACAGCCATGACAATGTTAAATGTGGGTTCACCTGCGTTATCCCGAGTGACGTCGACAGCACCCGTACGACAGCATACGACAGCCCGTTCCCTTTAAGTGCTCCGATCCTAAAAAAAGTTGAATGAGAAAACTGTGTGTGTGTGTGTGTGTGTGTGCGTGTGTGCGTGCGTGCGTGTGTGTGTGTGTGTGTGTGTGTGTGTGTGTGTGTGTGTGTGTGTGTGTGTGTGTGTGTGTGTGTGTGTGTGTGTGCGCGCGCGCGCGTATGTGTTATTCGCTAATTTCCTTTTTTCTAACTGTGCACGATAGCAACTACGGACACCGGCGGCGACGGACAGCTGTGCCACCAAAAGCGGCTTATGCTGTAATCTCGCAACAGCTTTCGCTGTGATGAGTTCTCTTGTCTCAAAAAAGTGGGGATATCCTTTTCTGCTCATGAACCTGCGAAATAATCACTGTGATCAAGAGGACTACCATTGACCTTGCTTCCATTCATTCATTCATTCATTCACGGACTCGTCTCAATGATGCAGTGGTGCATTACTGGGAAAGGGGGATTAAAGGAGCACTATATATTGCGATAACACAGGCATAATATCAGTCATTAATGTACTATATACTGTAAGAGTAAAGGGCTTCAACGCATCCAGCGGCACGTTTGTTCAAATAGGAATGATAGCTGGTGCCAAGGTTATTCGAATACCATGCTTTGGGGTGATGTCAGATGTGATACTTCGGCCCCGTATAGTTTCAAATGTTGCCGCGACAGGTTGGCCGCCTTCAAGTAGCGCGCCGTGACCATCGTGGCACGAGCACCAGGCCAGACCCGGCTCGCATGCTGCAAGCGCTTCGTGTGCTCTTGCTAGGAAGAAGACAGTTGGACATCGGTAGAATTCGACTGACAAGCTCAAAAAGATAATATTTGTAGTTTAAATTGAATATTTTACGTATTGCCATTTTATTTCTTTATATTTGGTTTTTATTTATACGCCCTACCTAAAATAACATTTAGCAGTCTTAACGTCGAATTCTTGACCGAACCCCCAAAGTGGATACGTGCCATTTATCAAAGAAAACAAACAATCAAACAAACAAACGAAGAAACAAACAAAGAATTCGACTGACTCTGATTCGGAAGACCATAGTCAGTTAGAGTTCAGGGCCCAAGTTCACTCTAATCATTTGTTTTATTAGATTGTATGCCTCAGCATCGCTACAACATCATTGTGTGCGGACATAGCAATTATACCGCGCCCTTCAATAGAGATGATGAATTTCCGTGGTGCAGGCAATGTTATGATTGACAGTACGTAATCGAACTCTCCACATTACATAAAAGTTTTTCAGCACGAGGATTTGTGGAAATTGATTCGTGTACCGTCCCGAGATAGAACATCTGGTGATAAGTTTATATAGAAATTAATTCTACCGATCAGAGGAAGGAGGAGTGAGCAAGCTAGAGAATAAAAAACAAAAATGCAAAAAAAAATACACCGAAGCCAACGAAAGCAAAAACGAGCGAACGGAGAATCTCCGAGCACCGAACCACGGGATCACAGCGCGAGTTGCATTGAGCTTTTCACCCCCTGCGTTTCTTTCGTAATAGCGCAAAAGTGGGCGCGGTTCTCGCGGTTTCTGCCAAAGGAGACTCGGGGTGTGGCACTGGGTGTATAGATATAGAAAGAAAGCCCGCGTACAACAAATAATAATAGTAATAATCAGACAGCGAGAAGCGGGAACTCGGCAGACGGGCCACTCCCGGTCACCCTTATTGCCGAGTCACTTTTGTCTCTCACTAGAAAATAATAATAATAAAGAAAATTTTCCGATCGCCCTCATAAAGCCGACCACGCGCGGGCTCACTTCTGTAAAACAGCCGCTCGGCTCAATTTGTCTTCCGTTGAAGCTGGAAGTCCCATTGCGCTCTAGAGGGAGGCTTTTGAAAAAAGAGAGAGCAAAAATAGAATGAAATGAATGACGGTATAGTACGTACACCAACGCATTGAGCAAATTGGTATCAACCCCACTGTGTGTGTGTGTACAGTCCGGCTAGTTGCACGAAAACAAACCTCTCGGCACCTTCCGCGCCCCTCCCACCGATTACGACGTCAGCGTGCCTCGTTTGTTTCAGCATTTGTCCACTGCGTTTTCATACGCATTCGCCAACTTTACCTCGCCATACCCCCTCTCTCAGTGTCCATACCGTTTGTAGTTACATTCACCGAAAGGAGGAAAGGGCGGTAGGACCGGGGGAGAGGGGAAAGGGGGTTCGAATTGTGGGGCGGTTTTTGGGGCCGCTATGTAGTGCTTCGATTACTGGCGGCATCGTCGTCATCCCCCTGCGCTGTTGTCGTTGTTGTGTTTCCAGGACAGCGGGCTTTGTTGTGACTAGAGGCAGACGCGTTCGTGTATACTTATGCGTTGCGCGTAGAGTGGCGGGTGCTAAAGAGCACAGCTCGATCGATGTTAAAGCCACTCATGACACTCGCTCACGTGCAGCGCTGTTATACGTGCGTTGACGCGTCGCCCCTCTTCTCCTTTCTCCCATTCCACCACGATAAACAAACGCCTATGTATTCCTAACAAAAAGAGAACGAATCTAAACAATTGCTTGTGAATCGCTACAGGATGAATTTTAAAGTGATCAAATAAAGAAGGCAGTTGTTTCGCAATAATCATGGTGGATTGCAGAGGATCGCGATAAACGGAAAGGAGTGGCGCATTTGAGTCGCGTGTCGTGAGCGCATGTGTAAACAAACGTAATGAAACGATGGCTCGTGCGCTGGCTGGAGCAGATGCTTTTCGGCACAGTTTTCGGAGTAACCGAAAAACGGGGCCGAGGGAGCGAGATGTGTAAAGGAGGCAGTGCTACGGCCAGCTGACCACCAGCTTCCCCGCGTGTGGATTAGAGTCCAGACGCGGGGAAGGAGCAAACAGTCGAAAGATTTATTGCGCGGCGCCCGGTGCGACGTCTATGTCGCCGGGCCACCGATGCGCGCGTTTTTTGTAATCAACGAACCGGGAGGGGGCCTCGCCTGCGGCACGCTAATGCGCCGAAGGGAGGAGCACCGCAGTACACGCATGGGGCAAGCTGCATACGGTCTATTAAAATCGCACCGGGGCTACGCGCTACCGCGTTCGGCAAAGTGCCAAAGCGGGGAACGCCCTAATTTTTGGAGGCTTCTTGTTCCTATTTGAGCGTGTCTCCCGCATGGTCGTTAAGAGGAAACTAAGCACCAAGCACGAGTAAACAATATTGTGGTACGAGCCTTGATCGTGCGAACGGGTATAGAGGGGCGGCAAAAGTCAATTTGTGGAACTCTCTGGTTTTGCTGGTCGCTTATTTTTTTATGCTGCGTCTGCTGCTAACTTTGGACGGAACTAACATGACATGGGCAACAGCGCAGATCTATACTTGCCACCGTTTATTCTCATATATTAGAATAAGTGACGGCAAGTATACCAAAGATGAGCTAGTGGTCAAAGTCTCCTCTAGATAGAAGACATTGACCACTAGCTCATCTTTGGATGTACATGTTTCATGATTTTCTTTATTCTACGATGCACAATCACTTTTCTCGCCAAAAAAAAATATCGATTGAATAACAGAAAAGTTATACGTATTATCTGTTTCACCTGCACGACACTTCTTGGATTAAGCGGAATGGGTAATCTGTCATTCAAATGTTGTCATTTGTCAGTTATACCAAGTAAACGAATAGTTTCTGTAAATATCAGAGCTACTTTGTAACATATACTGAACATTGTTAGATTTGACCTGCGACAAAAAAAAAGGTTATGTTGCAAATATCAAGGCGCTGGGCATCAGATAAATTTGCATAAAAGTTTACTACCATGCTTCATCAGCCGCATAAGTGTGATGTTTAGTACAATAAAATCCCTTTCTAAAACAAACCGTTAAGCTGACGCCATCCATCTTGCAAATTAGTAAAATACAGTCTTTCCGAAAAATTCATACTAAAGTTAAGAAACACCTGAGGCATCTTGACGGTCACACCAAGTGTCTCCTGTTGATAGGTTCCGCACGTAAAGAACGCCGAAAATCATATAAAAAACGTGGTTCCTATGCCGCATAGCGGCATCGTAGGGACCGCTGCTTTTCTCCCATAGTACATATAGTACACAGCACAATGAATCGTCTGCTAATTGTTCTAAACACATTGCAATAACAATGCAGGGATCACCCAAAACATAAAAAAACATTAACATACAATGTATGCGGAATTCCCGCTGAATGAAAAACACACTGAAACATAAGTGTTATGTCACTAAATTCGCCTTGCATTCACTATTTTTTTTCTGCAAGATTTTTTATAGTTATGCGGACCTGAGTTACACCGCTGCGAAAAACATTAAAAAGGTTTAAGTTTTATACTTAAGTTTTTTTGTACACGCTAGTTCTTTATTCAAGAATGATCACCATTGCCCTTTGTCATTACAGTACGGGGGTTTACAACGTAGAAATATTTTTTTTCAATTGGACAACAAAATTTATTTTCAGTCAGCTTGTTGAATTCTGCTAGCCACTTCAGAAGAAAGGAAATATGGAACATAGCGAGTCGGTATTCATGGATTTTAAGCTTGTGATACCTCTGTTTAGAAAGATTAAAATGTCATTACGCAAGTTTCCTTCGTAATCCTAAACTTGTAAAATGTCTAAAAAACAATTTCCGTCTTAAGTTTGATGGATGCTAAAAAGTGAATTCCCGATGAAATTCCCGTTTCATCACTGCCACACACACTGTTCTACTGCACTTGCCGAGGACATACCTGGCTGCTCCGTTTTGAACACTATCAAAGATAGGAGATTGGCTTCCGATGAATACCACGATGGGCAGCCATAGCGCCGCCGCCGCTGCCGCCGGCGTCCGTAACCACTATCGCAGAAATAATAAAAAACATATTACCGAAGACACAGTGGGGCTTGAACACGTGTCCGCTGCGTGTCAGACCACTATTCTACCACTGAGCCACGCCGGTGCTTTTTTTTTAGTGAATGAAATTATCACCAGTAAAGTACACAGAACATACTTCATCAGAAGTCAGGCAAACACACACAAGCGTCAAGAACGGGAAGCCACTCCGGAACGGGGTCAATGCTTGGGCCTTGTTCGCAAACTTGCCTTCGGCAGGCTTGATGTCGGGAAAGGAATCGCGTTAATATGAGTAATAAATCATTTTAGAAAAGCAAAAGAACAACCAGGTGTCACAAAATGCGAATAGCATAACGAGTGGGCCATTCAATGCTCCAACACATTACAAAAGCGTGTTCTTGTTCCCCTATTGACTGTGGCGTATACCCACTTGAGGCATTATTCCTCATCGCTATCAGCCAATGCATGAACAATTGGCACAAAATTTCTTGTAAGCGTTTAGCATATACCACGCTTCTCAGAGCAATGACAAAGCATAGCTTATTCTGCCCTACAACCCAGAAATTATTATTATTAATGTCATAATGGGTACCCAGCAAGTGTTCTTGCAGCAGTTACCGAATGAGTGTTTAAAAGGTTCTGAAAGGCCCCTCTTCTAGGTTTTGCTGTGACCATCCTGACATGACATGACTTGACAAGAAACTTAGGTCCTGAGGGCGTTTTTTTTTTTTTTGGTAAGACAAACAATCAGCTTCAAATAGCCGTAAGGATGACGTGATTTCTAAATTTATATCCTCGCCCCACCATAGTGGTCTAGTGGCTAAGTTACTCGGCTGATGACCCGCAGGTCGCGGGATTGAATCCTGGCTTTTTCTATGGAGGCGAAAATGCAGTATTTCCGATGGAGGCGAAAATGCTGTAGGCCCGTGTGCTCAGACTTGGGTGCACGTTAAAGAACCCCAGGTGGGGGAAATTTCCGCAGCCCTTCACTACGGCGCTTCTTTTGGGACGTCGAACCCTACCGTATGAATAAATTATTAAATATGTATTCTCAATATAAAGAAAAAAATAGTAATGGTCTTTATACAGAGCTATGTGATACTCTGGAGGAGACTTTAGCTTAGCTCAATTTCTAACCATTGTTAAAAACACACCAGAACAAAAAATAGGACCACAGACTACAATAGAGGTTACGCTATAACAATAGGACAAAAGTTTCGGCTTTTAATTCGGTCCCTCACAGTTGGCGGTTTACATATTGTGCAGGCGTGAGTTTTTTTTTTTATGTAGTATAGCGAATATACACGGTGCGTCAGATATCATGCAGCACAACTTTTAAAAACAGGAATGGCGTTACACGAACCAAACTTAGTGCATATTGTTACCAGTATGCGGTGTACTATAGTAGCCACTACAGATTTCCCCTTTATGGCATTTTTTTAATTATTTACAAGTAGAGTTGTGGCTTCGAACTATTTTTCTAATAATTAGGATGTCAGCGAGGCAGATGGGTGCATGTTGAAACATCTGTCTGTGTTAACAGCGTACAAACTGCGTGCTCATTCTTTCCTTTTAATAAATAAAGCCCGTGAAATGTGAAAAATAACACGAGGGCACTCCTTTCTTTCACGTTTCCACCCGCAAAAGAAAGCAGCGCCCTCAAATAAGCTTACTTCAAGCTTTGCATCTTTTCCGTTTCTAGAGACAGCGTTCCGTATATTGCAAGGGTACATTCTTTATTGTGAGGTTGGAAAAACAAATCCCCAGCCCATACCTTAAATAGATAGCAGACAATGCCAATAAGACAAAAAAAATGAACAGGGCAGAGCCATGTGAAATTTTGAAGGGAAGGATGTGCAGGAGAAGCAGACACCACCCCCAGTCGAACCGGACAAAAAAAAAGCTCTTAGTTTGGTGTACAATGTTGATCTTGCTGCTAACATCTTTGATCGAGTTAATCTTCTGTGACGTATTTTGTAAGGTAAAGGTCGGGGGCCAACAACATTTGTCGCAATCTTGCAGGGAATGCTTTCGCTTGATTTTGCGTCACTATCAATATCCATGTCTCACGGCCAACTGTTTTTATTGGTTAAGCGGTTGGAACGCGGTTCTGATTACAGCCTGGCTGTCTAAGCTCATGGCGGTGCGTTTATGCGGACGGGAAGTGGCAGAGAGCGCGATACATATTGTATTCTTTCAACATTTGATACTGGCCACCTGAAAGTGAGCTTGTTCTAGGGCGCCGCTTACAGATGCGCGCAGCAGCCTATCGTCACGTGTTATTTTTTATATTTCGTAGGCTTTCTTTATCAGCATAAAAAAAATGAACGCACGAGTAGTACGTTGTTGAAAGTAGCACAGACTGATGTCGTTTCACCATGCGCACATCTGCCTCACTGACATTTAAATAAATAGGCTAGTATTTTTTGTGTAACAAATATAATTGTGACCGATTATTATTTCTAAATAACAAAAAATAGTAGTGGTTACTACAGTGCACTGGGAACAATGTGCACTAAGTTTGATTCACGTAACGCTGTTCTTCTTTTTCAAGGAACCCCGCTGCGGCGGCTGCATTTTCGATGGAGGCGAAAGTGATGTAGGCCCATGTGCTCAGATTTGGGTGCACGTTAAAGAACCCCAGGTGGTCAAAATTTCCGGAGCCTTCCCCTGTGGAGTCTCTCATAATCATATGGTGGTTTTGGGATCTTAAACACAACATAAAAATTAACCAATCTTTTCATAATTGTGCTGCGTGATAATTGGAACCCCCTGTATATAATAATGACGACTAATAGATGCTGAAAGAGATACATGCGTAGAATTCACAAAGCATTGGCAAGTGCGCATTGCCACAATGTCAACCAGATTCGCCGATCACATTTTCCAGCAACAAGGTAAGTGACATTTTCTCTTCTGAGAAATTATGTATGCAGAGCAAGACGTTTTCTCTGTATGCGAGCCCTGATTCATTAAACCATATCAATATGCAAACTTTCGGTTAACAAAAACAAAGAAGCACCACCTATAGCACTGAATGGCTTTCTGTTGTGCCCATGTGGGTGCATATTTACAGAACGCTCGTACGGCAACATGGGCAACATCCAAGGCATCCTTGCAAAGCAAGTTTACCGTGCCAAACTACGCTCTTTTGGAAGTCATATATCAACAAAATTTGTTGATAGTGCTTCTAATGGGGGACAGCACATAAATTTACAGTGGCTTTCGCAACATATTGATCTAACCAGCTTGCCGATGACACTGACCAGTGTGCCCGCAATGGAGCGCCCACCTTTACCAAGAAGAGGCGCTTCAAGAAAGTGGGCAATACTGCGTTAACCAACTGAAAATTTCCGCTAAACACCAACGGTCACTTGTACAACCGCGATTGCGGCTGTTCTGGCCAGCAAGCATTTCTCGTAGGGGAGTACGAATAGCAAATTTTAGAACCGAATCAAAAATAATCGAATAGTGATGACACCAAATCGAATAGGAATATTAATCGAATACTGTTCGAATACTTTTCGAATAGTAGTAGAGTCTTTTCAAAACAGTCTTAGAACCCCACAACATTCTATTTGAAACGAATATTCACAGAATTTAACAAAAGACTACTACAGTTAGTTTTAATTGACCCCAGAGTACCACAGCTATGAAACAAGCTCGTATACAGCATAGAAATTATAGAGCCTTCGTAATATTTTGTAAGTGTAGGTTAAAATGCAGTATTCGCTAACTTAATCATTGTGAAACCTTGTCGCCCGATCTTTAGTAAAATTTAGACACATAAACCAAAGAATTTTCAACTAAACACCACGGATACAGCTAAAGATGTAATGATGTCGATCAACCTTCCATCAACACATGGCCTACGATCTGAAAGCATGTGATAATCGGCGTTTAAATCTACATCTGCAATAATAACTTACGCAAACAGAACACTTGCATCTTTTGTTAGCTATTAAGCTGGAACCAGTCCTAGGCCACACCTTCAATCATTACAAAATGAACACAAGAGCTGATTAATGCGATGCAGCTCCGGTATAGTAAATAGAGAAAAGAAGCGCAGTTTTTCGAACAAATACGTTCATCCGAAAAGGTTCAATATAGTGTTGGTATAGTCTCATGAAAGCTTGGTCTACGTGCAGATCACTTTAGGTATTAAAAAAAGAATGACCTTTAGCTGTTCCAAAAGTTTGTTGTTTTTGGGTTCTCCTGTTGGTGCTGATTATTCAAAAACTATTCAAAAATTATTACCTTTTCAAATATTTTCGGATATGTTCGAATGTCTAATCGAATACAGTGCTATTCGATTCACTATTTGAAAATTTCGAATATTCTCATACGCCTTTTTTCTCGACATGACGCTACACAATGCTGTGTCTAGACGTGGTATTCCACAAACACATACAACTATCTCAGTGGTATGGCGGATTCACCTATGTGGGATAATTGCAACAGTGAAGAGGCTGTATAGCGTATACCTTTTCTGCCAGTGCGTCCAATTTCACCAGCATAGCTGGACTCTCCAGTGTGCCTCCGATAGACTTGGTAATTGTACTTTGAAAAAAGGTTTTAAGAACCTAGCCTTCCAGCTTGACATACGGTCCATAAAAGGTTCCTTATGTCTTTGCACAAACTGACTAGAAAGCAAGTAAAAAAAATCAGCATGTAATGACGAAATTAACACAAAAAAGGCACCCAGATGCAAAGCCCAGATAATTTAGTTATCGCTCCGAACGCGAGCCCACTATAAGAGGAGTGGTTGTAATTAGATAAATAAAGTAATAAAACAATAATAATGAATGTCGCAGTGCCTTGATATAGTCACGTCCCCTCCGATGTTCCAGCGAGGTTCACCGGTCGTAGAGCAGCAGGGCTCTTCGCAAAAGCCGTCGGTTGAGCGCGCTTTCGAAAAGTACAGCGCGCGCACTTCTTTCTATCGCAACCTGTGCCATTGGCCATGCATTTGACGGGTGGCAATATGTTACTAAAGTGGTTGCTTGGGTGGGTTGGGTACGACATACGTCCCTTAAAAAACAGTGCCGAGCGCGAAAGGACCAGGGCAAGCGCTGCCGTCTGTGTCCTGCCTTCTCTGTTCCTCTGTCTTCTGGGGCTCTTTTTAAAGACAATATTTCTTGGGGTACTTCGACGCAAAAATTTTGGTCTCTATCTCTTTCTGTCTGCACATTTGTCTGTTAACGATATCTGTCTGTGTAACGATACCTCAAACGGCCCCAAGCAATACCCCAAACAGCCAACCCCATCCGTAGCGCCCGCCAACATTTCTCAAGTTTCAGCGTTCATACTTGTGCGATTGTCAATTAAAAAGGAATTATTGTGCATATATAAGGCACCACAACAACACGTCAATATTTTGTATGTGTGTCTTTTTACTAGAGAAGGCATACATAAGTAATTCTAAGGACCGTTGCGTTTATCACGCTGCGCTGACAATGCAACACGATCCTCAAAAAGGCAACTGCTTCCAGCGCTTTGCTAAGACGACACGGCGGTGGCATCTGCCCGTCGCTTTGCGTACTACACTTACCACCTCCGAGACAGGCGCGCACGCCTTCCTTCGTTTTCGAAGAAAACTGCCAGATAGCGCTCGTGTCTAACGTGCCTCGATGCCCTCGTTCGCCTTCGCTGCATGGATCAAGACTCTCTAACGCAGCGCCTCCAGAATACAATTCACCAATTTTTTTCGCGCAGAATATCGAATAAACGTTTTGTTTACTCTCTCCAGACGCAAGACTATCGTCTTTTGACGACATTTGCAGAGAAACATGCAGCTACGGGGCCAATTTTTATAAAAGATTTGATATTTTCATTTCCCACGACTTACGCATTGCCACCAGGAAAAAGTTTTTCCTAGCAATGCCTTAGTCGTAAAAGATCTATCAAATGCCACAACACATTCGCTGGAAAACCACATTCACAGGGTGGAATGACTGGGCAATTTTTTTTCTTCAGGTTGTGGGAAAAGCTGTGCATGTAAAGCACTGCCGCAGGCATCTTTCTAGACACGTGATTTTTAACTCTTTCGGCCCCAACCACGCCTGGAATCATGCATTCCGTCACTGCCAAAAAGCACGTGTGAACGGCACCCAGCAGTATCATACTGCTTGCTTGCTCCGAGGCGTGAAACATGTGTTGCATCTATTGCAGTCAGGTGAGTGCCCTCTGCGAATCTCCAGCAGTACTAAAAGAAAACAATAAACAAATTGTACATGCACACCACCAACGTTGCGAAAAAGTCACAGTAAAAAATGACCAAGAAACAGCTATGTAGTACACGTACTGTCTCTCTCTTCTCGAATTCACCGCTCTCTCCTGCTTAACTTTCGCTTTCTTTTCCTCTGTTTAAACAAGGACGGAGGGAGCCCTGGGACTTTACCTTAAGAGGTTGTAAACGTGCCGACGATGGTGAACCCCCGCGTCGTCATTGAACAGGCACACAAGGGGCGTTCGTAAATTCGACCATTCGCTGCCGTATTAGCGTCTCTTCAAGTTAATCTTCCCACACAGAGGCAGTACCGACAGACACTAATGTGCTTAGGGAAGAAGGAATAAACATGTAGGCGAGAAGTTCCCTTTATTTATTTCTCGATGAACCAACGGACTATTTCTAGGATGGTTTACAGTATTTATTTATTTATTTATTTATTTATTTATTTCATTTGTCTTACAGTATATACTGATCGCGGTGCAGCATTTGTATTTGTATGGTGGCGGGATTCGCACACACACGCACCACGGACGACGAAGTCTCGCGCTCTTTCCCAAATCGCCATAAGTAAACCACATTCTGTTATTGATTTCCCTCTCTCATCCCGGGTGCTGCATGCACACACGGCGAGCTAGCGCGCGTTTTTCGTGCGCCGCAAGCGCACTGTCCTATATAGGAGGCGTGACGAGGGGCTGCACCAAGAGCGACGCAAGAAAATAAATCACGAAAGAAAAGCTGACGACTATACGCTCGCATTCGCAATTAGGCGTCTGCCCTTCCTTCTCGTGCAGTGCGGTGTTCAGAGCTCTTCGTGGCTGCGACTCACGCTAGCAAATCGTCTCTCTCTCTCTCTCTCTCTCTCTCTCTCTCTCTCTCTCTCTCTCTCTCTCTCTCTCTCTCTCTCTCTCACACACACACACTCTCTCTCTCTCTCTCTCTCTATTCATTAGAGAGGAAAGGACGCAATCACGCGGCGAAAACAGCGCCGGTCCGTCGTCGAGTTTAAAACGAGGAGACGTGGTACCGGCGGTCACGCCATTCATTATTACCACGTATACGCGCCTGTTGTAGACTCGCTTATAAATCGAAAGTGGGAGAAAGGGAAACAGAGAAGGGGGGGGGTGCAGGAATGGCTGCAGCAGGCCGATGCATCAAAACACTCTCACCCCTCTTTTTTTTTCCCCTTGCTCTGCATGTACCACAGCAACGACGCTGCCCTGTTTGCTCGCCATGTAGGCGCGTAATAGACTTTCATGCGGCGGTGAATCTTCCCTCGGCCCTCGCTTCAGAGCCGCCGTTCAGCGTCTCTTAAGCGCCGAGCAAAGAAGGCTAATTGAGACGGGCCCTTTCAGCCGCCGCGCTCACTCTTACTACATGCGAGCTCTGGCAACAGACGTGGCACAGACACACGTGACGGAGAACCGCAACGTGTACGGCGTACATGCGCACAACAACGTCGCGGTACACTCAAAAAAAAAAAAACACACGCACACGCGCGCGCGCTCAGCGCTGGCCGAGCGTAGACAGCACCAGTCATATATCTTCGGACCGTTTTCAGGCAGTCAGAGCGAGTGAGCAGCAGCCTCGGTCCAGGGAGCGGAACGAAGAAGAAAATTGAGTTTTGGCTTCGGAAAACGAACTCCACGTCCGTGCCGAGCACCACGCCACACCGCGGCCGCAGCCCTGAAAATGTGCGCGTCGTTGGCTGTCTGTCCGTTGGCTTGCGCACGTTGTGATACGCTCAGGAGGCCTGCGTTGATTGCTTCGCATTTTTCCGTTGGTGCCGTCACCGTGCCGTCTAGTTAGTGGTAACTAAACGAACCGCCGGGGAACCTGGGCGTATGCCATCCTGGGAACATAGAGGCTATTATCGGTCACATTCTCACCACGTGGGTATCGCTTGTGACACTTAGGTTCGCTGGTGAGGTACAGAATTTTGATAGGTGACTGCACGCATGTGAGCGCGCTGCTGAATGGAATATTCAGTTCACTCTTGAGTGCATTCTTGAAGAAAGTACTGGCAAGACAGGACAGGCAGGGTTGTTAACTGGTCTAGAATAACGGGAAATGAAGGGGGAAGATTGAAAGTTAAGGGTATATGCAAAGTGAGCGAAAGGAGAAGGGAGGCGCTCTCTCACAACGTCTTAGTGGGACAGTCCTATGCAGTCTATGGCATCACTATATATATATATATATATATATATATATATACATACATGTGTGTGTGTGCCTTTGTCAGTTTCATCCTCGACTACTTTTCAGGACGACATTCTAAAGTGGTTGCTGCCGATTGCCGACGTCGGCAAATGGTATAGGAGAGCCACAATGATTGAACAGCTTGTATAGGAACAAGTGGAATTGAGTATTCAACAAGGGCCAATGTAACATAAGTTGCGTTGGTAGACCACTGTGATGCCAGCGTCCGTTCGAATGATCGCATCAAGGCGTTGTAGTGCTGAGACAATAATTACGGAACATTATCCGTACTACACTGCACCCAGGGATGGAATAGTGCGATTTCAGTGACAGACGTGGCAGACGCGTGCAGTTTGGTGACAAGGTGCAACCGGCGAAACCATAATTATAAGCTGATAAGTGATCGACCGCGAGCCCCCCCCCCCGTGTTGTATAAATATATATATATATATATATATATATATATATATATATATATATATATATATATATATATATATATATATTCCCTTTAAATATATTAATTCCTTTAACCTTTGCACAACCAAAACAACCGTTTAGATCTTCACATTTTCACTTGTACAGCTCTTGAACTCATGGAAAGACAAGTGCACCAACATAATGATTCATGTTTTTCAATGAGCCGTATGTCATAATTCATGAGTCATAACTATGCTGTGACCGAAACAATTGCTGTGACTATGAGGTGTATGCCTTGCTAAAGGGCTCCTAATAAATTCTGTTTTCATGGGGTCTTTTATTAAACAATGGCAACGGCAAAAGCTCAACCGCGAGCTGAAGCGCCGCATCGCCGTACTCACTAGACAGGCACAGGAGTACGCCGAAAACCTTGCGAGCCAGAACTGGCGGTCCTTCTGCGACAAACTTCAAGAGACATTGAGCACAAAGAAGACTTGGCGCATTCTTCGAGCACTGATTGACGACACCCACACCAAAACTAACCAACGAAATACAATTAAGCGGCTCATACACTACTATGAGGGCACAGAGCACCAGTTACTCCAAGAACTTCAAGCAAAACTTTGTGGCTCGGCTAACCAGCAAGCTACCTCCATCAACAATTCGACGCCCAGGGAGTACCGAGGAGCACCGAACGAAGCACTAGACCAGCCTTTCACGCTGGCAGAGCTACACGCGGCCCTTGCTAAGCTTACGCGCAACACAAGCCCGGGAAATGATGGAGTGACCAATAAGCACCTACGACAGCTACCGCCCCGGGCGTTGACGGCGCTCCTTCGGCACTATAACGACTGCTGGAGGAAGGGCGAGCTACCACAAGCCTGGAAGCACTCAGAGGTGACCATGGTACCCAAGCCAAACAAGCCAATCTCGATTGCGAATCTTCGTCCCATTTCCCTTACATCTTGCGCTGGGAAACTCTTTGAGCACATGGTAAACGAGCGGCTCACCACACATCTCGAAGACAATGGTCACTATCCGAACACCATGTTCGGCTTCCGCCAAATGCTCAGCACATAAGACATCCTCTTGCAGATAAAGGAAGATATTCTTCTCCGCTTGAGCAAGCACAGTAAGTCATCTGTTCTAGCTTTGGACGTAAAGGGCGCATTTGACAATGTGAGCCACGAAGCCATTCTGCGTAGCCTGGAAGATGTCGGCTGCGGTGCCAAGACATACGCCTATATGCTGGCTTTCCTCACCAACCGCACTGCCACTGTAGGGATTGCCAATATCAGGAGCGAGCTTTTTCAACTCCCTAACAAAGGCACGCCGCAGGGCTCAGTGATATCACCAGTGCTTTTCAACTTGGCCCTCCTTAAGCTCCCACGTCTCTTGGACGCTGTCCCTGGGATACATCACGCGTTATACGCCGATGATATCACTATGTGGACAACAGGTTCAAGCACGGGTGAACAGGAGGACCGACTTCAAGAGGCGATTAACATCACTGAAGGATATCTCAAGACCTGCGGCCTCCAATGTACTCCGGAAAAGTCGGAACTGTTAGTACTTGCGGCACGCACCCGGGGTAGACCACCAAGCTACGGCACTCCTGACCCACAAGTCTTTCTACAGGGAGTCCAAATACCACAAGTTGACACGCTTCGAGTCCTTGGACTACACATACATAAAGATGGGTCTGGCTCCGCTGCCCTACCCCAACTGCAGAACACTGTGACGCAGCTCACCCACCTAATCCGAAGGGTGGCTAATCGCCGCAGTGGCTTCAAAGAGCACGACACCCTAACAATGGTACAAGCTCTCCTTTACAGCCGCATAACGTACGGAACTCCCTACCTCAACCTGAAGACAGCGGAGAAACAAAAACTTAATCTGCTGATACGAAAGGCTACAAAGCTTGCCCTAGGACTGCCGCCAGCCACCTCCACTGACCGACTGCTTCGCATGGGAGTTCATAATACGTGGGAATAACTCACCGAAGCACACCTCATCAACCAGGTCGAGAGACTCAAGCTGTCACTCACAGGGCAAGCCGTGCTTCGACGCACAGGATACCAGACCACTCTAGAACCCAACGAAGAACGCAAAGGCAAATACCGTCACAGCTGCGAGAAATCCTTGAAATTCAGCAGATCCCTCGGAACATGCATCCTCAACATCACCGAGAAAGGCGGCTCGCCAGGGTTAACATGATCCGGAAAAAACATGGCAATGACCCGCAGGCGCGATACGTGGACGCAGCCAAATATCCGAGACGTAATGCCTTCGCGATTACCGTCGTAGATTACAAGGGCGCGGTACTGGCATCGGCGACTATCCTCGCCAAACGTGCGGAAACAGCTGAAGAGGCTGCTATAGCACTCGCCACCCAGACGAGTGAGGATCCCATCATGGTCTTTACCGACTCACAAACAGCGGCACGGAACTACCTGAAAGGCAGGGTCTCCACGGTGGCGATTAGGCTACTAAAGCGCATGGACAATCCTCCTCCCTACACATGCATCGTGTGGATTCCGGGTCATGAAGGTCTCGAGGGAAATGAAGCGGCACACACCGCAGCCCGCGAATGCGTCAACCGGGCATCCCCATACAAGATCCGAGGCACCTCCCACTCAACAACAGAATCAGAGACAAGAGAAGCCATACCACTAACGTACCATGCATTACTGCAACATTATCGGCTCGAACGCAGGTTATACCCCCCGCCACATCCAAAACTCACAAGAGACGAAGGGACTGACTATAGGCGTCTTCAAAGCAACACGTTCACACACGGCGTACTATTGCACCATATGAGGCCAACGTTGCACAGCTACATCTGCCCCCACTGCAATGTGGCAGACACTCTGGCGCACCTCCTACTGCAGTGCAAAGTAAGCGTCCCAAGACTACGAGCAGCAGCACCAGATGTGGACCTCCTCAGTGAAGCGTGGGAGGCTGCGATCTCCCAGCCGGACCTGGTCAAGCAGCGTCAACTCGTCGCTCGAGCTCGGCGGGCTGTCCAAGCCAGAGGGTTCCTGGAATAAGGGACCCTCCCACCTTCACTCACAAGCTTCTTTCAATAAATGTTTTCTCTCTTTCTCTCATGGGGTCTTTGGTGCTCTCTTTGTTGCACTACCCAAGGAATGCAGCTGCCGCTGCAATCAAAACGGCGCCCATGCACTGAGTAGCACGGTATAGAGTATAGACCGATTCACCTCGGCTATAAACGAGTTTTACGTGAAAAAAAAAATGTAGCTGCGATTCGTACATGCAACAAATACTATGCACAGATTAATATAAGAACATAGAGTACTGCAACGAAAACGGCAAAACGAAGTTGAACGGCTCATAGCAAAGCAGAAGACTAAATGAAGGTGGTTATATACACCTAAAAGCTCTAGCATAAATACCAACACACCATCATACCACAAGTCTCCTAGGAGTGGTATGTTAGAACATTCTATACAAACAGATTTGTGTAATAAATGAGCCAAACACTGCAAGAAAAGCGAGATACCAACACAGTAATAAAAATGAACGAATAAGCACACATATGAACAATACAATAAGGTTAAAAAAAAATTGCCCGCAGCTTCCCTCGGGGGAACACTGAGGAGGATGCGGAGCATATAATTGGTTAACGGGGTGTTAAAGTGCGACTTACTTGGGTCGATGGCTAAATTGGTTAACGTGGTTGTTAAACGGGGTGTTAAATTGCGACTTACTTGGGTCGATGGCTAAATTGGTTAACGTGGTTGTAGGAGGGGGTGTTAAATGAGTGAACACGTACACACGTATGCGAAAGGGCGGCGCTGGTCGAAGGGACGTCGATCATTGTGTTTGTGGATTCGTTGGAATTCATTTCACCGCGACCTTGGACGTCGACGCGCCGTACAAACCAACCGATGAGCGGCAACTGAGCGAGCGAGCGCCGACCTTGAGTATATATACAGCACGACGGCGCATGCACTGTCAGCTGTTGAATGTTCTCGAAGCGCGACGCCACATGCGCGTCCACTGGAGAATCAGGAGAATTGTAGATGTCGAACGCGGTGTGTAGAGGAGGAAGGGTGCACAGATGGTGGAGGAGTGAAGCGCGCGCGGTGTGTAGAGGAGGAAGGGATGCACAGATGGTGGAAGAGTGGGCGACGGCGCGACGGCGCATGCGCGCGCGTCAGCTGTCGAATGTTCGAGAAGCGGTGTGGACGGCGCGGACGGCGCGGACGGCGCACTACAAGGCGCGAGTATAAGATGCTCCGCATCTAAAAGAAATAACAGAAAGGTACTAACAAGGTATAAAAAAGATAGCACTACGTCCTGCTCAAACATTTGCTCCATTGTCTCAGCGCTGTGAGGCCATGCCTGTGGAACGACGTTCTATAATTTACCACGCATAGAAAAGCAAAAAAAAAGTTGAAGGCTTTAGTTCTGGCGCCAAAAGAAGTAAAGGACAGAGCATTTCAATGCCTTCTTTCTGAGTTTAAAAGAGGGGTGCGAAGTAATCATTTGTGCTTAAAATTGGTTCCCGAGTTTCAGCTGAAAATCCCCCGCCCCACCGCGGTGGTCTAGTGGCTAAGGTACTCGGCTGCTAACCCGCAGGTCGCGGGATCAAATTCCGGCTGCGGCGGCTGCGTTTCCGATGGAGGCGGAAACGTTGTAGGCCCGTGTGCTCAGATTTGGGCGCACGTTAAAGAACCCCAGGTGGTCAAAATTCCCGGAGCCCTCCACTACGGCGCCTCTCATAATCATATGGTGGTTTTGGAACGTTAAACCCCGCATATCAATCAAATCAGCTGAAAATCCCCCTCTCTAAGGAAATGAAAAGCTTTCACATAACATGATGGATCAAAAGCATTGCAATATTTCTGCACCTCAAGTCATTTTGCAGTGCCTCCAGGATGGTATGTGGCGTCAGAAACTTTGACAATCAAATGACGATTTTTTATGTCATGCTATTGACGAGGCCGCCGCATCCACCAACGACCAATCTTCGCTTTTGGCGAGGCACCTACAGTTTTCACCTCAATGAGCTGTATACCTTCCCGCAGAAGCCTCCCGGGTGCGTCGGTGTTAAGTATTCGTCAAGAAACCAGCGCCGTCAGGAATGAAACGCAGCTACCGGCAATATGCGTCCGACCCACGCCAGTGAATTTCTTGCGGAGGCACAATCGAAGTTGCTATCTCTGACGCCGAGACGATACCATGTTATAGGAGCGTGACGAATGATACGCATCTACCTGGTGGCGGGAAGCCTGTCGGGCATGTCACTCCGTCGTGTGTTTTCCCGACAGAGAGGCGTTTGTTTCGGGCCTTTCGTTCTTTATGGGAGTGGTTGGGGCTTCCGTATATAATGAGGGCTGCTGTTTCCTGTTGGTATTCTGCTTTCCCTCCACGCAACACTCTTTATCATCTCGTGCTCCGTGACTCGTCTAACTCGCTAGTCCCAATCGGCTCTTAGCCGGAGCGAGGCCTTCATACACGTGTGTACATACATACATACATACATACATACATACATACATGCATGCATGCATGCATAATACATACATACATACATACATACATACATACATACATACATACATACATACATACATACATACATACATACATACATACATACATACATACATACATACATACATACATACATACATACATACATACATACATACATACATACATACATACATACATACATACATAATTCGAACTGCTCAGCCGTTCTTGTACGGAGAGCTTATTATATAGTAGACGCACTCGCAAGACCCCAGGTGAGTCAATGCTGCCGGGGAAACTAATTACGATAATGCTCGTCTCTGGCGACCTCTAATCACGCGCCGGCTGATATAGAAATCACGCCCCATCGCTGGCCAACGAAACTGGGTGCCACGCGCGGGCAGGGCTGCCTCGTAGCAATAATCATAATGATGGCACGAGCACCGGTCGTGTAGCTTGCGCCTCTTCGCGTGATTGACAGCTGCGTGGCGGCGAGTACGCGCATGCCCTCGAGAAACCTTCTCTAAAACGAAAAAAAAAAGATTATGATCTATATAAAAAAACAAAAAAAACGACTAGAAGGATGGGTACGGGGGATAAGGAAACAAGGGCGGGTCCCGCCCGTCATGTCGTCGTGGGGCCGCGAAAAAAACACGGGGCCCGGCACGCGATATGGAACGTAAGCATCGGCATCCTTTCGTCCCCGACGCGCGCGATACGGTACGGCGAGGAAACGCCAGGGCCGTTTTCGGCGTTCGCATCGCACTTGCTGCTCCCTTAGTGCGCATTACTTATATATCTTTCAATAACGCTGAGTGGTTCACTGGGTGAATTATAGAAGAGCTCAGTTTCTGCGGAATTAATTTTTTTTCCCGCTATACATCGACACCGCATGAGGGAAAGGTGCACGTAATTGGGATTTTTATCTTGTTCTTGCCTCACGGAGACGCCTGTGTAGCCGGAATCAATTCGTAAATATGTCGTTGCTACCATCCAACAGCAGGTGCTGCATACTACTAGAGCCGGTGTATAAAGAGCTGAAGCGGCGTTTCCTGCTGGTTTCGTCGTTGGACCACGTCCTCGGTGTGACCCTCGATGTATCTAGAAAAGCAGAAAACTTCGATGACGGTCGAGCTTCGCATTGAAGAGTCGAATGCGATGGCGTAACTGTACCCCGTTCGGATAGCCTTCTTCGTCGGTAGCCTGCAGCTTCGGTTCTCAGCGGATGCCTCAGCCATGTCGCAACAAAACGAACGTCTCTGCGCGGAACCATTTCAGACTACTGGGATGCCTACTGCAAGTGAAGTTCCCAGTACACCATAATTCTACACTTTGTGAATCACTACGCCTCCGCAACACGCGAACCTACACAGCTGCTCACTTCGTCGATGTTTTTGCTGCTGCTGCGCCTGACGAAACATGTCGGAGTGCTTTGTAACGAGTGGGCCTTTAGAACAGCCATTCGTTACGCGATTCGTATGTACTGACGCCTGGCACGATTATGTTTCTGCCACGCAATATACATAAGTCAAAGAGATGACGTGACATTTATATTGTATGTGTTTTTTTTTTAATTTTCGAAAAGCTTCCAATCAATAGAGGGACTCTGCGGTAGAACACCTGTTTACTACGCATAATGTCTGGGTTGGAATCTCACTCAAATCGGCCCACGACGTAAAGGTAGAGCTATGGGCCTGTCCCGACCTGGGAGCGTCCCGCTACGAGCAAGTTGGAGGCCCGACGGACCAGAATAAAGTTTTTTTTTTTCATTTCATTTTTTATCCTTCTCAATTTTTCGCTCATGGACTACACTGATTTCTCGCTGACAACCGATGATGCCCACGCTGACACTGGACATTTCTGCGATACGATTTATTTCACGCTATCACGCTAACACTCACCCGAAAGCTCAATTCGAAGTAATTCCCCGGTGGTAGTAAATAGAAACGAAGCTCAGAAGTGTATTGCTCAGCACTCACACATCAAAATTTGCGGAGGGGGGGGGGAATCCTGCGTTTTACGCAGTAATGAGGGAGGTTGCGGTCTAAGTGTGGTCTAAGCGCGCCGTTAAGAAGGCGGGACGCGCAACACGGTAGCAAATTCATATGGTTTTGGAATGCAGTGCGATGAAGGTGTGTGTATTTGTTGGTCGATTGTACCAAGCGCATAGACAGTGACCCAAGTTAACCAAAAAGCTTATAACTCTGAAGTAGTTCAATTGATTCTGTTCGACAGTGCCCCTTTTAATGGACGTTTAATAAGTATACGTGACCAGAGGAGGAAAGAGTAGACTTTATTGTGGCGACCAGGTGCGTTATATAGCTCCGTTTTCCAGGAAACCACGTCTCTATACCGACACCTCAACCCCACCTGACCACCAGATGGAGCTCGAACAGTGCTCGTCAGCGGAGCCCCTCACTGATGGTCTCCGCATGTGAAGTGAATTCAGATTGTTGTGATCCACCCCCCGCCCCACCCTTTCTGATCACGCGGTAATAATGCGTCTGACTGCTTAGTCCCATTAGTATTTCCGCGTATTCCCTTGACAGCCTTCCTGTTTAGGCCTGGTAGTGCTTCCGTCCCTTCTTGTTGTCTTTCGGAAAGTCCTTAAGCTTGCCGTGAATTATTTCTTCAAGATATTCAGGAGAAGGTTATTCATGAGGGGTTGCCCGGTGCAAGCGATTTGAGGATGTCGTGAAGGTCGCTCGGTTCGCCGTCAAGGACAAGCGCCCCCTTGTCCAGCTGGCGTACGTTTCTTTAGATGTGCGTATTCCTGAGCAGGCTAAGCTATAGTGGCGAATGACTAATCCATAGAATGTCTTATCTTTTACATGCTTCTAGCGAGTCCGTCGTGAGAATGATATATGTCTTGTTGCTTGTTATGACAGTGAGGACGATGACCAATTCATTCGTTGGCGCAGTGAACGAAGCCTGCATTCAACTTCCCATTCTGAAAAACAAAAATGAAGGCGAGAGAAAATCAACGCACCGCAATGAAACGCGTTGGAATGGCTGATTAAATATACGCTAAGCTTATTCATAAATGACGACAACGGCAAAAAAAAACATCGTACATACTCCTAAATTATTGCGGTTGGCCACACTATATGGTACTATGGTACGCCTATGCGTTGGACGTGCCAGAAAGAGCGTGATGCAGCTATTCGCAATTCGAATTCATCCGCGCTGTCTCTCACAGCTTGTCCCTCTCTTGTATGTATGTATGTATGTATATATATATATATATATATATATATATATATATATATATATACAAGAGAGGGAGAAGCTGTGAGAGACATTCATGGTAGCGGCTTGGCTCACAAAGAGACAAAGGTGCAAGTATTCGTATAAGCTAAGTACGTAAATGCTGCTGTGTAAGTATGTACGCTGAGAAAACAAGAGAGCGCGCACACACACAGAGCCCGTCGCACGCCGACATGCGAGATACGCAAGGACAGCGCCAGTAAAGTGTCCCGTGCCTGACGAATTATCATTATTATTATTATTATTATTACTTCGAGCAGCAAATGCAGGGCACGTTTGTGGTTCTGTACGAGCGTGCTTTAACGCGAAACGAGAGACCAGATAAGCACGGCAGCTGTCGCGCTGTCCGTTATGCCGCCGAGAGAATGAAACCAAACACAAGGCAGGATGGCGGCGGCTTGAAGGGGTGGGGAGCGGCTGCTAAGGGTGTCAGGGACGTATATGGCTGTTCTCGTCGGGAGACATCGCCTGTGTGACTTGGCGCAGATGGAGGCCCCGCACGCGTGGTGACCTCTGGGCGAATGCCTCAGGTGCGTGAGCGAACGTCTATAGTTGTGTTACTCCTATTCGGAGGGCATACAGCGGGCATGAGAGGCGGTGTAACCTAGAAGGCCATGGAATTCATGCCTTCACGAGAAAAAGGAAAAAAAATAGACATACGTAGATTTAAATCATAGCCTTGCAAACATAGAGAAAGAAGGATAAATTTTAACTAAGTCAGTTCTGTGACACAATGTGGAGAGCGAAAGATAAACACGAAAACAACTAATTTAATGCTTAGGTGATGCCACAAACATGGCAAATATGGTTGCCGATCCCATAGCGCTTGCTGAGATATGTGGAGACACAATCACATCTAATAAATAAGAGAGAGAGAGAGAATAATGCTGACATTTTTTTTCCAGCATGCAAGGTAGTGGAGTGCGGCATCAGCTCTCCCATAGGTACCACATGGCCTTCGCTGCCTGCTGTGTCAACAGTAGGCTACAGCTCTCAATGAAAAGCACGTTCACAAAAAAAAGCGCTAAGCCCGCTTCTTTTACTGATACGTTGGGGCTAGCAGTGAAGTCCCACGTTGCGTCCTAGTTCGAAGCGTGTAAAACCCGAGAAGGCTGTTTGGGACAAGGTGTATGCAATGAGGTGTGAGATTATAGGCCCATTCACGCCATAAAATCACCGCAAACACTCAATGGCTTCGTGCAGCATGCGACTGTTAAGCACAATGTCACATTGTTTCTTTGCATTGCTCAATTCGTGCACTAGAAGAGACAATGTATCCTATGAGTTGAAGAAGCTGCAGGTTTTCCGCGCATAATCCCACCAAGCTGGTTGATCCGTTAGTCAGAAAAAAAAATGAATTCCGCAGCCCATGCCTGTTAGCATGCCTCTTGAATGTCCACCATCGAAAATGCTAATTCACGTGCTGGCATTGCCAGCAATGATACAACTGTGCGTGAAGTATGCTTTATAGGAGTCGCGTTCCGGTTTGCCAAGTAATCATCCAATAACCTCAGTATCGGAGTTAATTGCCTCTTGAATCAATTGTCGCAATTTTTTTTTTTCACGCGCTTCAAACCCTTTCTCTGTTTTCTCGTCCCCATGTGCCACGGGAGTGTAGTGGTTATGGTCTTCCAGTGCTGGCATGAAGGTCACGTGGTCGAATCCCAACCACGGTGGCCGCAGTTTCTGTGGAAGCGAAAATGTTTTGGGCGTTTGTACTAAGATTTAGGTGCACGGTAAATAACACCAACTGGTAGAAGTAACAGGAGCCGCCCTACTATGGCGCCCCTCCTGACATTATCGTGGTTTTGGGTAGGGGCCTTAGTTTTGGGACGCTGAACCCCAAGAGCCATCATTCTCGCTTCCCGATAAGGCGCCTGGAAGCTGAACAGGAAGGGGTGACACGACGGAAATGTGTTACGCCAACGCCCGTCACGCTCTAGAGCGCACGTAATGAAACACGATTGCTCTCGCCTGTTGTGATCAATTGCGGTTAATTCGGTAAAAGCTTCAAAACAGGTTTACTATCTAGGTACGTTTTCTCACTTAACACTGAGGAACTTTAGTCCTGTGGAAGTTGTATTGGTAAGCATGGCGCCACAAAAGGCTGCCGTATATAGACGATCTGGTCAGTCACATAGGACTGACAGCAGCTGCATTGGCACTTTGAGGTGGTTATAACTGGAAACTTGGCTGCTGCACTTGCCATAGAGGGGAACTTATTTCGGATACTCAGGATGACTTACAGACGCTTCGAAGCTGTTCGTGGGAGCGCTAGCGCCCACAGCACCAATGCGAGAAGCCGTGGACGCTTTCCAATATGGTATTCTAGCCGATCCTTACAATATCACGTGAATGCGAGAACACCCTCATGAAAGCTCCTATGAGGGATGTCAACATGTGCATCCTCTCGAAGGTGATTCATGTTCATATTGGGCTTTGACACAGATACGTTTGTACCTTAGAGCCACACACTATAACTCGACATCGATGGTCATGGTTGACGTTGTCTCGGAGACAAATCATCGGTATGCTAAATGGGATAAACCTTAACCAGCACGAAAAGGGTATTCCTGGTAATATAATGTCTGGAATTTGCGTGCTAAAAACATCATAGTCACCCCCCCCCCGCACATAAGGCACGCCAAAATGTGTGTGTGTGGGGGGGGGGGGGCTCATTGATTTCGCCCACCTGCAGTTTCTAAACGTTCATCTAAACCTAATGCACGGCAGATCTTGCATTCGAGTCCATCGAAACGCGGCCGCTTTGGCCACAAACCACATCCCCGTCCTCGAGCCTTTAGCAGCTCGACACCTTGCCTGCTAGGCTCATACAGCGGGAGAGGGCATTCGTTATGCAATCTGCATAGGTAAAGAAATTATGAAATACTAACGACTTCCCAGTCCACCATTTGAACCATTCGCATTCGCAGGTGACATCTGTCTTCACAAGTGGCGCTATTTTACCAATATATGCCCTGGGGTCAATAATAACAATTTCAGGGGTATTATGTCACACAACCACAATATGTGTTTGAGGTACGCCACAGTGAAACGCTCGGGAAATTTCGGGAATCTAAGGAATTTCGCTTCCAAGCAAATGCGACCGCTGTGGCAGGGATCACATACGCGATCTTAGGGCCAGCTGCCGGGCAGCAACCACTCTATTGCAGTGGCGTCTATGTCCATTAAACGTAATAATAATAATAATAGTAATAATAATAATAATAGTAATAATAATAATAATAAACCAACTTCATAACACGATTATGCAAGCCCATTAAAAATATATATGCATGTCCAAGCAATGCGGAAATATATATACGCGACCGAGCCTCTTAGGC
>WOVY01002437.1:0-220646 GCA_013436015.1 Rhipicephalus annulatus | reverse complement strand
TTGAAACAGTGCATACGCAAGCGGAAATAATGTAGAATAAATGGAATGCACAAGGTTATTCCATTCAACACAAATGAGATGTACCAAATTTGTATGCGCAATAAAGACCATTATGCATCATGTATGTAAACATCTTAACAAACTGAGAAGCTTGTATAACAGGCAAAATTTTTTTGAAAAAAATAACTTAACGTAACGCGCACTACTACTTTGAAGATAAGTGCTCACCCACATACCGTTTTATTGCACTTCTTGAAGATCTTTGTATGCAAATGCCATTTCTTTCAAATTCGTTGAGCAAGCGTGGCACAAAGGTATGACAGACTGCTCACCCCATATTTCGTTCGCGAAAAAGGTATGAGCCATCTGTCTCTCCTCCCTTATGTTATATGAGATAGCTTTAGGTATAGTCAGCTTGCATAATAACAAAAAACTAAGGTTGTTGCATCGGAAGTATTTTGGCATTTTTAAAGCGAAGGTTAACGTTATAGAAATTTTCGAGGGGCAGATCTTAAGGTGAAAATAGTTCTCCAGTATTGGCATCATACTGAACATTTGCTATGTGACGAACTGCTCTTTTCTGAAGCACACTCAACCTATGTAAATTGGCTTTTGTAGTGTCACCCCCATACTAACTGACAATACGTTAAGTGAGGGGAAAATAGGGCGTTATAAATCATGCGTTTAACGCTCCGCGTAAAGTATAGCGCAGTCTACAGAGCACCCCACAGGCTTTCGCTAAACGGGTGGCAATGTGATCAACATGATCATTCCAATGAGATGATTGTTAAAAACAACTCCCAAGGTTTTGACGTTTGATGCAAGTTCTATGCGAGCAGATCCAAGCTCCAATCTGAAATCTTTAAAATCATGTCGTTGCGGCGGGTGAAAAGGACCGCCTTAGTTTTTGCTGTATTCAGTTTTAATGAATTAACGAAGCTCCATTCGGCCAAGCATTTCAGTGCACTGTTAGAGATGACCGAGAGAGTACTTATGTCACTTGATCTCAAGAAAATGCTGGGGTCATCTGCATAAACTATGAAGTCAGCGTCATTAGAAATATTTGTTATATCATTGATATAAATGTTGAATAGTATGGGCCCCAGTATGCTACCTTGGCGGTACTCCTTGAGTTATTTTTTGTAGTGTAGATTGTTCTGACATGATGGCAACGCATTGCCTTCTGTGCTTTAGATACGAAATTATTAACTCAAGAGGAGTGCCACGAAATCCGTAATGTTCTAGTTTTGTAAATAAAGTGCGGTGATTCAGGCGGTCAACGCCTTAGAATAGTCAACAAAGATACCCAACATAAATTGTTTATTTCAAAACTGTTCAAGATTAACTCTTTTTGTGTTAGTAGGGCAAGTTCTGTTGACATTCCTTCACGGAAACCGTACTGTTGCGCTGTTATGATCAAGTGTTTATCGCAGAAAGCCGTTATTCTTTTGCAAATAATTTTTTCCAATCCTTTTGATATAACAGGGAGAACAGACACTGGCCGATAATTCGAGAATACATTTCTGTCACCAGATTTGAAAATGACGCTAACTTTCGCGCATTGCATTTCCTGAGGAAAGATTCCGGCACATATTGGAAAGATTAAAAATGTGAGTAAGTGCAGGTGATAAGATGTCAGCCACAAACTTTATCGGTCTTATCTGTAACCCGTTTATGTCACGTGCTTTGCTATTTTTTAAGGACATAAAAGTTTGGAAGACTTCATCGGAAGTTGTGGGCGCAAAAAAAAGCTGTGTATGCATTGCGCGGACCTAAAAATCAGTCGCGGCAATATTAAAAATCGCTTTTTCCAGACTAGTAAAATAATCGTTAAACTGATCTGCAAGTTCTACGCCTTTTATGACCCTGTGATTATGTATTAGCTCAAGCTCAGCAATCTGGCGGTTGTTGCGGTTTAACAACTGGTTAATTTCGCGCCAAAGCAAGTCGCTTCCGACTACTTATTTGACTGAAAAGGTTTTCAAAATAAACTTTTTTAGTATGTCTCAAGAACTTTGTTACCTGGTTGCGATATTTCTTGAATGCCGCAAACTCACATGGGTCCCTTGTTTTGACAAAATTATTATATAGTAAGTTCTTTTTGCGTATCATGACTGCGCACTCGTTATTAAGCCAAGGTTTGCGACCTTTCGCACATTTTTGTACGGTTCTAAACTTAAAACACTTCTCATAGACACCTTTCAAAATGTGTAGGAACGTGCTATATGCTCTATCAGGGTCATTACAGTGAAACACGGTTGTCCAATCTACGTTTCCAATTTCGTTACGGAACATGCTTAGCGTTTTATAGTTTATTTCCTGGACAAGAAAAGTCTTGGAGTGACGAGCACCCCCAGAAGATGCACTGAATGGACAGAACATATAGATTGGCAAATGATCACCCATGTCAGCTACGATAGTACCTGCTTTCGTGTCTTCGTTAGTGCAGTTTGTTATAAAAAGGTCAAGGAGGCTATCGGAAGTGCTGCTAAGGCGCGTAGGTGTTGTTATCACATTTCTACAATGAAATGACTGAAAAATAAGTTGTAGATCACGCGCGCATTTGGTATTTTGCAAAAGGTTAACGTTGAAGTCACCACCTATCGCGAGGTACAGGTCGTTTAGGCAGATGAAACTTAGCAGCCTTTCGAGAAAAAGAAGGCATGCGTCGATATTTCCGTTTGGCGGGCGGTATAAGACAACGAAAACATATTTTTTACATTGCACGCTTAAAACTTCATAGTCTGGCGCTATAAGGCAGAATTCTGGTAGCATCGTGCATGACAGCTCATTCGATACCAGCTGCAGCACGCCTCCACCACGACGTGTAGGTCTGTTTAAGAAGAAAGTTTGATATCCGGGAACGCTAAGTACGTCGTCAGCATATTTGTACCAAGTTTCTGATAACATTATTACATCGAAGTTAAAAGAAAATGCATCAAAAAACAAAGTCAACTCGTCGTATTTATTCCTCGCGGACTGCGCATTTAAGTGTAAAAATTTCAGATAGTCGCCATGGTTCGAAATATCCAGTTTATAAAGCATAATTTATCACAACAACGAAGTAAAATGCAGAAAGTGGCACTCACAAGTGTGCAATTAGCTAGTAGGCGTTTGATCGACCATTTTTTCTAGGTCAATTTCACATGCAATCCGCATAATGCGTGATGTTTCCGTTTGCCGCGCGAAAACTTTGCCACCTTTGGCCCACGCAAAGCGCCAGTTCAGTTCCCGTTTTTTTGCTATGGTCATCCCAAGCAGCTTCTTCAGCCGCGGGCAGAGGTGCTCATTAATATAGACCGGCTGCTTTTTCGTGTAGCCGATGTCTGCTGCAGTGAACCTACTTTTTCTGGCCCTTTCGACGATAGCATCTCGCTTAGCACGGTTGTTGAAAACGACTAAAATGTTAGGGTCAGAATCGGCACTCCGCGTAGGCAACCGGTGGCAAACTTCAATGTCATCTTTCCTTATTGGTTCACCTATCAGATCGCCCACTTTGCTGAGTATGCCTTCAAGGCTCTCGTTTGCTACCTGCGGAACCCCTTTGACTTCGATATTCTTATTTCTAGAGTATTGTTCCTGCGCTGTAATACTCAATGCATTTTCATGGGCTTTCTTCTTCAATGCTTCAACTTCTTGCAGGAGCGCTTCCTGCGTTGCTCTGAGAGTGGCATTTCCTTTCTTAATTCAGTGCATTCATTTTTCAGAGACTCAAACTCTTTGTTGATGAAATCCATACTAGTTTTCATTTCCCTCATTTCTTTACGAAAATCACGCTTCAAGGCATCAAGTTCTCCTGACATCGTCAATGTTGGTAAGTAACACGCAACAACAGTTGTAGTGGCAGCAAGGGACAGCAAAATGCAAATTGAAGGAGTGCACTAAAAATCGAGAAAATTCCAACCTGAAGAAACAAGTGGAAGCGTTACGGATACGCTCGGTACGCTGCCCCAGCTGCCAAGTGTCCGTCGCAGTGGCCCGGCGTCCTTTTATCCGATACCAGGGTGTGACGTAAACGCCACGTGGTACTGTACAGGCTGGCCTTTTTTCAGAGCGGTGCAGCAACGCAGGAAAGATGCAGCGGTTACGTAGCTTGGCCACGAACTTTCAGGCAGACTGTCGCGCTTGCTCCGGAAGGCCCTGAAGAAACAAGTGGAAGCGTTACGGATACGCTCGGTACGCTGCCCCAGCTGCCAAGTGTCCGTCGCAGTGGCCCGGCGTCCTTTTATCCGATACCAGGGTGTGACGTAAACGCCACGTGGTACTGTACAGGCTGGCCTTTTTTCAGAGCGGTGCAGCAACGCAGGAAAGATGCAGCGGTTACGTAGCTTGGCCACGAACTTTCAGGCAGACTGTCGCGCTTGCTCCGGAAGGCCCTGAAGAAACAAGTGGAAGCGTTACGGATACGCTCGGTACGCTGCCCCAGCTGCCGAGCGTATCCGAGCGTATATTTTAAGTGTGAAATGGGACTTGCAAAGTTCAGGAGCGTTTTCAGAAACTCTCTGCATTATTTGTGATAAAGGAAGTCTCACGTATACCATTTTTCCTAGGTGGGAGTTTCTAAAGACGTTGAATTTTGCAAGCACCATTTTTTCCCTAAAGTCAATATTTAGCAGTATAGTTCAATCTTCATAAACAAATTAATTAATGCCTTCTCTCTCTTTTCGTCTTAGTGAGCGTGGTGAATGCTACTCTGGTGTGGGCGATGACATTGGGGCAAGAACCTACGACTGCTCATCACCTTTCGTCACATTGAGCACTTTATCTTTTTTTTATAAATGTGCTGCTTACGTTCGGTGCAATTGCAAGCACGCATGTGCATGTGGCGACATCCGGCTGCGGCCACAATAACTACACAGCTCACGATTCTCAAACAGTCAATGTTTTGTTGACTTTGGGTTTATGGTGGAGTCGTTCGGGTTTATAGCATCATTTGTAGAAAGAAGAGCAAGTGACTTATGGCTGACTATAAAAATTCATTGAATTCTAAGCTGGGTGCTGCGCTGTGATGTTCGGCCCACATGTTCTGAGGAGCCCCGGCAACCAAACAGCAGCATTTTCTAATAACGGTAAAAAAAGTGTTGTTGGGCACCTTTAACCCTTTACTGCCGAGTGTCGGGAATTCATGACATACCGAAAAACTTCGAGCAAGCAAGTCGCAAAATGCGTGCCACCTCTAATGCCGGCTGTCAAGTACTCACCCACATGTTATGAGGAGCCCCTACAACTGAACAGCAGTGCTTTCTAGTAATAGTAAGAAAGTGTTGTGGGGCACAACTCGTTACTGCTGAGTGTCGTGAATTCGACGGAAGAACTTCGAGCAAGCAAGTCGCGAAATGCGTGCCGTCTTTAATGTCGGCTGTCAAGTACTCGCGGGGAATGTAGTGTTTAGCATAAAAAAAATCTAGCGTCGTCTAATCTATGGTATTCTACCCTAAAACAAATGATTTTGTAGCTGATGGCAGATAGCGCAAAGTGCATGCAACAGCTCTCACATCTTCTTTCTCTCCTGAGTGACATAAATTCTATCTTCAATAACTTCATTTGTTTGTTGTGTACAAACCCAAGCGGTGGCGTACGACATGTTACGTTGTTTTGAAGTGCGCTTTTGTTGCGAGGTCTTCGCTTCTGTGGCATATGGAAAATTTTCAACATACATAAATGCATCCATCAAAGTTGCAGCTTATATAATTTAACTACTGGGGAATCATTTAAAGGTTGCTTTTAAAGCTGGAAAATGAAAACAATTTTTTTTTCTTCGGCAGTTTCATAATTCAGGCATTAGAGGGTTAAATTTCGTAATGTGCTATAGGCTGGCGACACTCCTAGGAGCCTCGCTAATTGTTCATTGCGTTTCTGGCATCACTCTGCTTGCAGGAGGAGATTAAGGAGGAGGAGGAAAACACGCTCAAGCGCATCCTCGAGGAGCAGGTGGACATCCGGGGCGGCTACAGCAAGCCGACAGTGCGCCACGTTCTCTGGGTTCAGCTAGTGCTGTTGCCCTACACTATAGGCAGCTATCTCTGGTGGCAGGCCCGCTGGTTCGTCAAGTTCAACCTGCGGGGTGAGGAACTGGGCCAGCCTGAGAAAGAGTACCTCATCCGGCGGCAGATGGCACTGTCTCAGTCTCAATGGGACGCCCTTGAGGAACGTGACCGGCAGGGCTTCTTCCGCAACGAGCTCTGGATCCCAGAAAACTTCAAGGTGCCACATATTGTACCTTTTTTAATGTGACCCACTCTGTGAGAAGCAAAGTGGAATTTGAAGGGAATGTTTAGAGTTCAGCTAAAAACAATATTTGTGGTATTGAAACTGGAAAAGGGACAAAAGAAACAAAGCGGGACGTAGAAATTAAATGGTGTACTGACAGCTATTTTCGAAGGCTAGTTTACTCCGTCATACAAATTTACTTTATACAGAGGTGGCTCTGAGCAGTTTTGTAACTCGGTAATGCTGGTAAAATTTTTTATTTTGACATAAAGTAGAGTTTCAGATCACGCGCCATTGTGACATGAAGCCGCAGTATCTATTCTGGTGACTTCACGCTCTAGTAACGCTAACTGTAATGACTTCAGGTTCCGAGACATTCAAAATGGCTGCTTTGGTGTGGAAAATGGAGCCACTGAGCAGAGCAGCCGTGGAAATGTCATATTTTGCGCTCGCGCTCAGCAAGAAGCTCGTACTGCGTTTTAACAGCGGGCTACAGTGGAAATGAAACTAGCTTTAGCAATGTACTGTAATTAATTTTTCAGGGTGAATTCATGCTTACCAACATGCTGTCTAGGCTGTTAAGTGCTTGGCCTTTCATTCAGCACACACGCAGCCAAAAAAAAGACTGGAAAATTTCGTGTCAGTACCCCTTTTAGACTGCATCTAAAGTGACCTACCGATAGAATAAGTTTCCTTGAAAGAAAACTCCGTTACTTTGGCATTTTACTTTACACAGAACACGATTTTCCAGTGTGCTGTAAACATGTGACACAACTTTGTTATCTCCAACTTATCATGTAATGAATGAGCTTCCCTTGTGTAAGTGGCATGTTGCAGTCATCAGGCTCAGTGAAAGCTTCTCCTAGCTTCTTGTGATGATAGTGGTCATGACACTGGCTGCCCGATACTGGCCATTATTTCAGGTGTGATTTCAGTTTACTATGCGTTTGTCATATATATGCAATGTTTTACCTGCTTTTTTTCGGAAAAAAGGGATGCATTTTATTGAAGCGCACCTGGGTTTTCCTGTTGTACACTCTTGTGGACAAACGTTTGTAAAACCTAGTGCGTTTTGCAGCTCCGCATAGGCGCTTGCTCTCTGAAGTGGACGCGGCGGCGGTAGCGAAAACTAGAGGCGCTGCAGTGCCATTTTTATTTAATGCCTAACATCATGCGTTGTCTGCTACATGCCCGTTGCGCCCTATTGTCAGTGCAGCTTTCGTCGGCCGTAGCAGCTGAGTTTTACCGTTGAATCATTTTCAATAACCTCCACCGCTTCAAGAAGCAACATTTCACAAGCTTTGCTCTCTAATAGTAAAAATATAATCCAACTTGACCTACAATAATGGTATCAATCTTGCACGTCTAGTTTTTCGCTTCCACAAATATTCCCATGCCACCAACCTGTGTTTAACCACCACGGTGGTACAGTGGTTACAGCGTTCGGCTGCTGACCGGGAGGTTGCCGTCACGTTGCGGGTTCGATTATGGCTACGGCGATCACATTTTGTACGGAAATTAAAATGCTAGAGGCTCAAGTATTTAGATTTGCCTCCCAAAACAAGTTACCAAACACAGGACAACTATTAGTTCTCTGGGAAATTACGCTTTCCTCTTAAAAAAAAATCTACAACTTGAATGACTGCTCATCAAAGTAGCCCGACTTCATCAAGGTAGACTGACATACATGCTCTCTAAAGGGGACAGAGGGATGACCGCCATCGTAGCTCAGTGGTAGCGTGTTATTTGAAAGTCGCAGGTTTGGATCCTGCTCGTGGCAGGTTATCTTTTCGTCCACTTTTTCTGTTTCACATTTACATTGCCATTACTTCTAATAACATCCCCTATATTTTCCCTGGCCTTATTGTCTAATAGTTCTCATTAATACTGTATATAACAAAGAAAATGAGCCCTTAAATTTACACTTACCCTTTTGGTTAGGTAACCTGTAATTTGGTTTGTTCTCATTTCCTCGGGTGTTGTAGAATCTCGAGATATTTCTTGTAAGTTCCCTCCGTGATTCGAAAAAGTGATGACCGGTGACCCTTTTGTAGCCACCCACACAATCTGACACAAAATGATGGCAGTCTTCAGTTGCATCCTTGCCACATGTGCAAAATTCGAAATAACTGTTTCCCGAGCCATTGCCATTTGCAAACATTCACACAAGGAAGCAAGTAAGCGTGAAGAAACGTGGTATGTGTCACTGGCAGCTATTTTTTGCGTATCTGAGACCTTGGCAGCACGTGACGATCAGTCCTCGTAACGTACCATTGATACACCGTGTTGCAGGAGCTAATCAGGGAGCAGAAAGGAACCTTAGTGTCGCAATCGCAAATTCACGCCTTGGCCATGTGCGCTGGCTCGCAAGCGGAGCTACAAAACTGAATTAATTCTAAAAACGTTGCTTCTCAACTGTATCGTGTTGCTTTGGAAATGACACTCTGCCCTCATGTGTGCTTATTTACAGGTGTGGAAGCAAAAGCAAGAGGATGAAATGAAAGCCAAGCTTGCGGAAAGTGCCCGGTACAAGAGCTATCGGCGGTACATGAAAAACCATGGACCCGGACAGATCACATTTGAAGACTGATCCGGGTTCGGGCAATAAATTATTTTTATGTTTTTCATGAGCTGCCCCCTTTGCTGCAGTGGGTGTGAAGCGTGACTAGTCTGTTGTTGGAGTTACTGTCTTGTGGTACAAGGCATCTGATTGCTTGGTGTAGTTTTTGAAAGGTGTGTTTCTCTGGTTTAAGTTTCCTTTGCATATGTACAAATCAAACTTGTGATAAAAATGCTACTCACTGTATGTTACCCCAAAAAGTTTGATCTTCTTGTCAAATCTTACTCAAGTTACATTCAGTGTTGCGTTGGTTCACATAAGCTTGTCTGAAGTCTAGCTTGAAGTCTAGCCAACCTTTCGACAAACAGACTTGTCTTCTTTAAGGCTGCAACTTGAAGCGTTGATGAAAACTCTGCTTGTCGCACACCTGTAGCTCTCATGGTTCGGTTTCGCAGTTACTACCTGCCCTAAGAATACATATTTCTTTACAACTTCTCATGTCTCGCCACCTATTGCAAAGCACTGTTTTCTGCTATTACTGTTGCACGTGACTTTAGATTTTCCTTTAGTTTCATGTCCAGAAATGTTTTGTTTATTCATAAATTCCGCACAAGACTGCAGACCTTGTCGCCCTCATCGTTATGTCTGGGCCACTTTTTATCTGGTGGACGTGGCCACGTAATCAAGCTACAGCCAGTTTAATGCAGTTAAGAGCTATAACAAACTGTATGTTGTGAAACGCTGCCTTTTTTCCAACTTTTTTTTTTCTATACTGCGTGATACATCTTTGTAAGAAGCTTGATATTTTTAAGATTTTAAATATATACATATACTAGTAAAACCATTATACCCGTACTGTTTTACCAGTCACGACCATGATGTGAGGCGCGCCGTAGTGGTGAGCGCCGGAAATTTGACTATTGGTTTGAAGTGCACACGCATCACACAGTACACGGGCCTCTGACGTTTCACCTCCCATCTACGTTGAAGCTGGGATCGAGCCTGCCACATTATGGACATTAGCAGAGTGCCATATATGCTTTCACAATGGCAGACTTGAGGTACGAGTTAAATAAACGGTACATTATTTCTCATTATTGCAGCGGACTCAACGAAAAATCGCAGCATATCCATGAGATCTATGATGATGAGTAGGGTGAAGCGTTCGTCAGTCTGCTCCTATCACAATAGAGTACGCATTGGATGGACGGACGTGCGCTTCGCCCTGATCATTATTCGCTCCATGGATATGCTGCGACTTTCTTACTATATGAAAACCTTTAACGCCATCTAGTGATATTATTTCCAAGGACGCATACACATAACGCCATCTGCAGTGAGAAATTCTTAAAACTAGAAGTGGCTACTACAACATACAACTACGAGGGGACGACCCACATTCAAAGGAGCTTCGCACCTAAAAACCGCTCCAACAAGGGTTAATGCAGTTACCACAAATAAAATGATATGTAGCTTCATTATTTGCTCACGCTCGTCACATAATTGCAAGTGATTCCGGTAATTAGGTAGCAATTAAAGAGCGTGAGGTGTACGTGATAAGGTGACCGCATCAAAGCGATCAGGACCACTTCAGCTCTGCAGTTTAGGCGCTTCTAGAACTTTCCGAGCCCGACAATCATTCTTTGTGTATGTAACATCATCAATTTCTTTCCGCGGCAATACGTCGCGCAGTAGTCTCGTCGATAAGACGGCGACAAACGATATCGTGGCGTAATGGCGCGACCAGATTTGGCTGCAACAATGCATGAGCAATATCGCCGTTGGTGTTACACGCGGGCGGCGGGCTTCCTTCATTTGCGGCTCGTCAGGCTGTGCATTTTGTAGACGGCAGTTCTTCGACGCCATGGAAGACTGGCCGCCATGTTCAGGCGTGGGGCATGAGATGGTGATAGTGTAGTGTCTATTTTTATGAAAGGGAACACGGGAGCACGTGGTCTGCGCGCTCAGGCGGCTGCTGGCGGCGCGTTCAAGTGGGAGCGAGGGCTACCACAGTCTCTTTTGGCGTCATCTCGCGGCGAGCAAAAACAACCATTCGTTGCTGATATAGAACCAGTGGAAACATTGCGACCGCCTTCAAGTCGATTACACGAGAGCCGGTAATCGCCTCGAAGTGGGGGGGGGGGGGTTGCAATCTTGCCGTTCTATATCAGCAACAAATGGTTCTCTTCCTCACCGCGAGATGACCGCGAAAAGGGCTGTGGTTGCTCTCGCTCCCACTTGAACGCGCCGCCAGCAGCCGCCGGAGCGCGCAGACCACGCGCTCCCGTGTTCCCTTTCATAAAAATTGACACTGTACATACATAGTCGTGTTTCAATTTTTTTTTTCTTGTGTGTGTGGACTTTACATGGACTCGCGGAACTACGGAAGAATGGCTAGTTGGGCAAGTTGGAACTGATCCATAATGTACTGCACAGAAAACGGACGGAAACACGAAGTAGACAATAAGGACAGACAATAAGGCAGCGCTTGTCTGTCCTTTTAGGGGCGAAGTTCCTTATGGCGTGGCTTGGGCGTCCCACGTAGTGCGTAACCACCAGTGGCACATACCCAAATAGGTATAACATTTGACCTCCAAGGTGGTGCCGGTGAGAGATTTCTTCTGTGCGTTGTTTAACAATATAAAATAGTGCTCAATGTACATGCCAATGGCTGCTAATGGGGAATGAGAGACAGGAGCATTCGGCTTTTAGTCAACGTGCACGCTGCGATCTCCATTAGCAGCCATTGGCATGTACATTGAGCACTATCGGACAAGAAAGGGTTGGTACATTATACTCGCTGGGTGTAACCTCCTTAGTTTTAGAAAGGTTTAGCGAGCATTGAGCCGCAGGGCCATGAATACAATGAACTAGTATATACCATGAATGAATTCGAGGTGGTTAAGGGGGGAAGCAGATACGAAGCGCAAGCCGTAAGAAATTACAAGCTAAATCCTCCTGTCTCTCATTTCACATTAGCAGCCACTGGCATGTACATTGAGCACTATCTGACAGGAAAAGGTTGCTACGTTATACTCGCTGGGCGTAACCTCCTTGGTTTTAGAAAGGTTTAGCTAGCATTGGGCCACAGTGCCATGAATACAGTGAACTAGTATATACCATGAACTCAAGGTGGTTGAAGGTGGGAAGTAGACCCGAAGCGCAAGCCGTAAGAAAGTGTGCTTGTGCCACCTCTCGTTTAGTCCTTGGAATGTCCACTGAATGGCGGTGCTTCTATATGGGGGATTATAAGATAAAAAGATGCGAGGGGGTGGGACTTGGAGTGTTGAATAGATGGACGAACGGATACACAGACAGATGCATGGATAGACGCATGAACGGACGCAGGGGCGGATGCATGAACGAACGCAGGGACGGGCGCACGAACAGACGCATGGACGGTCATGCCATGAAGATAGTTGTGGCGAAATTCATTATGTGACTGCTCACGGTGGAGCAAAAGCAACCTCGTGTTCAAGTCTCACAGGACATGCTGGATTTCACAAGCAGTGAGCCTAACTTCGTTATCACTGGTGACAAGTCTTGGGTGAACGGGTACTTCCAGGAAACCAAATCCGAGTCATCACAGTGGAAGCATTTCACGTCACCAAGACCAAGGAAGGCTCCGGGCCAAGTGCACAGCAACTTTAAAGTGATACTTAGTGCTTTCTGTGGCTTCCACGGTGTGGTACACCACGAATATGCCACACAGGGTCATACGGTCACCATAGAGCACTACAGCGATGTCTTCCGCCGCCTACGTGATACTGTGCAGCGTAAAAGACCTTAAATTCGGTCAACAGGAAACTGGCGCATCCATCACGACAGTGCTCCTCCGAATTTCTCACTCCCGGTTCAGACTTTTTCGGTGAATAGTCAGACTCCTGTGGTTCAGCAGGCTCCTTGTACTCTCCTGATATGGCCCCCTGTGACTTCTGGTTGTTTGCCAAACTCAAGAGGACATTGAAAGTAGAGTGAGTTCAGACAAGGGAGGACATAATGGCTGCAACGACAGCTGAGTAAAACTTCATTCCGAAAAAGGCCTTCTCGGAATGCTTCCAACAATGAAGTGCCACTGGAAGAATTGCGTGGAGTCCCGAAGGGACTACATCGAGAAGGATTAGGTTTACAATGCCCCAAGTCTGCCAGTTTTTTTTTTATTCCACCAAAGGTAGGATACTTTACTAATAAACCTCGTGTGGCTTAAATCATATTGAAATACTGCCCCCTCCCCTTTTTAAAACTTTCCTCTTCTCTCATTTCTTCCCCTATTTGCTCTATGCCTCCCCTTCCCCAAGGAGCAGGCAGGCTTTGTGCCCCTATAGGTGTCAGTTGTCAGCCTGCTCCCTCCCTATTCACTCCGTCTTCGTGTTCTTTATGTACTCAAACCAAATAAATAAATAATACTGTTAAGTCACATATATGGCCTAATCTTCCATAAGCTACTAAAATAAATCCATATGTTCGCGCTCAGAATCAATTTGTTTCTGTAAGTATCTTACGGAAACATATAGAATTATTGGAATGGCATACGGAACGTTTCTCTCATGATAGAAGCATCTGTTCACATTGTGCAATGTAGTGGTATATTGATGCTGGCTTGCGTGAAACTATATGAAAAGCTTGCCAACTTTGAACAAATTTATGTATCTGTAAGACATGCTGGCTTCATTCTGTGTGTGTACGTGCGTTTGGCATGTCATGGGCAATAGCTTTTCATATCAGCCATTCACGGCTCAACTCCGTGCTCCCTTGGCTTGGTCTTGATGTTATTGTGCGGAGCATCTCAGCACGTTTTTTGTACAATTGAGTGGTACAGCTGAACCATTGCCAATATCTCGATAAGTCTTCACTTTTTGAGAATCCGTTTGCTCCTGGTGGGACAGCATTCAGAGCATTGGCATATGTTCGTATGTTAACACGCAATGACGTGCTCATGGTCCGCGACTTCATCCAAGTATCCGTTTCTTTCCCTCATGTTTCTGCTGGTATATGCTTTCCAACTTGGCAATGAGAATTGCATGCTTTGCCCTGCGAGTTAGCATGCAAAAGCATAAGCATGTGAAAAGGTGCACAGTGGCTGCAAGGGTATGCCAGCCATAATCATGGCAAAAACTTGCAGTTTGATGGGAGCCTGTTTAAACGTGTTTAATTCCTAATGGTTACCTTTTTGTTTGGTCTGTTCCTGCTATGTTTATCTATATATTCAGGGAAATATATACAAAGTCAGGGGATAATGAGTATTGTGTGGCAGCAAAGCAGGGTTCTTTCCTCATAGTGAGGACTTTTGGGTCATGAAGTTCTAAAGTGTTAAGTTTCACTTCAGGGATTTGTACTTGTCTCCCAAAGTAGCTGAAGTACAGCTGCCAGTCGCCTTGGTGACTAATGAAATGTAGTCCTGTGTGGGCACTGGGCAATGCTTTTCATTTGGTGAGGTCGCCCGCCATTCATCTGTTGTCAGCCTGGAGTGCATGTACAATGGTGCAGACTCGTGTGTATGGTGTGGTCTAGTATGGTCAAGATATTAATTTGAAGTCATTATTAATGTGACATCATTCAATCAAAATGAATGCTTAGAAGTGTTTGTAAAAAATAGCATTTTATTTGCTGCTCTGTACATGTGCTACAGAATATAGTTCCTTTCTAGTATTGCTCCAGAACTATGAAGTGCTTCTAGGCATCTACCTTTGTATTTCTTTCCCTTCCTTTGACTAAGAGTTACTGTCGCTACATGGTTTATTCGAATGAGCGCATGCATCAGTAATAAAATATTTTGTTCATTTTAATGCATGGTGCTACCATATGCCGTCCTTGCCCAGTGAAGTGTGAATGTCCATTGAGCTACCATATTTGTCTCCAGACTATACCTACAGCTTTCTAATTTTTCAACGTGCTTCTGCTATCGTGATGGTTTTTATGGTTTCTGTTCCAAAAATAAACTGTGCTTGCTGAAACTTTTTCAAATAAAACGCGCATTCTATGTTATTTCTAATAATTAGTGTTTCTGGTGTTCTACTCGTGCAGCACTTCTCTGAATAATCGGGATGGCCATACACGTTAAGGTGGCAGAGTGTGTGGTCGTTTGAAAATGTCGTTCATAAAATACTTTGTTAAGAATGATAAATCGCCAAGATGCAATGATCCATTAACAAAACCGACATCCAGTCAAAACTTCATAAAAAAAGAAGGATCTAAGAGATCAACATTCAACGCGGCACGCTGACAGGATCATTTCGACAAGAAAGCTAGTTGCTTGTCCTATGCAGCAGCTATGAAGAATGGCCGACTTGCTTCAACCTGTTGCTTCAAGTTTTAACTGTGAAATGCCAGATATAGATATTCAGTGGGCTAGTATACAACCGGAGTTACAGATGCAATCTCTCTACTTCGAAAATACGGCACTGCTGTGTCACAGTAGGCATTGCATGAAGCAGCCTGGTGTGCCACAATGGCCACTTGTAAAGCGGTGAAAGGGCATCTGCCTTTTGGGACTGGGAATACCTGAATGTTTACTTTCGTGGGCCACGTTTGATGCCATACAGCTCTTCCATATCTGCTCGGATCATTACCGAACTGAGCAACTTTCGTTTGAGAGTAAAGTGGAGAGAGGTTCTGGTATCCTGATGGTTTAAATAAAGTTCTCAAGTTATTGCTGCAAAAAGCAGCTGACAAACAAACAAAAGGGAAGTAGTTTTTTATCGACTGATATGTCCAAGAATTTATCAAATTCATTGGATTTCTCGGAGATGCTTTGGCAAAGGTAAGTTTGACCACCCATAGTTACTGGCTGCTGCCAATCGGGGGCACCACCACCGGAGTAGCAGTTGGCCCCGTATCACAGCAGCCCCCTAAGCTCATTTCACGCTCAACATTAAAAACCACTAAAATGTTTTAGGCTTAGCCTACAAAGAAAAGGAGAAAAAAAAGATATAGTTGCTATATATAGTCCCACCTCAACAACATCCAAGTTCTGCTGATTGCTAGCCGTTGCACGGCACCATAGTGCAATGAATATACGACACGTGCGCTCATAGTCTCGGCGTAATTATTGTATGCGATAATAAGCATATAGTAACTTTAAATGAACGAACCTCCATGTTCCCCGCTTGCTGGTGTTTCTGACATGGCGAGTCCCAGTAAGAGCGTGTTCGTTCCCACGAACACCCGCTTCCGAACTGGAAATTGCCCTGGTGGGGTGGATTCACCACAACGCACGTTGAAAACAAGTAAAAAAGGGGGACGCCCTTGTCAGCCCCGAAAAGACCATACTTTTGTCTGACGCCTCACCTTTCATTGATGGAGATAACTGCATACTTAATTGGTTCGGCTTCTTGGTACGATATGTACTGGATAAGCGTAATGTTTTTTTTTTTTTTTAGAATTCCCGCCATCGCTCCCACAATGCAAACCACCGCAAGCGGTTGGCTTCTCAATAAAGACCCCGGGAAAGTGCTTTCGCCTATTCAGATAGCGTACCACAACTTAAATTTCCCGCCGTCATGTCCACTTTGAAGAAACCATCGTATAGAAGTTCATAAGGATTAGGGACATTAAATGGTTCCTTTGATTAAAGGTACTGGGCTCATTATCGCATAGATTATTTACGCCTAGACCATTAACGTACACCTTGTATATTCACTGCTACACGTTGCTGTGCAACGGAGTGAAACCCGCACTATTCGGAGGTCATATACGTAGGGCTCTATATAACCGATAACATGTCCTTTGTGTCTCTTCTCACTCTGAGCTCAAAACATGGCAAAAACCGGTTGGGCCTCAAGGGACACTTAAGCTCGGAAGTCTCCTAAGAAGTTGGCTTCCCCGGAGTGCATGGCTGAGACCAGCGAAAAAAGTTGAGGCTCTTATCACCCCTGATAAGGCTCAACTTTTGTCTGACGTCACGTTTTGTCACGTGGGCGTACTGTACGTTTGTTCCGAACTAAACTGTCCTCTTACAACTTGGCTTCCCCGCAATGAATGGTCGAACCAGCGAAAAAAGTTGAGGCCCTTATCACCCCCGATAAGGCTCAACTTTTGCCTGACGTCACAACTCGTCACGTGGTCGTACTGTATGTTTGTTCCAAGCTAAAGTGTCCCCTGAGAAGTTGGCTTCCCCACAGTGCATGTTCAAAAACCAGCGAAAAAAGTTGAGGCTCTTATCACCCCTGATAAGGATCAACTTTTGTCTGACATCACACCAGGCGTTGAAGGACTTAACTACGTACTTGTTTAGGCTTCTTTGTACGATATATACCGGATAAGTATAAGGTATTTTTAAATTTCGCGCCACCGCACCCAAAATGCAACACACGGCAAGTGGTTGGCTTCTCCTCAATGCAGACCGTGGGAATTTTTTTTTACCCTGTTCTGACACCTTAGGACGAAAAATGAACAAGATAGCGTAGTGCAGATTAAATTTCCCGGCGCCATGTGTGCTCTGCGGAGATTTCCAAAGAACAATTCTGCAAGATAAAGTGCATATAGAGATATGTTTGATTAGAGGTACTGTGCTCATAATGGCATAGATCAATTACGGTTAGGTCAATAACGTACATCATGTATAATATTTGCGTAAGGTTGATGTACATTTTCTTAAAACCGGCACTACACGGAGGTCATTTTATGGGGGCTATATATACCCGATCGCAAGTACATACCTTTTATCCCTTTTCACTTTATGCCAAAAAAGTGGCAAAAATGCGTTAGGTTTAGCGTCAGTTTGGTGAACTCAATTTGCCAAAAACACCAGGAAATGTGGCCTATAGAGGTTTGTTTGATTAAAGGCACTACACTCATCGGCGCATATATTAGCTACACTAAGGCCATTGACGTGTACTTTGTGTCCCTACTGAGTAAAGTGTGTGTCCGCGAATGACTTCACCAGCGCCACTTGGAGGTCGCTTAGGCAGGGGTATATATAGCCGATAGCAACAGTAACCTCTTTACTCTATTCAACTGTGACGCTAAGCCTAACGTGTTTTTGCCACTTTTTTAGCATAAAGACAAAAGTGATAAAAATTATATATTTGCGATCGGCTATATATAACGCCCACAAAGCGACCTCCGGGTGGTGCCGGTTTTAAGAATTTGTACAGCAAGTTTAGGCAATGAATATACACGGTGTGCGTTATTGACCTCACAGTAAATAATCTATGCAATCATGAGCACAGTATCTTTAAGTGAACAGACCTCCACATGCCCCTTATCTTCATGAGCTTTTCTGTGTAAATCCAAGCAGAGCGGATATGGCAAAGGGAAACTTAAACTGCATTACTCCCTTTTGTTTATTTTTCGTTCAAAAGCGTCAGAAACAGCCAAAAAAATTTTCCCACGGTCTGTATTGAGGAGAAGCCAAACACTTGCCGTGTGTTGCATTATGGGTGCGATGCCGCGAAATTTAAAAATACTTTATACTTTTCCGGTACATATCGTACCAACGCACCGAACCAGGTACGCAATCAACTCCTTCACCACCTCGTGTGACGTCATACAAAACTTTGGTATTATCGGGGCAGATAAGGGCCTAAACATTTTCGACTAGTTTCTTGCGTTGGTGCGGTGAAGCCAATTAGCAGGAAATTTTCATTTAACAGTGTAAGGTATTTAAATTTTGCGCCTTTACACCCACAATGCAACATACGGCAAGTGGTTGGCTTCTCCTCAATACCGACCGTGGGAATTTTTTTTTTTTGCCCATTTCTGACAACTTTTGACGACGCGTGAACAAGATAGGATAGGGCAGTTTAAATTTCCCGCTCTCATATCCCCTTTGTGGAGCTATACACAGAAAAGTTCATCAGATAAGGGGCATATAGAGGTTTGTCCGACTAAAAGTACTGTACTCATAAACGCATAGATTAATTACAGTTAGTTTAATAACGCACATCATGTATATTCTTTACACAAGGTTGTTGTACAATGTCTTAAAACCGGCACCACTTCGAGGTCATTTTACGAGGCCTATATATACCCGGTCGCAAGTATATACCTTTTATCAATTTTCAATTTATGCTAAAAAAAGTGGCAAAATGCGTTAGGCTTAGCGTCACAGGCGAAAGGAGTAAAAAAGCTTACTGTTGCTATCGGCTATATATAGCCCTACCTAAGCGACCTCCAAGCGGCACTGGTGAAGTCATTCGCGGGCGCCAGCTTTACTGTGTAAATCGAAGCAGAACGGACATGACAGCGGGAAATTAAAACTGCACTACGCTATCTTGTTCATTTTTCGTCCTAAGGTGTCAGAATACGGTAAAAAAAATTTCCCACGGTCTGCATTGAGGAGAAGCCAACCACTTGCCATGTGTTGCATTATGGGTGCGGTGGCGCGAAATTAAAAAGAAAATACCTTATAGTTATCCGGTACATATCGTACGAAGAAGCCGAAACAAGTATGTAGTTAACTCCTTCAACTCCTGGGGTGACGTCAGACAAAAGTTTTGTCTTATCGGGGCTGGTAAGGGCCTCAACTTTTCCGACTTGTTTTCAATGTGCGCTGCGGTGAAGCCAGCTCATCGGGGGAATTTTCACTTCGGAAACTGGGTGATTGTGACTATGATCACGCACTCAGGTGGACTCGCCCTACCAAAAACACCAGAAAATGGGGACGTCAAGGTTTGTTTGATTAGAGGTGCTGTGCTCATAATCGCTTAGATTTTTTACGGTTACGCCAATAACGTACATAATGTATATTATTTGCGTAAGGTTGCTGTACATTTTTTTAAAACCAGCACTAGTCGGAGGTCATTTTACGGGGGCTATATATAGCCGATGTCAAGTACGTTCTTTTTATATATTTCAACTTTGAGCTTTAAAAAGTGGCAAAAACGCGTTAGGCTTAGCGTCAGAGGACATAAGAGTAAAAACGTTATTCTTGCTAACGGCTATATATACCCCCGCCTAAGCGACCTCCATACGGCGCTGGTGAAGTCATTCGCAGACGCACACTTTAAGCAGTAAAGACATAACGTGCTCTCAACGGCCTCAGCGTAGCCAATCTATGAGATAACAAGTGTAGTACCTTTAATCAAACAAACCTCTATGTGCCATATTTCTTGGTGTTTCTGACAAATGAGTCCACGAAACTGCGTGATCGATGCCATAAACATGACCTACTGTACTCCTGACCTGTCCACGTGACATGTGTCCTATGGGAGCCAGTGTTCCCGCTTTAGTTCAACCATTCACTGTTGGTGGCGCTACCTATAACCTGCTCGTCCTCAGGCACTACCAGCATTAATGTACGCAGATGATATAGTGCTAATGGCCAACAACAAGGAAGATTTGCAGAGATTGATGGACATCTGCGGTAATGAGGGAGATAGGTTAGATTTTAGATTCAGTAAGGAAAAATCAGCAGTCATGATTTTCAATGACAACAAAGGTAGTGAGCTTAGAATACAGGAGGTCACGCTAGAGATAGCAGATAAATACAAATACCTGGGCGTATGGATAAGCAATGGGACCGAGTATCTGAGGGAACACGAAATATACGTGACGAATAAAGGTAACAGGAATGCAGCAGTCATGAAAAATAAGGCACTGTGGAATTACAATAGGTGTGATGTTGTGAGAGGAATATGGAAAGGGGTCATGGTTCCTGGGCTGACGTTCGGCAATGCGGTCTTGTGCATGAGATCAGAAGTTCAAACAAGATTAGAAATTAAGCAACGTGGAATAGGTAGGCTTGCTTTAGGAGCTCACGGGAATACACCAAATCAGGGAGTACAAGGTGATATGGGATGGACATCATTTGAGGGCAGGGAAGCTAGCAGCAAGATAAAATTTGAGAAACGATTGAGAGAAATGGGGGAAGAGCGTTGGGCTAGGAAGGTTTTCAGCTACTTGTACATGAAGAATGTCGATACAAAGTGGAGGAAGCGAACCAGGAAGTTGACTGGTAAATACTTAGAAAACAGCAGGTGGCCAAACCAAAAAGAACTATCGGTTAAGAAAAAAGTGAAGGAAACTGAGACTGACATGTGGAGAATGGGCATGATTAAGAAGTCCGCACTAGAGACCTATCGAACCTTTAAGCAGGAAATTGCCAAGGAAAGGATCTATGATAATACTCGGGGTAGTTCTCTACTGTTTGAGGCCCGGACGGGAGTACTGCGAACCAAGACATATCGGGCCAAATACGAAGGGGTAGACACAGTATGCAGTGCGTGTGGAGAGGAAGAAGAAACTGCCGAACACTTGATAATGTTCTGTAAAGGGCTTCACCCTATAGTTCAGGATGATAGCGCTGCGTTGTTCAAAGCACTGGGGTTTAGGGACCGGGAAGGCAAAATAGACTTTAAGCGGGTAGACTTAACTAGAAGGAGGTTATCTGATTGGTGGCTAAAGTCAAGGCACGAGTGAAAATTAAACTCTTCACTGCAAAGTACGAATCCTCAAACTCACCTTTTAAGGGAAAAAAATGAATATAGTTTTTGGTTCATTAGGTATTACGGCTTGGTGGCGCTAGCCACCGCCCGATCTAAAGGGTACAGCCATATCCATCCATCCATCGATCGTCCTCTGTTGTACGATGGTTTGGACGGCACTATAGTAAAAACTGAGCTCTGTTGTTACTCCATCGCCCTCAACGGTCAGCGATTGAACGAAAGCGGGAACACTCGCTGCCATAGGATACCTGCAATGTGGACAGGCCAGGAGTACAGTAGGTTGTGTTTATGGCATCGATCACGCAGTTTGGTGGACTCATTTGTCAGAAACACCAGGAAATGTGGCACATAGGGGTTTGTCTCATTAAAGGTACTACGCTCGTTATCTCATAGATTGGCTACGCAGAGGCTGTTGAGGGGCACGTTATGTCTTTACTGTGCAAAGTGTGCGTCGGCGAATGACTTCCCCAGCGCCGCTTGGAGGTCGCTTAGGCAGGGTTATATATAGCCATTAGCAAGAATAACGTTTTTACTCTTTTGTCTTCTGACGTTAAGCCAAACAAGTTTTTGCCATTTTTTAAAGCTCAAAGTTAAAATAAATAAAAGGAATGTACTTGCAATCGGCTATATATAGCCCGCGTAAAGCGACCTCCGAGTAGTGCTGGTTTTAAGAAAATGTACATCAACCTTACGCAAATAATATACGTGATGTACGTTATTGACCTAACCTTAATTGATCTATGCAATTATGAGCACAGTACCTCTAATCAAACAAATCTCTATATGCACTTTATCTTGAAGAATTGTTCTTTGGAAATCTCCGCTGCGCACACATGGCGCCGGGAAATTTAAACTGCATTACGCTATCTTGTTCATTTTTCGGACTAAGGTGTCAGAATAGGTTGAAAAAAAATTCCCACGGTCTGCATTGTGGAGAAGCCAACCACTTGCCGTGTGTTGCATTATGGGTGCGATGGCGCGAAATTTAAAAGTACCTTACACTTTTCCGGTATATATCGTACCAAGACGCCGAACCAAGCACACAATCAACTCCTTCACCGCCTCGTGTGACGTCATACAAAACTTTGTAAATATCGGGGCTGATAAGGGCCTAAACCTTTTCGACTAGTTTCCATCGCTGGTACGGTGAAGCCAACCGACCAAGAAATTTTCATTTAACAGTGTAAGGTATTTAAATTTTGCGCCACCGCACCCATAATGCAACAAACGGCAAGTGGTTGGCTTGTCCTCAATGCAGACCGTGGAAAAATCTGTTTTGCCCATTTCCGACACCTTTGGACGAAAACTGAGCAAGATAAGATAGTGCAGCTTAAATTTCCCGTGGTGTGCGGATATGACAGCGGATATATAGCCCTACCTAAAGGACCTCCGTATGGTGCGGGTTTGAAGCCGTTGTACAGCAACGTGGAGCAGTGAATATACAAGTTGTACGGTAATGGCCCAGGCGTAATTAATCAATGCGATAATGAGCCCAGTACCTTTAATCAAAGGAACTATTTAATGTCCCTAATCCTTATGAACTTTTATACGATGGTTTCCCCAAAGTGGACATGACGGCGGAAAATTTAAGTTGTGGTACGTTATCTGAAAAGGCGAAAGCATTTTCCCGGGGTCTTTATTGAGAAGCCAACCGCTTGCGGCGTTTTGCATTGAAGAAGTAATGGCGGGAATTCTAAAAAAAAAAATCACTACGCTTATCCAGTACATATCGTACCAAAAAGCCCAACCAATGAAGTTTGCAGTTATCTCCATCAATGAAAGGTGAGGCGTCAGACAAAAGCATGGTCTTTTCGGGGCTGACAAGGGCGTCCCCCTTTTTTACTTGTTTTCAACGTGCGTTGTGGTGAATCCACCCCACCAGGGCAATTTCCAGTTCGGAAGCGGGTGTTCGTGGGAACGAACACGCTCTTACTGGGACTCGCCATGTCAGAAACACCAGCAAGCGGGGAACATGGAGGTTCGTTCATTTAAAGTTACTATATGCTTATTATCGCATACAATAATTACGCCGAGACTACGAGCGCACGTGTCGTATATTCATTGCACTATGGTGCCGTGCAACGGCTAGCAATCAGCAGAACTTGGATGTTGTTGAGGTGGGACTATATATAGCAACTATATCTTTTTTTTTCTCCTTTTCTTTGTAGGCTAAGCCTAAAACATTTTAGTGGTTTTTAATGTTGAGCGTGAAATGAGCTTAGGGGGCTGCTGTGATACGGGGCCAACTGCTACTCCGGTGGTGGTGCCCCCGATTGGCAGCAGCCAGTAACTATGGGTGGTCAAACTTACCTTTGCCAAAGCATCTCCGAGAAATCCAATGAATTTGATAAATTCTTGGACATATCAGCCGAAGAAACACTACTTCCAGCACTTTGTTTGCTTGTCAGCTGCTGTCTACGCACACCATTAACTTATCTTAATGAACTTTATTCAAACCTTTCAGGATACCATAACCTCCCTGCATTTTAATCTGGAACCAAAGTTGCTCAGTTAGGTAATGATCTATGCAGGTATACAACAGCTGAATGATATTGTGACGGAGGAGAGATCGACGTTTATTCAAACAGCTGATCGTCAGCCACACGATGTGGCCGATGAGTATACCACGCGCCAGCTCTACGTTTTCTCGTCGTCTTCATCTTCGGTGACCACCACCCTGGTTCATGTTCATGTCACACCGTAACAATATAAAACATGGTCCCCAAAAGGGAACATTTAGGTACGCCCAGTCCCAATAGGCAGATGCTCTTACAGCGCTTTACAAGCAAGCATTGTGACACACAATGCAGCATTATGCAGTGCCTACTGCCACACACCGCAGCAGAAACATGAGAGAAAGAGACAGCGCGTACTTAGATAATGTCGTGGACCACAAGTGCATGTCTAAGTGTTAACACTGGGCTATGTAAAAATTCTCCGAATGTCATCTAACCAGGACGCCCGAAGCAAACGGATTCTGAAGAAGTGAAGACTATAGCGTCTACCCAACGATTGTCCATGGTTTAGCTGAACTACTTATTAGTAAAAAGAACGTGGTGAGTAGGCCTGCACAATAATCTCAAGACCAACCCAAATGAGCACGAAATGAAAGGCTGTTGCTCAAGGCACGCCAAACGCACGTGCACACAGTGTGCAGCGTCCAGGTCTTACAGAAAGATATATTTGTTCAAAGTTGCCAAGCTTTTCATGCAGTTAAATGCAAACCAGCATCAATATACCACTACATTGCACAATGTGAACGGATGCCTCTATCATAAGAGAGAAACGTTCCGTATGTCATTCCATCAATTCCATATGTTTCTGCGAGATTCCGTAACCGAACATATAGATTTATTGGAATGGCGTACGAAGGATTAGGCCATAGATATGGCTTAATATAGTTTCGATGGGGTTCAAGCCAAATATATGGCTTAAAACGTGCTCATGGGTCTATTGATTGCACTGCAGTCGCATATGGTCGTGAAGTAAGGTGAAAAATTGTACTAAATGCTAAGGTTGTGCTATGAAATGCACAATATGGGTCACCTATATTTGACAGTCGTTAAAAACACTAGATTCAGCGTATGCTTCAGGGTGAACCCAGAGGTCTCATTTCTCACGGAAGCAACACAAGATGCAGTCTGTCACCCATTCTTCATCCACTGGCGATCACAGCGGAGTGACGAACAGCAACACTGAAGAGTCCTCCCACGAAGGGAAGACCACAACAATGGGCTTTTTTTGCGATGCACACCTGAAGGCAAGCAAGAGTCGTATCCTTGTGGACACAGAGACACCATGACCGCATGACAGAAGTATCTAGAGAATTGCCTTTTCCATTCTGGAGGTACAGGCCAAAGGTGGAAGGCAATTCTGGTTTGGACGCAAGAGACAGGAACCAGGAGGCGAATCCTTGTGGACACAGAGACGCCATGGCTGAAGGGCAGGGGCATCTCGAGGATTGCCATCCCATCCAAGAGGCATAGGCCGGATGTGGAAGGCGATGCGGGTTTGGACATAGCATCCACAGAATGGGACCAAAGGTCGGAATTAAAGCTGTAAGAACAAGATTTCACGATTAGGTGTCTTTCAAGTACACAGATAGGGTACACACAGTAAGATTTCACGATTAGGTGTCTTTCAGGTACACAGATAGGGTACACACAGTAATGAAAAGTCATGGCGGCTTGGAACACATTAGTTGACAATGCCAAATTATGGCTTGGCCTAGAGGTGGACAATAGAGTGCGATTTCTCTTATTCTTCAATTGTTCGACAACTGTACGCAATATTCAAAGGTTGTGGTTTTTGATTGCACAGAAAGAGGCGGGTTTTTAAGTCACTTGATTTAAGTCACACAACTAAACTACAGTTGAAGACTGTCTCCTATGAATTCATTTAGCTTATTGATTTATTTGGTGGTGCCTAACAAACATATGAGCCTCTGAATTTTTTGCCTTTGTTCATAGAAAACCTCACCTGCCAGAGTTTATATTAGGCTAACATATGAGGGTTTATTGTTGAGCAGCAGTCTCGTGCCAAGGTCACGTGCCACCCTGTAGTGAAAAGTTTTACACTCGCCACCTTCACTACAAGTGGTGCTGGCGAACACTCTCAGATATTAAATATACAGAGATATTAAACATAATGGACAGGGATCAGCTCATCATCAAAGTTTGCAAGCAAAAACACCACAGACGTAACTTGATGGTTGCTGGTTCATAAGGTCACATAGCAACATGTTTGTGGGGGGCCCTACAAGACGAAGTCAAATATCTGCTCAGGCCAGGAACAGTAACATTTGATCTTTTGATAGCTTTTGTGACTTACAAAATCTCGTAATAGCAAAAAAGCGGCTAAATGGATAAATTTTTGTCCCGTAAGCATATGGTGGGGACCTATCTTCAATATATGCAGCTATTGTACATGTACATTTCGACACAGCGTGTTCAATTACTCCAAAAAGCAGCAAGCCATGAAATCATAGCACTCTTGACCATGTCAATGGACCAAACCCACCAGCACATTTCCAGCGTAAAGAGAACTGAATTGAAGGGATGAAAGGTACGGTAACGGGACTCTTAACTTGACAAGTTCGAACATGTGTACGACAGTTTTGAGCTGTTTGGCGAACGATGCAGGGAATGCATATTGGCTTTGATATGCGCTAGGGTGGGTGACGGTGTTAACCAACTTCAAAAGCCAATGTGCATGATTGCAGTTCATGCACAACCTCCGAGGTGCATGTGCGTTCAAAAGCAGTTTTCTGGAGCCACCGTTCGTACAGTGTTTCGAGCATTCAGTGTTAGACGTGTGATATATCAGTGAACCGACATGTCACAGCTTGTGTGTCTGTCCTATATAAACAGTGGTTTACCACACAATAAACGCTTTTCAGACACTGCTTACACTCGTTCACATGTTGTCAGAAGTGGTGGGCAATGCGCCTCGCTTGCCCTTTCGTCAAAGTCGGTTCCCGTCTTCCTCATGGTTTAAGTAGAGCCCAGTAGGCAACAAAGTATGGCATCGACGCTACTTCCACCGCAAAGGCCACTCGACACTACTGGCGACGTATTTCACAATCGGACTACATCGAAAAGCAACTTTGCACTGTATTCTACGGCGACCGGATTGAAGCAACAGCCTAAAGAAGTTCAGGCAGCAACTTGAAAAATAACATGACAAACACAATACAACACCCAAGGCGGCGTCGCCAACGCTTGACTTACCAGGAGGGCCCCCGACGCGCGGTCCCCACGGTGCCACGCGCCGAGGACCCACGCTAGAGACAACCGTTCGCGGCCACCGCCAAGCGCCGAAGAGATTCGCTCAACTCTCGCCCGCCGCCAAGGCTTGCTTTCCGGCAGGAGTCACCACCGGGGCTACCACTGTAGCAACCATGATGATGATAGTGGTGCTCAACGCGAGCACAAGGCCACCTACCGTTCGGCGGTTGTAACTCGAAATGCGGCTTTTGGACGAGACATGTGCGCCACGCAGCGTAAACAACTGTACAGGGGGTGTCAACACCCCCACAAACGTTATTAGGGTTTATTTATTTATTTACATTTCACCTACATCGCCGGGAGGCATTACGTAGGGGAGGTACACATAATAATTTGACTACATAGTTTTCAATCGAAACAATAGATTCAACAAATAAAACAGCACTCAAAATATTTTAAGAGAAGAAAAAAACACTCGAATATTGGTGAGCGAAAACAACGTCACAGTCATACATTTGTAAACACCCACACGCTTCGAGACAGCAAACCATTCCTAGTGGCAGTGATATTGTAGGAGTTGTTACAATGAAGAAAAAAAGGATTCATTATCAGTTTGATTGACGAGATGAGCCAAAATCTTCTAGGAGACAAGACAAGACAAGATTGACGAGATCATCCGGTAGACGGTTCCATTGGAATGTAAAAACTTTATTTCAGTCCTGCAGGACGCGCTTAGCGCGTAGCGGGCGTCTCCCACGTAGGGACCGACAGGGAGTACCTGGCGACCGCTTCGTGGGCCTGCTGGACGGCCCATTGCTGGTCGGCGAGAGGTGAGCTCCTGAGGGACCTCTCCCACTTGCTTGAGGTAGAGTCGGGAGGAGATGTTCTACACTCCCAGAGCATGTGTGCGAGTGTCGCTGTGTGTCCACATGATGGGCATGTGTCGCTGGGGTATGCATCGGGATAGTAAACGTGAAGCGTGGCAAGGTTTGGGTACGTGTGTGTCTGTAATAGGCGTAAGGTTAATGCCTGCGGTCGGTTAAGTTTCGGATGTGGGGGTGGAAAAATGCGGCGTTCCAAGTAAAAGTGCTTTGTAATTTCATTGTACGTAATTGGTGCATCCCGATTGGTATCCAACCCAGCAAGATGAGGTTGCCCTATGGCAGCTGCGGTCGGTAAGTGCGCGCGCTGCATCATGGGCGATCTCGTTGAGGTTGGATAGGGCACCCGGCACCTGGCCGAGATGGGCGGGGAACCAGATGACAGTGTGGTGCTTCAGGGCACTCGGGTCCGCATTGCGCAGGATACGTAACGCCTGGTCGGAGATGACTCCATTCCTGTATTGTTTTTACGAAAAAAGAACTATCAAAAGAGTGGGTTTTGTAACGGTATTCTAATATTTTTCGTGAAAGGTCTTGACGATTAGAGACGTACGTTGGTGTGAACAGAGAATCAAGAGGGTTAATGTCATTTCCATTATAATATATACAATGAAGAAATTTAAGCCTTAGTTTCTGCCTCCTTACCATCAGTGTCTCCCATTTCAATGCTCGTTTCATTTCTGTGATGCTTGCAAAGGAACTATAGTTGTTGCTAACAAATCTGGCTGCTTGGTTTTGAACTTTTTCCAGTGCGTCAATCAAGTATTGCTGATGGGGATCCCAGATTACGCAAGCATACTCTAGTATAGGTATAGACAGTTATGCAAGGAGGCGCATCTTGGTCCATACGTGGGACCGCCAGAGGCATCCCACATGGCGGCCGCGTCGTGGGCTTGCTCAACTGCCCGGAGTTGGCCGACCAGGCGTGGACTGCGAATTGCAGCCACCCTTTTGGCCGAGACTGCATCGGGGTGAACGCTCGTCTCTCCAAGAATCACCTTAAAAAGAGGAACGACAGAGTTCCCTATGTAGTGACTTAATAGGGAGGGCGTCTGCGACGAAGCTTCGCCCCCTTATTCTTCGGAAAGAAGTGGCAGAGTCAAAATTTTTTTTTCACTGGGGACACCAACGAAGAGTGGGAGAGAGGGAGAGAATGAATTGAGAGATACACAGTGAGGTTAACCAGAGTTGTAGCGTGCGGTTTGCTAGCCAGCACTAATGAGAGAGAATGGGGAAGAAAAATGAGGAGGAAAGCGAAGAGAAAGGTAGGCGCCCCCTTCCACACACACAAAAAATGCGATGGCGCTATAACAGGACACTACCACGCAAACAGTTCCAGTAAGCCTTAACTGATTTTCTGTGCGAAGACAGATCGTGTCGGCATTTGAGTCCTCACTCTTGATTGGGGTGGTTTGTGCGTCTTGTGTTTTCACTGCAAGTGTGTTTCGACAAAGATGTGTCGTCAAGACGGGCTAACGCAGCAGCTAGCGGCAGTCTGTGTGCGCTATAGCGAGGGCAGTGGCAAAGAACGTGCTGCCCCGCCGCGGTGGTCTAGTGGCTAAGGTATACTCGGCTGCAGACTCGCTGGTCACGGGATCAAATCCCGGCTGCGGCGGCTGCATTTCCGATGGAGGCGGAAATGTTGTAGGTCCGTTTGCTCAGATTTGGGTGCACGTTGAAGAACCCCAGGTGGTCGAAATTTCCGGAGCCCTCCACTAAAGCGTCTCTCATAATCATATGACGGTTTTCGGACGTTAAACGCCATATATCAATCAATCAATCAATCAATCAATCAACAAAGAACGTGCTCTATCGCTTCATCGGGGATCGCAAGCAGCACTGAAACGACAAAGGTGTTTGTGCAGAAAGGGGGGGGGGGCAGGAGAACAGGTAACTCATGCATTTTCTTTTGACTATGTTTGCTCTTCGAAGCGGGGACACAGAGGGAGGCAAGGAAATGGGGGGGGGGTGCTCCCCCCCCCCACTTCGTGTCTCTGAACATTGCAGCCCCTGCCGGAGGGGGAGGCCCGGGTGCGCCTATGTACGTCTGATGCTGTTTATTTCTCCCTCTCCCTTCCTTTAAGGAAGGCTGCTTTCTGGAAGCTGCTCAACATCGCCATACTAACATTGCTGAAACGTGGGCTACCTGGTTGTACTTCATGACGGACCGGCCACGCAACCACACATAGAAAGAAAGAACAGCGCTGTGGTTTCGTGTTGTTTTTCTCTGCATGGTTCCGCTGATGACCCTTCAAGATCGTTGTGAAACAACGAAAAAAAAAATCATCACACTTATATGACTTCTTCTCACCAGCTGCTACAACTCTGCCTGTGTGACCGGCGGGCAGGCTCTCCAAAGTGCATTCGGCTTGAGACCGCTTCCGGCTATCCGAAAAAGCTTAGGTACAGTTTCACCCTGCGCACTTTATGGTCACTTGCACAGCTGTGACCTCTGCGACAAGAAACGAAGAAAGCGCTTCCCTGTTACATCTCTCTGGGCTGCCATCGCAAGCTCTTGGCAAAATGTCCTTCTAAAGTAAGCTGCCTGGTGAAGAAAACCGCCCTTTATTGTCAAGAAAAACAGTGAGAGGCGTAAGTAACAGTAGAAAAAAAAGAGAACACTCATTGAAAACAAAAAGCAACGGGGAATGAGAAAGAGCAAAGAAAAGTAGCTGACGTTAGAAGCAGGAAGTGAAGGGCCAAGGGGAGACGGTGGGGAGCCATCATCGAAGTGGTGCTGGTCAGAGATGGTACCTCAAAAATCTATGCTCACCCTCTTTGGTGGTACAATTCTTAAAACCCGGCCAGGGGCAGAAGGGAGGTGCGCGCTAGGGAGATGGCAGTACTGTAGAAGAAACAGGTGGCAGGGGAGGAAGGGAGACTCACGCAGGGGAAAAATACTTCCTGGAGAGAAGACTTTCGGGGGAGAAAGAGAGAACAGAGTTGTGTCTGTAGGAACACACACAAACAAAAAAATCAACCAAAGCAACACGTCACGGGGGGGGGGGGGGTCCTCTAAACGCGCGCAACTATGCAAGTAGTCACCCTGTCCAGGGCGATTGTCATCACTCAATTCACATAACACGTGAAAGAGACTGAAAGGTCTGGAACGTATAAAAAAAAGAAACACTACAATATCAGTCCCTTTGTCCTCGAGATCAGTTCTTTCGTCACAAGAGCTGCACGCGTGAGGAAGGTGTGGGTTGGCATTTTCTGCGATCCTGGTGTCCCGCAAGCCAGGAGGATCGCCACTCGTCCCGTATGGTGACCTCGTACTCTCACAAAACTTTAGGACGCATGCTGCTCATTGAGTTGTGTTCGTTGTCGCCATGGTGATGGTCTGTCTCTCCTTTTGTCACCTTCCCCCCAAAGTGTCGCTTGGTTGTCTCTTCGTTGCCAGAAAAAAAAAACACTGGTGCAGCATCTTCCTCGCCCTCAAAGATGCCGAGCTTACTTTTTTTTCGTCTCCCATCCTGAGCGCTCGTTCACTGCATCGTAGAAAAGAAAGCCTGTTAATGAGCGCTCCAATCGCGCAATTAGAAAAAAAAAGATAGAGCAAGCTTGACCGTTTGCGTTGAACGTTTAAACCTGAAAACCATACAAAGCTTGTGCTGACTGAGCAGGCGTCCTTAATTATGCAGCACTAGGTGACACATCAGTTTACCAGTTGATTTGCTTTAATAACAGACAAACGTATACGCCATTTTTGCCGAGTAAATATTACAGACAGTTTTTGCTGCCGGTGCTGGCCGACTGCCTGCCTACCGATGCCTTCGCATGGCCATCAGTCCCGCCTAGTGAGTGCTATCTCATGGACACACAACAGGGCCTGGGAGGGATTCAAACTACCCTCGAAATTTCAACATCTTGCGTGCGTACATATACAAGCATACACGCACAAACATACACAAAGTTTGGTTGAACCCCTTTCTCACTGTGCCCCTGCAGAAGTATAGCGTGGTTGCACTAGCGTTTTGAATGAGTTGTCAAACATAGCACAATTCCAGCGTGGAACGCGTTAAGTACGTGACATGCACTACACTTGACCTCAAAGGACATCTCGATTGAAGGACAGTAGTTTCCAACATGATCAATCATTCGTCACCTCTGCCGAGAGGTGATAACACAGTCGCCAACAGTTATTCGGGCGTGGAAAATTCGCAAGTGGTCGCTTATTCGGGCACTTCAGTGGCACTGCCACAATATGGACGTTCTTTTCATCATTAATTATGTGGTTTGTAGTGCGATAGCGTTAAAAGGCTCGTCTCACGAAAATTCCGGCGTCGGCGTTGGCGTCATTGGTTCAGAGTGGGAACCGAACCAGGGCCGTTTGGGTCCGAGTGGGTATCAAACTCGGGTCGTTTGCGTGGCAAGTGGGTGTTCTACCACATGGTCACACGTCTTCTTGTGAATACAGTGAAAATAACTTCATTTACTTGGAAATGCAGTGAAGGTAGCTTTCATGATTTGCATACACACACGTCCTGTATACGCGTCTCACAATTAAACACGAAATGTTGCAGTAACAATGCGTGGTACAAGCTACCATTGGCAGCGGGCGTGTCAGAACATGTGATTATCATAATGACTTCGTGGTTTAAAGCCGGTCACCCACTACAAAATGCATACGCGCTACTGCACCTATTCCCTTATGGCCACGTGGTGGGTGTATAGCAAGTCCGAAAAGGTTTCATGCGCTAAGTGTTTGAAGTATGCACTATAGGACAGGACATCGCTATCGCATTCAACTCCTAAAGGCGAATCTTTAGGGTGCCCTATTTTTTTTTCTTGCGGGGTATGAAATTTCGGCGCAGCTGGCCGTGCTAACCATGCAGAACTACATTGAGCAGGTGATGCAACCAAAGGCTCGCTCACCTGTCCCCGCTTTGGTGATGCTGGCTTGGCCCCGGCCCCTGGAATGCCACCATGAGGAAAATTTTTCTTGTCGGAAGGCTTCAGAATCTACAAGACAGGCAGCACAAGTAGCTGTGAGAGCTGCTACGGACAAATTTAAAAAAAAGGGAAACAATGCCTGCGCGAGTGTGCACTTGCAGCCACTTTTAGCTTCAAAGGAAAACGGAAGCAACTTTTAATAGTAGCAGAATTTGACTTTCAATAGAATGTAGATTACTTGTAAAATAAGTTACGGTTAAGAGATTACTATACTTAGACCAAATAAGCCGATATAACAATCTAAATAACGATGAATCGATGCGAGGGTATAAGTTTCCTTCAATGTTAAAGTGGGCCTTCATGGCAGTGCGCATTTTTTAAAAGTGTATTCGCAGTATGACACTTATAAGCTACAGACGCCATATGTGGAATAATAAATCTGTCCATTTCGAATACTTCAAATCTCAAATAAATAAAATTCAAATCGAATATACAAATATTTACACAGACCCAATTTTATTAAAATTAAGTTTGGCACCAAGGCGTCACCAGATTTTCTCGTTGACGGCTTACACTTGTGAAATTTCCATCGATACGAATAGTGCGATTTGGAGCACAACTGTCAACGGTGTTCTGCCTTTTGACGTAGTGCCAGCGCACACAGATGTGACTCAAAGCGTGACGTTATTGGTCGTGGTATCCAATAATTGCGAGATTGACGCCCTTGGTCGCATAGTGGTCCAATGTGTACAATGTTTAAAAAAGGATCTGACACAGCACAGTGGCGTACATGAGGGCCATTTTGTTTTTTGAATAGGCGTCGAATATTCATTTACATGAAAATTAAATCGTGGTCTGAAATAAAATTTTAAAAACTAGCATGACGTCGAAACTAGACTCACTGTATTGTTACATCCCTTTTTATTGAAACTGGTCCAGCGGCTTTTGTAATTTTCGTAGACTCAGAGCCGAGGGAGGTTGATTACATGTACACGCTAAAGAATACCCAGCCTTTAAAAAATTCAATGTGCTATACTTATTTTCAAGGTAATCCAAATATATAATATTCTGAAGCTGAATCTCAAAAGGGGGAACACTTGCATTGAGTCTTCCTTTCAGCCTGAACACGAGGGGGGTCCATGCCCACTATACCCCCCCCTCCGCCCTGCCATGATTGACACCAATGGACAAGTACGCACGCAATGTTCTCGCAGGTACAAGAAGCTCAGCAATGGAAGGATCTACCACACCTTCCTTTGGTTTATGGTGACATGAAGCACACCACGGACTCACTTACTGCCGATATAACGAACATGAATATAACAAATGATCGGTAATAACGAAGTAAATGAAAAATAGTCTTGTCAAAGATACAATGTTACAGGTAAACGTTTATAACAAACTTTTATATATAAAGAAGTTATTCTGGTGGTAACTGTGACTGTTATAATAAGGTTTGAGTGTAGTTAGGAAGGAGATGAGAGAATGCTCAGCCCCACCTGGAACGAGCATGTCAGCTTCTCGTCGACACTCATGAAAGCACCGGCGTTGTCGAACTCGCCACAGTAGTTGGGCGCCGAGAAGATGGTGACCAGTTTTCGCCTGGCGAAGAACTCGTAGCCATCTTCCACCACCTGTGTGCAGGGCAAAAGGCGAGTCCACTTTACTCCTAGAATGATTTTTTTTATAAATTGCTAGGTATTGCGATAGTGTCACGAAAGCACTGCTCATAATAGGTTTTTTTATCACTCTTGCAAAACAAAATTCACAAGTGTTACGTCAATTTTTTTTCCTAGGCAGTGCAGAAGACAGCGAAAGAAAGAAAGAACACCATAAGACAGCACTTCTGCGTCCGGTTGCTGTCTCTTGCATTGCCTTTAAAAATGAACCACAACTTATGTCACATTTAAGTGCAATTTAGTTTTGAAAAAGCAGTGTCACAGTGTTCTTCATATACCTATATGAAGTAGATGTTTGAGAATGAAGGCGATAGACACTAAGTAAACTGTCATTTGGGTGAACGTAAAATTTGGCTTTCGTACAGACAACCGTATTTCACTGTGAAAAGGTATAAACAACAAGAACTCACCTGGTGTGCCCTGCAGATGAGATCGAGGTCGTGCTTGTGCAGAAACCTCGCGACCACATCGGGTCCGAAAGTGAAGGATACCCCGCGGTCGTTCTCCCTCCAACCCACGGTGTCCTTGTCGGGATCGGCCCAGAGCAGGTCACACAGCAGACCCTGATCGGGAACGTCCGTCGGCCGCATTATCCGCCCCACCTGCTCCATCGACTGCAGATCGGGGCTTAGACCTGCAAATACACCAACAGCACGTATTCGCCTGCAGAATGGCTGCATTAATCACTTACTGTACAGTGTCGCACCCTCGCGGAGGCTCAAACAGACCGCCCGCCGCCGTGTCACGAGTGGCCTGTGGCTTCACAAAAAATAAAATGCTTGATGCTTTGGTATAGTAGCTTCATGCTATTATTAACACTTTGCTCGAGAAGGGCCACAGAGACGGGACTGGCTGCGAAGCATGTTTTATTATTGAAATACTCCATGCAGTCATCATATGTTGAAAAGTGATCAAAGAACAATATATATTTCTGAACTAGTGTCCACGGTGGAGTCATTATGGTGATTAGAATCGATTTTTCTCGATTGCTGACGCCGAATCCTCTTCATAAATGACCCATATATTAAATTTGAGAAATACCTTCTTTGGAATGACAGCGTTAGTAGACCTTTTGTTCTACTCTTACGCACCCCTTCCCGCTTCAATCTTCTTCACTGTAGCAACCCTTAAGGGACTAAATTCGGCGACTGAGGCCCACAAGTTGAGGAGAGTTGAAACCCCTGTCGTAATGGTTCATCCTATGCATGTAGGTTAGTGCAAACAGCTTCAACATTTTGCTGCATAAAGGTTAGCAATGCTCATGTCGCCGACGTCACAGTGTGACGAAAAAAAAGTCTTCCCTATTCGGTACCTGCAGAGACCAGTTGATCAACGATAGGGCTTCTACGGGATGGTGGATATGCTTTTACGGGATTGGCGTGTGAATATTAGAAATTTCAAATACGCGTCGAATATTTCTTTTTCCGCACGGTTGAATATGACAGGTTTCGTGTGTGCCAAAAGGGTCGGGCACATACCTCCATGCATGCAGAAAATCTTCTCGTCTACAATGGCAGCCACTGGTAAGCAGTTGAAGAGGTCTGTGAAGGTCTTCCACAACTTGATGCTGTACCTTCTCTTGCCTGAAACCGGATAAAAAAAAGCCGGTTGCAACAACGCCAATGAGACTTCAAGCAAGACCACAATGGACAGCAATAAAAGATCGTTTCAGCACGTCAGCCAATAACAATCCATGTACTGCGGTAGTTTTTTTTTCTCACACACTTACAAGTAACCATTTGGAAATGTTATAATGAAGGAAGCAATGTAGTGGCACAAGTGAACTACACACACACAAATATGAAGGACAGAAAGAGCACAGGAATTATGATGATATCTAGGGTTTAACGTCCCAAAACCTACGATATGGTTATTAGAGACTCCGTGTTAGAAGGTTCCAGAAATTTCGAGCCCCTGAGGTTCTTTAGCGTGCACCTAAATCTAAGTACATGGACCTCAAAATCTTTCACCTCTATCGAAAATGCAGCCGCCTCTGTCGGGATTCAATACCGTGACCTCCGAGTCGGCAGTTGAGTGCCGTAACCACTATCCACAGTGGCGGGGAAGAAAAAGCACACGAAGAACCGAAGAACATTGCATGAAACATACAGCCCCACCCCCTCCTCTGAATCAACATACAGCCCCCGCTTCCTCTGAATCCGCAACAAGTACATGACTACCTCCCACGTTGCCATGACTGAATCAGGAGTTGACAAACGCGCCACCTGCAGATCATGTGTGCTATAAAGTGGACCTCTCCTCACACGCAGGGCACACGCCATCTGAATAGTTCTCAGGGTGTATTGGATGTAATGTACAATGATTCGGGCATGTCTCCGTCCGTAGAAATTGATTGATTGATTTGTGGGGTTTAACGTCCCAAAACCACCATATAATTATGAGAGACGCCGTAGTGGAGGGCTCCGGAAATTTTGACCACCTGGGGTTCTTTAACGTGGCCAGAAGTTTGGGTACATGGGCCTACAACATTTCCGCCTCCATCGGAAACGCAGCTGCCGCAGCCGGGATTTGATCCCGCGACCGGCGGGTCAGCAGCCGAGTACCTTTGCCAGTAGACCACCATGGCGGGGCCCGTCCGTAGAAATACAAACGCTCCAGAGATTGTTCAAAGTAACAGAGTTGCGGTCAAGTATGAGTGAATTAAAAAATTTATGTCATTATAACTGACTGAGACCATTGAACACGAACAAATTATGCGATTTTTGACTTAGTGAAGGTCCATTGTAGGAGCTTTTAATGAGTACTGAATGAAGCTTGTATTGAGCTTGTTAGGAATGTTTAGCTGGAGCTTCCAAATAAAATATACATGCAGTATAAAAGACTGTTACACAGGCCCAACAGAGGTAGCTTCGTGTATTTATACCTTAATACATGAATAATACATATTTATACCTTAATACATACCTTAAGCTTCATGTATTTTTACTCTGCTTGGTCAGTTTCTCCCCTAAACATGGGAGACGGAGGTCCATGGCAGGGGCAGCCATTTAATGCAATAGCTGCTGCTCGAGTTTGGACAACTCTTGCTGCGTACTGCCCTGGCTTTCTACCCGCCCAACGGTTTCCTGTAGCTCGACATAATCAATGCCGACGTAAACTAACGCCATGTTCGACAGATCACACCAGAGTGCATCCCCTCTCTCCCCGCCCAGCGCTACGACAATTGGATGAAACGGCACATCATTGTGCTCCGGTGTGATGCTAGCCAAGAGTCATCAACCTCGCACCGTGTAATGAGACAGACTACTGATGATGTGGCAACGTTTTGGAATGTCGCCTCCCCGCTCCCATTCCCTCTAGCCTTGGTAGTACTGAGAAAAAAAAACGGATAGCAGTCGGCAAGTGTGACACTGACCACCAATTAAGTTTTCGAATGAAGATCTGCTATATGCCTAAGGACAAACTTTAAAAATGAAAAAAAGGCAGGAACGCACACTCGTCGTAGAAGCCGTAGATGCGGTTGATGGAGGCGCACTCGTGGTTACCGCGCAGGATGAAGAAGTTCTCCCGGTGCTTGATCTTGAAGCAGAGGAGCAGGCAGATGGTCTCCAGCGACTGTCGTCCCCGGTCCACGTAGTCGCCCAGGAAGAGGTAGTTGCTCTCGGGAGGGAAGCCGCCGTGCTCGAACAGCCTGAGCAGGTCGTAGTACTGGCCGTGGGTGTCGCCGCAGATCTTCAGGGGGGCCCCGAGCTCCAGCAGGATGGGCTGCGACATCAACACCTCGCGTCCCTTCAGGCACAGGCCGCGGATCTCGTTCTCGGACAGCTGCACATTCTTTCCCGGCCGACAGCCGCGCACTGCACGAGGTTCACGAGTGTTGAAGATTGGGCGAGTTGGTTCGTCGTACTTCAACTGGTATAGCGCATTACGGTGAAGAAGAAACGGCTGTCCTCTTGTGTAGGTCTGCTCGGCCGTTTTTTCTTCCCCGTAATGCGCTATAACAGTTAGAGTACCACTGCACGAGAGAGCGGGAAGAGGCATTGAACCTCCCTTCACGGCTGCAAACGGGAAACCGGCCCTTCGCAGATGGTTACGCCGACATCGATACACCGGTTTGTGCCAGTGCAAATCATGTGGCGCGCGTAACAAATGTTTTCTTTATCTTTGTATATTACGTTGTGAATCGGCAAGGTCAAAAAACGAAGACAATGAAAACAACGCGCTGACCACGATAGAAGCAAATAAAAGCAAGATGTTTAGGGCCCCCTTACGGGAGCCTTGTTCACGAAACAATTATGGGGGCCTAAACGTATTGCTTTCATTTGCTTCTATTGTGGTCAGCGCGTTGTTTCAGTTGTCTTCATGCATGTTCCCGACTACACGGGTTTCCGTCCAACTATCGCTTTCAGGTCAAGAAACGTCGAGTACGCCAACTCAACCGACATGTGTATACGTAAACCGTAGCGCAGCTCGTTTATTGGTTAAAGGTGCAATATGTAAAGGTTAAAAGGTTAACACAGCAGCAATAAAAGCCATTCACAACATAGCCTATCTATACCTGAGAGACTAATCCTTCTTTGAGGTACTTCTAAGCGGCAGCCATCCAGGGACTGTCACAGTGGATGAAGAGAATTAAAATCCTCCAGATGTACCATAGACACATCTGTCTATGGTGTGGAGCCACACCGACACATTTAGGATTCGGCAAAAATACGGGTTAGGCAAAAAAATACAAGCTACTGCCTTTCTAACGTAGATTCAGAAAACTTAAAAGCTTTAACTGTTAAAATACGGAATCTGCAAGTATGAGTAGCCATCCGAGCTTCTTGATACATTGTTAGCTCTAAATTTTGGCCCACCCAAGCAATACCGAAGAGCTTCCGCTCCAATAAAATCAAGGGGTTCATCTTGTACACTGGTTCACCAGAGAGTAGTACATGACCAAATTCAAAAATTGGCGCGCATACATGCGGTAAATCGTGACCGGCGTATCTCCGCATAGACCGGAACGAAGCCGGCCACTCTACGCATCATCCCAACAGTGCGAGTAGTCTTAATTTCAACGTGTTCAATGTGATTACGCCAGCTCAGTTTTTTATCGTACAGATCTATTCTTTTTCTTCTTTCACGTTCCCTTTTAAGTCACTGTTAACGAAGAAAAGGAGAGAGAAGACGTCTGCGATCAGAGTCGGCTGCATCCCTTGAAAAAAGAAAAAAAAGAGCACCATCTCCCGCAAAAGGGAATTATGTGTACATGCGAAGCAGTGGGCGCTAACGCTTACACTGGCGGCGACGTTGATTCTGGCGTTCATCACGGCGTTGCGCACAAGAGAAACCTGAGATGGTGCAAAGCACGCTGGGATATACCGGTGTTTCCTACTGGAACATGTCAATCACTGCTAATGGTCAATGAGAGACAGAAGACTCGGATTGGACGTAAGAGGCCCGCATTCCGCTTTCAGTTAACGCACACGCTGCTAATTTTTATTGTTCAACTACGCACAGGAGAAATCTCCCACTGAAACTACCTTGTAAGTCTAGGGTGGCCACTGAATGGTTGTGCAGCGCGAGCCGGTCGTTTTTTTTTTTTCAATCAAGAAACTCGCTGGCAGAGACTGCCTGCATGGGCGTTGCGAGGCGAGAGAGAGGGAGCGTAGGAGAGAGTGGCGGAGTGGCCACGCCACACACCGGATTGAGCTCAACCCTCAGCTGCTTCGCATCCGTGGAGGTGCCGGCGGTCAGCGCGAGACCAGCTGTCGACCTATTCACCGGCCACCGCGACGTCCATCCAAACTGCAGCGGCGCTCATCACCAGGACTACCGCTATGCTACCGCTACGACTTCCGGACTCACCTTCAAGCAGCCTCTCCAGCAAGCTGTCTATGTTGAGTCGCGCAGGCTGGTCGGACATCGCAGAAGGTTCGCCTTCCGAGAACACTCGGTACAGCCTCGCAGCCGCCGCCGAACTGCCGACGACGACGTTGACAGGTCAACGAAGTCGGCCTGCGCGAACGTGCACCAGTGCGCGCACCAATGACGTCAGCAGCGCGGGCACGTGGGTGCCGCCACCTGGCGTCACTTCAATGAAATTATGAAACCAAGCATGACTTGACCGAGCGTGCTATGTACGAAAAAAAATTAACAGTGAAGTAAATGTGTATTGTCACTCTTTAGTAAACACCATAAAAGTTACTTCTTTTCATTTTTTTAAATTTATTTTAAGCCTAGGAAGAGCAGGAGAAAAATAAGGGTGTAAAATCTTGAGCCCGCACTATGGTTTATTTACTGAAATATGTGTTTTTCTTTTTCCTCGGAGTTTTCGAGGAGCTGACTACACCACTGGGAACTATAAAAAATGATAAATTTTATGAAACTTGCGCAACACCACGTCTCCGTTGCATTTCACGTCTCGGTTGCATTCACTTCCGTGTAACTCAGCTGACAGCGAGTGTAAAGGTATACAACGTGTGTCGTGACTTCCTTTTCTTCTTCCCTCGTAGCAGAAGACTAGTCATCATCATCGTTATCAAAGCCCGTCACGAGCCAACGCGTGGCCTCCTGGCAGCGCCAGCTCACCCTCTTTTCTTTTTTTTTGTAAGTTCAACAAAAGTTCCTTTAAATCGCACCGAGTTCAAAAGCGAGGCAGTACTTTCTGTCTCGCCTTCACTATACCTTTCCTACTAGCGCTTATCTTTCTCGCCACTTCATAAAACGCGTGTAATGTCAGCAACAGGTGCTTGGACAGTCACGATTTCGCGATTTCTAATGTACGCCGTCGTAAATGTTGAAAACGAAATGAAATCGGTTGATCACGAACGATATTCATGCGAAACGAGGATGAAGGGGCATATACCACACGGCCAATGCCCCAGAGTGGGTACGAGTCATGGATTAGAGGATACAAACAAACAAACAAACACACGGAAAAGGAGGGTGGTGACAATTCGCAACAGATATATCTCTCGTATATCGACCACTCGAGAGGTTATTTCATCTTGACGTCATGTGAGCAATCTGCTGACGTTGCTAATTGTACCGCAAAGGTGGGAAACGTCAGAAGAGAATAGCATGCTTGCTTAGGGTACTTTTTTTAGGCTATTTAGGGGCCGTTTAAGCCAGGGCGGGAAATTCTCTATACCTTCCACGGAACGCGCCTTCGCATGCTGATACACTGAGGATGCGCCACTTCCACCACTGGCGGCTGCCGGGTATCCAACAAATAATAATCAACGCGCAGCGGAGTTAATCGTTAAATGTATTTTGCCGGCAGTAGGCAGGCTGCCGGCACGATCACTTAGCCTAGCGGCACTGCGCTTATGTTAGTACAGTTAGGCTTGCAGAGAACTGGGTTGACTCATTTACCCATGCAAAATAAACACCTGTACAAATAATGGACACACATACTTTAATGCACACAGACAGTTTTCAATAGAAATCTGAAAAGAACCTTCGTCGAACCAGAAATCTATGATAACACACCGCAGAGTCGCGCAAAAGATGCGATGCCTCGGTTTGGCCATCCTCGTCTAATGCACAGCTGACCTGCTCGACATGGCTCACTGCAAGTTCTGTTCGCCGCACGCCAGATCAAATGCCTTATCTTTCCCGCATTCACACTCGCCATGCCAACTGCGCGAGATAACCGAGCGCAATTTAACTTGCGATATCGCCGAGTGAGTGGCAAGGGTGAGCGGATGCAAGGGCAAAGAACAGAAGCCAACTAAGTCCCGTGCTGGGCATGACTAACAAAATCAGAAATAAAAATGCATAGAACCCAAAGAAGATATTTTGTAAAATTTATTGAAATCACTTTATTTGTAAAAGAATTCTGAGAGGCAATTAGTACGGACATGACAGGCACATCAAACTTGCTTCTTTCCAACCGATTTTACGACGCCCGGCCACCGCTACGAGCGCGCATGTTCCTTAAAGGGACACTAAAGGCAACTATCAAGTCGACGATGATTGATGAAATAGCGGCCGTGAAACCTCGTAGTGTTACTTTTGTGCCAAAGAAGGGCCCATATTTAAACAAAATCACGTTTTAGTGGTCTGAATCGGGTTAGCGCACTTCAAATTACCCGCCTCAAGAAGCGGACCGACCGGATCGACTCACGTGACTGTTGCCATGCACAACGTTGCGCGGCTTTATCCGCTTTATGGTGCATTCAGACGACGGATCGAATCCCGATGTGGCGGGACGGACGGCGCGTCTTGTGACCTCACATCAGCGATTCCCCTCGTCCGCGCGGCTCGCGGACGGATGAACCCAACCTGTTTCTCACATCGGGATTCTGGCGGGGGAGAGCCGGTACTTCAGCGGAATAGCTTGGGGTCGGTGGCAACCAGTACACTTTTCGTCTGCTCGCGGCTTGTCCTCCATGGCTCGCGGACAGCTGCATGACTGGTCGGCATCATCTACGCTTGAGCATTGTTCACTTAGTTTCCGGAGACTTTGTTCTCAGGTGAATAAATATGCAGAAATCACTTTTGGTGGTTCGGGAAATGTCGCCGCCGTCGCTTAACACGCGAGATTCTTAGCCGTCATGGTGGTGAAATCCCACTACTGTCTGATCGTACCGGCTTAAAGCCGGTACGCACCGATGATCTCACCAGAGAAGGATTGGCCACCCTGGTGCAGTATCTGGCCACCCCCCCCCCCCCCGTAGGCATTCGTCAATTAACTCACGGCCCTCAGTCCCCACCAGCTGCGGAGCAACTGACCACGGCGGCGGTCAGATCTGCAAAGCAGCAGAGGGTGCTAGGAATCTTTGGATACGGACAGGCCACCATTGGAACTTGAACTTAGCAACGTTTAACGTTAGAACGTTATCTAGTGAGGGAAGTCTAGCTGTATTATTCGAGGAGCTAGAAGGCATTAAATGGGATATAATAGGGCTGAGTGAGGTTAGGAGGACAGATGAGGCCTATACTGTGCTACAGAATGGGCACGTCATTTGCTATCGGGGCTTGGCAGACAGAAGAGAACTGGGAGTAAGGTTCCTAATTCACAGAAACATAGCTGGCAACATAGAGGATTACTATAGCATTAATGAAAGGGTGGTAGGCATTGTAATTAAACTGAATAAAAGATACAAAATGAAGGTAGTACAGGCTTACGCGCCTACATCCAGCCATGATGACGCTTCAGTTGAAAGCTTCTATGAAGACGTGGAATCGGCAATGAGTAAGGTGAAAACACAGTATACTATAGTAATGGGCGACATTAATGCAAAAGTAGGGAAGAAGCAGGCTGGAGACCAGGCAGTAGGAGATTATGGCATCGGCACTAGAAACGCCAGAGGAGAGCTACTAGTAGAATTCGCAGAACGCAATAATCTGCGTATTTTGAATACCTTCTACCGAAAACGAGAAAACCGCAAGTGGACATGGAGGTGCCCTAATGGCGTAAATAGAACGAAATAGACTTTATAATGACTGCACACCCAGGAGTCGTGCAGGATGTGGAAGTGGTTGGCAAGGTAAGATGCAGTGACCATAGAATGGTACGGGCTCGAATCCGCCTAGACTTGAAGAAAGAACGACAGAAACTGATACGCAAGAAGCAAATCAATGAGCTAGCACTGAGAGGGAAAGTACAGGAATTCAGAGTGTCACTGCAGAACAGGTACTCTGCTCTTAGCGAGGAAACCAACCTTAGCGTAGATACAATGATTGATAATCTGACGATTATCATCACGGAGTGTGCAGTGGAAGTTGGAGGCAGGGTAGCTAGACAGGACACCGGCAAGCTTTCCCAGGAAACGAAGAACCTAATTAAGAAGCGTCAAATCATGAAAGTGTCAAGTACAACAGACAAAATAGAACTGGCAGAGCTTTCGAAGCTGATTAATAGACGTAAAGTATGCGATGTAAGAAGGTATAACATGGAGAGAATTGAGCACGCTCTGAAAAACGGAGGAAGCGTCAAAGCAGTGAAGAGGAAACTTGGGATAGGCAAAAGGCGGATGTATGCACTAAGGGACAAAGAAGGCAAATTAACTACCAATATGGATAGGATAGTTAAAATAGCGGAGGAGTTTTACAGAGATCTGTACAGTAGCCGAGACAACCACGACCTTAATACTATAAGAACTAGCAGTAACCCAGACGACACCCCACCGGTAATGATAGAAGAAGTCAGAAAAGCTTTGGAGAGCATGCACAGAGGCAAAGCTGCTGGTGAGGATCAAGTAACATCAGATCTGCTGAAAGATGGAGGACAGATTGTGTTAGAAAAACTAGCCACTCTATTTACGAGGTGTCTCCTGACGGGAAAAGTACCAGAGTCTTGGAAGAACGCTAACATCATCTTAATACATAAGAAAGGAGATGACAAGGACTTGGATAATTACAGGCCGATCAGCTTGCTCTCTGTAGTATACAAGCTATTTACAAAGGTAATTGCTAGCAGAGTAAAGAAAACATTAGAATTCAATCAACCAAAGGAACAAGCAGGATTTAGAACAGGCTACTCAACAATTGACCACATTCATACTATCAATCAGGTAATAGAGAAATGCTCAGAGTATAACAAACCACTATACATAGCCTTCATAGATTACGAGAAGGCGTTTGATTCAGTAGAAATATCAGCCGTCATGCAGACACTGCGGAATCAGGGCGTAGATGACATATATATAAACATTCTGGAAGAAATCTACAGGGTATCAACTGCTACCATACTGCTTCATAAAAAAAGCAACAGAATACCAATAAAGAAGGGTGTAAGGCAGGGGGACACAATCTCCCCTATGCTATTCACTGCGTGCTTACAGGACGTTTTCAGGAGCCTAGAATGGGAACAGTTAGGGATAAGAGTTAATGGAGAGTACCTCAGTAACCTGCGCTTCGCCGATGACATTGCATTGCTGAGTAACTCAGGGGACGAATTGCAACTCATGATTACGGAGTTAGACAAGGAGAGCAGAAAGGTGGGTCTTAAAATTAATCTGCAGAAAACGAAAGTAATGAACAACAACCTCGGAAAGGAGCAGCGCTTTGCGATAGGTAATAGTGCACTTGAAGTTGTAAAAGACTATGTCTACTTAGGGCAGGTAATAACCGCAGAGCCTAACCACGAGATGGAAGTAACTAGAAGAATAAGAATGGGGTGGAGCACATTCGGCAGGCACTCTCAAATTATGACAGGTAGATTGCCACTGTCCCTCAAGAGGAAGGTATATAACAGCTGTATCTTGCCGGTACTTAGCTACGGAGCAGAAACCTGGAGACTCACAAAGAGGGTTCAACCTAAATTGAGGACGACGCAGCGAGCAATGGAAAGAAAAATGGTAGGTGTAACCTTAAGAGACAAGAAGAGAGCAGAATGGATTAGGGGACAAACGGGAGTTAAGGATATCATAGCTGCAATAAAGAAGAGGAAATGGACATGGGCCGGGCATGTAGCACGTAGACAGGATAACCGCTGGTCATTAAGGGTCACCAACTGGATTCCCAGAGAAGGGAAGCGGGGTAGGGGGAGACAGAAGGTTAGGTGGGCAGATGAGATTAAGAAGTTTGCGGGTATAAATTGGCAACAGCAAGCACAGGACCGGGTTAACTGGCGGAACACGGGAGAGGCCTTTGTCCTGCAGTGGACGTAGACAGGCTGATGACAATGATGATGGTGGTGAAATATTCCAACTTCTGCAACCGGCGACGTGCCGCTTCTAAAAAAAAAAGGCGGGAGACACGTTTAGAAGTTCTACAAGTGGGGAATAATGTAGTTGAAAGAATATCCTGCTAGCAACTCCCTTTTCTCCTGAAAGAATAACAGTACTCGTTCATTTGTCACAACACGACAGACATCGCAGCCAAGCTTCGCTTCTTGCGGGCATCCATGTTGAATACTCTCAAACCGGTCTGCTGCCAGTGGGCGCAGGTGAGCGCCGAATCTGCTGTCGAGGGTAATCCGGCTGTTTTCCCCTAGGACACCATCCGTCGTGTGGATGCGCCTGCAGGCGGACTATCCGCGGATTAGCTGTCCGCGTCCACGACAAATCCGGATTCGGTCCGTCGTCTGAATGCACCAGCGCGCTAGTAGCAGCAGACCGGAAGCAGCGGGAGCCACAGCAGCGACCGAAGGGCCATTGATCAATTTTCCCATATTGGCTTCGAAATCGCAGACGTTTCTGGTTTAACTGCGCCCCGCTGATGGTCGAAATTTCCGGAGCCCTCCACTGAGGCGTCTCTTATAACCATAAGGTTGTTTTGGGACGTTAAGTATCACATATCAATCAATCAATAAAGCTATCCGATTTTTCCAGCTAGAAAACTGCAAAGCTGGTCAAGAGAGAGAGAGAGAGATAAAGATGCAAGGAAAGGCAGGGAGGTTAACCAGACGCACATCCGGTTTCTACCCTGCACTGGGGAAGGGATAAAGGGGAGAAAAGAGGTTGCAGAAAGATGAGAAGGTACACACAGCTGGTCAAAGAATGTGTTGAACGCTATGGCGCTGAAGCAAACGCGCCAGGGACGCTCCGGGTGCCGATGTTTGAAGAAAAAGCAAAAATATGTAAGAGTGCTGATATAAAAACGCAATCGCAAAAAAGAAAGATCAGTAAAACTACAAAACTTTGAAGCGTTCACGAGCTGGCTCGTTTGGCACGTGTCATTCTCTTTTCAAGTACCAGATTGTTTGTTATCATCGCAACGGGGCCCTTATTATGTGATTCTTAAAGAGAAAAGTGAGCCCCGTAACTGTCTGCATCAGAGTACGACACCTGAACAGTAGCTCTCGAGGGATGGGGGTAAAGGAGGGACTAAAAAGATAGGATTAAAAGGTAAAGAGATAGAGAGAGGAAGGAGAGAGCAAGGCGCAGGGACAGCGAACGACAGAAAACGACGGAAGTAAAGAGGAGACAGGAAAGATGGACACGGTCGCAGGAGTCCGAGGACGGGGCACCACTCGGCGAGAGCTCTTGTCGGCGTCAGGAAACGGCGTAGGGCGAGCCCAGTCGGCCAGAGCTGCGCTGTCGTCGAAGGTCATGGGGGCACAACCGGTCGGAACGAAATCCAGAGAGCGAGTCTCCAACGGCGTCCTGTGCATTACGGGCAGTATGCCGTGCGAGCTTCCTGTACGGTATGGCTTTCAGTTCATTTCATTGGACAGCCTTCCGACGTCATAGGGTGAGAGAAACACGGCCAGGTAAGCCCGCGAAATTCGAGTTGAGGGCAAGCGTCCATTTCATTCTATTTTGATATTTCTACGCACAATAACTTTGCGCTGCGTGTCCCTGTCGCTGCCGTTCTTGCGGCACGTATCATTTGAGCCTTCAGTGTACAAAACCAGCAAGAAAAACAACTAAAACTATGAGGTCGTGAAAAGTGTTCGAGGGCCCATTTAAAAAGGTGCTGCAGCGATTTTTGAGCATGGTCAGAAAACACTGCCGATCGGTAGTATAGAGGCCTTCGGGAACACGTGAGCCAAATATTATAGCGCAGCGCGCGGCCTGGCATTTACACTAAATTCTCACAGTAAGCTTTCTCTGGACAATTGGTGATACAAGCTCAAAAATCACTCGCCACAGTCATTGTGTTAGCCATTGGCTGATTTGAACACGATGCGATTTGTCGTTACAGGAACCGCCGCTTGAGGCCGCGACTTGTATAGGTTAGCAAAGTGAACCAATTATCACGCTTTGCCTATAGGTCTTACGTCATATATATATATATATATATATATATATATATATATATATATATATATATATATATATATATATATATATACACGAGTTTAATGAGGAACAAATCGTGCACCGGTGTTTTGTTATAAAGAGGTGTTGATGACAGTGTGTCCATTTTACATATGCGATACAGAGTCCACATTACTGTCATTGCATTTAAGGACTCACAGACTGGCCTTTTTGGGAATAATGCGCCTGTACTAAATAAATGTGGGCTCACAACGACACTCGTACGCTGTAATGTATAGCCCACAACCGTGTTTGTATTGTAACATTCATAACAGCTGCACGTTCTAAAACGTTTGTTCAAGTTACTGCTTCACCGTGTGTATAAAATAGATGATTTTCGTATCGTTCACGTTCAAAGATTCAAACGCTTTCCCGGTTTTTCAGAGTATGCACGAGTTCAACTTACGGTCGCTAGATGTCCCTACTGCAACTGTATGTCACTCCCGCGTTCGTTCTCGCCTGATCCGGTGAACAATTGAAAAAAACAAAAAACATACGTCACACTTGTAGTCTTCTGTCGCATTGCAGAGTTCATTATAGAGTGCACAGTACTGAAGCATTCCCTCTTTTTTTTAATGTGAAACGACGTCAATAATCTTGTAGGAAATCGGTGTAGCGATAGTCTGTGCTGCCTTCATCTAAACATTCGTTCAGCACGGAACAAGGAAGATGAGCTATCTATTTTTCTAGATACGTTTTCTTTTTCTTTCGACGTAATAATGATTACGGAAACTTGGTATACTTCAGACGACGAGATTTACAAGCGAGATGGTTATAATACCTTCTTTCTTAACCGAACAAAGAAAACAGGCGGTGGCCTCATGGTTCTAGTGAAAAACTGTATGGACGCTCAAATAATACCACAATTTTCTTATGTCAGTGCTGACATTGAGTGCTTAACTTTGATTACACGTAATTACGTATATGCTGTCATGTACAGACCACCCGATTCATCTGTGAATAGATTTATTAGTAGCCTTGAAGAACTATTAAATTATGTAAATGACAACAATTTAAAACTTATTCTTGGCGGTGACCTTAATATTAACATACTGGAGTCGTCTGCTGCCGCCATTACATTTGTGTCTACGGTCGAGTCGAGTGGCTACGATATAGTAACGGAAACTCCCACACGTATCACACCTACCTCAGAAACGTTAATCGATCTATTTATCACTAACGTAAACAAAGATAACGTAGAGAATGGTGTAATATGTTGTGACATCAGCGACCACTTTGCACTCTATTTTGTTATGGAGAGTGCAATCAAGAAGTCCCAAACACTGCCCACTAGAACAGTTCAAAATATCACACCTCACACTTTAACAGCATTCAGCACAAGCCTTTCCCAAACAGACTGGAGTGCGGTATACCACTCAGAAACTGCAGATTTAGCCTATGAAACATTCTTGAATATATTTAAAAAAATTTATTTTAGACACTTTAAAGAAAAAGTTATACAGAAATGCCGTAGAAGTCGCAAACCATGGATCAATCGTGAGTGTTTAAGAATGATCGAAAAGAAATCAAAGTTATTCAGAAGGTTTTTAAAAACTAAGGATGCGTCAGACTTAACCGCATTTAAAGAATACCGCAATAAGGTGAACGCCTTTATCAAGAAAGAAAAAAGAAATTACTTAAACCAACAATTTCATGCAGACAACTGCAAAGGGAGTGCAGAACTGTGGAGGAAACTTAACGCTTTGCTTCACAGGACACCGATCTCTCCTGGGGTTACTGAAATAAATATAGATGGTCGAGCGGTTACAGATTTGGAACTCGCAGAAAGATTTAATCATTTTCTCACAAACGTTGCACAGCCGACGCAAACAGCGCAGACAGTTATAACTGACGCAATGACAAGACAGACAAAGAACATCTTTCTTCGACCAACCGATGAACAAGAAATAGTTTCAATTTTTTCCACGCTAAAACAGAGCAGTGCTCGTGACATAGATGGAATTCAGATTTCCCCGATCAAATATGCAATCGATATCATAGCTCCCGTGCTCTCTCACATTTATAACTTGTCCCTATCAACAGGCTGTTTCCCAAAACAAATGCAAACGTCCGTTGTCAGCGTGTTATATAAGAAAGGAGACAAGAATGATCTTACGAACTATCGGCCAATTTCTATATTACCCATATTCTCGAAAGGCTTGGAGAAAATTATTTTTAAAAGACTTATGAATTTTTGTATGAAGTTTAACATAATATCCCAATCTCAACATGATTTTATGAAGGGCAGGTCGACGGAGACTGCTTTACTAGCTCAGAAAGAAATAATCCTTAAATCGTTTGAGAGTAAAGAACTTTGCATTGGTGTTTTCATAGATTTTTCTAAGGCTTTCGACCGTCTCTGTCATCATACTTTATTTGAAAAATTAGAAGTATATGGTGTTCGCGGCATTCCACTTTCCCTCTTGAAATCTTACTTCAAGTACCGCTCACAATGTGTAAAAATTAAGGATTCATTTTCTTCTCTCCAGGCAATAACCACAGGGGTTCCGCAAGGTAGCATTCTAGGACCGCTGCTTTTTAACCTATACATAAATGACATTGTCAAGGTCAGTGACAAAGCTAAATACATAATATACGCGGACGACACCAGCATTTTCTTTACAGGTAACGACATGACTGCCATGACCACACTTATAAACACTACGCTAGAAAGCTTAAACACATGGAGTGAACGAAATTCATTACTTATTAATGCAACAAAGACAAAAGCTGTAGTTTTTCATTCGCGGAGACTGATTTCCTTAGACAATAGATTACGTATAGGTAGCGCGGCTGTTGAAATCGTAGAAACCGTTAAAACATTAGGAGTACTTTTTAATTGCACAATGTCGTGGGATCCTCAGATTAATAATCTAATTACCAACCTATCAAAATGTGTGGGCATACTTGCACGAATGCGTTATTTTCTTCCAGTTTCTGTTAAACTAACACTTAATAACAGCTTGTTTTTGTCGCATGTAAATTATTGTCTTTTGGTATGGGCAAGTACGACAGCAACCAACATAAATAAAACATACAGACTACAAAAGAAAGCGATCAGGTTTATAGCAAATGTCGACTACTATGCACACCCAGATGAACTGTTTCAGCGCTATATTATTGTCCCAATTCACAAACTTTACGAGTATTCCCTAGCAATAAGATATAAGCAATCTCTTTTTCATAACAATCGTGCCTTCCTAGATATTTTTGAACTGGAAACGCATGCTAATCCGTACCCTACTCGTCACCAACAACATTGGAACCTTCCATTCTGTAGAACAAATTTTGGGCGACAAATGTTATGTTTTAGTGTTCCTTTGTTATTAAATAAATTACTGGAGGCGAAAATAATACTTGAGAAATGCAGTGCACGTGACATTAAGGAAGTGCTTTTATCGTGAAAATTGAGAAAATGGTGGTCCAGGCTTTCATTGAACTCTCTATATATGTATATGTGTGTGTATATATATGTGTATATATATATGTGTCTGTATATGCTTCTCCATATGTGTGTGTATATTTATGTGTATGTGTGTACACGCAATTTCTATGCATAGCATTGTTGCCATATATATAGTATTCTGTATTCTGTCATATTTTGCATTGTACTTCGGAATTTGTGCCGAACTACTTACGCATATTAGTCTCTGTATATAGCATTACTGTACGTGCATCTTCCGACTTGTACTGCGCTAAACATCTCATGGCTTATGTTCGTTGCCTATATGTTCATGGCTTATGTTTCTTTACTCATGTCCACGTTGCTTGCCATGTATTAGGGAGGCTCGGGTTCTCCTCAAGTGACAAAACGTCACTTTTCTCCCGAGCCTGCCCTCATCCTTGGGATGAAATAAAATTGAATTGAATTGAAATTGAATTGAAAAATACATGAACCGTTGCACACGATGCCGAGATATATGCAGCGGGCAAACTATATTTACCTTTCACCGCAAAATATTTCACATGACCGTCAAACAAACAAAGATGTGTTCAGGTAGAGTTGTTAGCGATTTACAGCATAGAGACATAAAGAACAGCCACTAGGGCCTTTTGGCGGCCCTGCATCCACGCTCACTTCTACTCCTTTGTTGAGATATGTAATAGCCTCCTCAACAGGACAGCGAATACCCAAGTTTGACATCAATTTTTCGCAAAGAAGAAATTTTATTAACTTGGGCAATTTTATTATATCAACTCTACATGATGTTTCGCTTAGGACATTTAATGCCTTATAACAGTAAACAGTGAAGTATCACTAGAAAGCGTTGCCTTTCTGCATTTGTTTTGCGCAAAGAGGCACATTCATGTGGTTTATATGTACAGTACATGTATTCCCCTTGAGGACGCATGGGTGTGTAACCTAGTGGTAAAGACACTCGCCTTCGAAGCATAGGAGTACGGGTTCAAATCCTAGCATATAGACGAAAAAAAAACGTTATTTTATGTATGCTGAAGACAATACCGGGTCTGACCAACCACTCGTGGCGCTGAAAGCAGCTGGGCCACAGAACACTAACAGGACTGACCACTCTTTATACAAGTATGTTTCTCTATTATTTATAATAAATAGACCTCTACTATATATATGGGAGAGCAAGAAGCCGTCCCGTGACCCTCACCTTACATGAGGCCATGAGTATATATTAAGTGCTCGAAAAAAACGATTCACAATTTCGAGTACTTCGTACTCAACTATGGGAAAGCACTGAGCCGTCTCGATGGGGGGGGGGGGGGGGGTGTAGAAAAAGTGGGTAACGATTTAGAGTACAGGGTACTCTACTATGGGAGAGCTTAAAGCCGTCCCGGCTCCCATGGAGTCATTGAAGGACGCCAAGAATGGGTTGTCGGCTATCGATGCGAACTGTGTTTCCTACTCGTTTCTTCACTATGCAGACACGCGTTCAAGTCGCTGGGTTTAGGTCCAGATTTTGAAACGTCCCGGTAAACTTCGTCAAAGATTTTCCCATTGATGTTCAGGAAAAGATATTGTTCCGGGTGGAAACGTCGAACCTTTAACCTGTTATGTGCGTGGTGTTTACATTTGCTGACGAAAAGTATTTACGGTTCCAACGGAAACCAGCCACAGCATCAGTCTTTCGCAGGGGGAAGGGCAGGCGCGCCGCGCGCCATCTGTGGGCACAGCCGACGTTTGTTTCTCAGGGTTGTTGCCTGAAACGAACCTCGGCGGCTTCCTGCCAGTCCCCGAGTCAGCAACAGCGAACAGTGGGTTTATTCGGCCTATACGTGTAAAAGAATGCTCGATAAGCTGCTCGAAGCCGACGAAAGACTATACTCGGCGACAACTTTTCTTGGAGTGAAGGCTACAGAGCCTAATCGCGGGCATCCTACCGCCAGTGAATGCAGTTCCACAACAGCGCCCGTATTTTCACCGCTAAATATAGAAGTACCCCCTTTATTTTCTGCCTGGAGCTCTTTGAGACAGGACGCAGATCACACCATGAAGATGGTCGTATTTACTTTAATTTATTCGTGGTGAACATGTGTTCTTGAAAGCGCGAGAAAAATCCCGCCTTCTTTACGCGCACCTCAAAGTGTAAGCGGCGTCTGCGTCTATACATGAAACGTTGATGGTGCGCCGCCGTCACTTTTCACAACGTTACGAGACGCGCACCGAAACGGACTACTTCGCGTAGTCCTACCTGCGCAGAAGCTCCGCCTCCGTAGCTTTCCCTTCAGTGCCAAGAAAAGTTGTCGCCGAGTGTAACGTAATCGCACGTCGTCTTTATTTCCGTGTGCGGCGTCGAACGCCGCTTGCAATACGTCTCCGGCACCGTGCAGCCATCTGTACATCAGCAATCTGGTTCACACGTGCGAGCTGAAAGCAGCCGTCCGTACGGTGGTGTAGCTTCATTATGGAAAAGTCGCATGATCGATAGACACGCCGAGCCACCACGGTCGACGAGATCTGTCTTCCGAGAAGCAGCTGCTCAAGTGCACAGTGTTGTCGAGACTTTTGACCCCGTTCCGGGGTGGCTTCCCGTTCTCGACGCTTGTGTGTGTTTGTCTGAATTCTGATGAAGTATGTTCTGTGTACTTTACTGGTGATAATGTCATTCATTAACGAAAAAAAAGTACGAGGGTGTAGCTCAGCACTGCAAAGAACCTTGAAAAAAGAATTACCGTTAAATCCACATGGCATCCGTTTTCTTTCGGTTAAAAACGAGGCAGGTGTACCTTATGATCTTATCATGCTTCTGGGCCTGCACAGTATATGGAAAACCCGATGTGCCTTTGAAAACGCGGATGTAGAAGTGCTAGCTGTGCGCGAATATTTTTGCAAATCTGTGTGCCATTTTCTTGAAATGCTGAAAAGCCAAGAGGATGTGCCAGACTGGATTGGGTGCATTGAGCGATTGTTACGAATGCCCAAGTATTGATTAATAGTCAGCCAAGAGCTGACGGTACCTCAATGAATTCTGTGGGTGTATTTTGTGACGCATTTGAATTTGGACCAATATGTAAATATGTATAATGTGAACAGTCATGATATGCAAGGCAATAAAAAAGGTGTAGCTCAGTGGTAGAGCGTTCGCTTTGCATGTGAAAGGCCCCGGGTTCGATCCCCGGCACCTCCACTGTCTTTTTTTGACACCCGTTTTTTTTTGTAGCGAGATATTTTCTAAGAAACAGTACTCACTCATCGTAATAACTACTAAACGGTTAATTACTTATTTAATGGGACCTAGCAGTTGCTGCAAACCTTCCAACTTTGTTTCTCAACACGCATCCCCTCCAACACTAGTTTAACGTTTCTCGGACGCTAACGCCAACAAATATGTTCTGTCTTAGAAGATCAGCCCCAAAACTAAAAGAAAGTGGGATTCATTATTCTTAGGAAGTTTCGTAGTGAAACTAAGGTCCATGCTATGTTCGTTAAAAAGCTTTATAACCTTTACAACTACTCCGGACATTTCGTTGTTCTGTTTGAGTACCACGAAGTCATTTATATATTTGAAAATTTGGTTAGCATAATCGAAACGGTGCCATTAAACTGTCTTGTCAAAATTATTCAAATATATATATATCGTCTCTTTTTTTTTGCAGTTTTTCCCGATTTGTTTAGCAAGTCTTGCAATCGAGACTGGCTTGCGCCGCTTGCAGAACCACAGTTTTTTTTTTCTTTTTCTGTTGAATCTGAAGTTTAGTAGCATTGCTTAGAAACGCTATGCATTGATCTTCAGTGCTGCTTCAAACCTTAGTAATGCTATATAAATGGATAAAAGTCATCGTACTTGTATTAATAAAGCTATAAAGTACGAGCCTGAGTTGTAAACAATAACTATCGCTCAATGCAAAACGTTTAGATATTGCCATATAAAGCATCAATCTGTTTGTAAAATATTATGGACACTAGTTCGAATGAAATTAAATGAATTCTCAATATATATTGAATTTCACAGATGACATGACAACTGAGAGGCCCAATGCTGCTTCATATTCTAGTGAATATCAAGTTTAGTGAACTATTAGTTAAGCGAATTATCTTTTAGTTCTCTTGAAGTTCACTCAAGTGAGAGTTTCCCGAATCACCTAAAACTTGGTTTTAGGTTGAGACATTAGCAAAAAAAAAGTTTGAGACATTAGCACTTGTTTGACGTGTACATTGCAGTGGCGATAAGCTTATTCAAGAGAGAGAGAAACGAGAAAACAGGAAGGTAGGGAGGTTAACCAGATGCTAGTATCCGGTATGCTACCCTACACTGGGGTTGGGGAATAGGGGGTTGAAAGAGAAAGGGGGAGTTAAAAAAATAAATAAGAGAAAAACACCGACACACACGCACACACAAAATCAGTTCACTCAGAGGCGTTCCGACAGGCCAGTAGTTCGTAAGAAGCCCAGTAGCGCTTGCACGGCTTTCTTCTGTGACGATGAGTCATGACGATGGCGCAATATCCTTTCTTCTGACAGCGGCTGATCATCTAACCTGTTTAGTTTATTAGAAAGGTGTTGTCTCTCCAGGTTTTATTTCGGGCAGTCACACAGTATATGTCGAATTGTTTCTTCATCTCCGCAGTGTGCACAGTCGGCGGTGTCGGCCATACCTATGCGGAACGCGTACGCACGGGTAAACGCGACTCCCAACCATAGTCTGCACAGAGCAGTAGCGTCGCCTCATCGAATTTTTGTTGGAAGCTGCATGCTTAACGTTGGATCAAGGGATCGTAATCTTGCATGCGTAAAGAGAGGCTCATTCCAAAGAGCCATGGAGCGTTGGCGAGCAAGCATGCGGAGCCTCCTAGCAGCGTCCGTCCTTGAGAGAGGTATTGACTGGTCGTTGTCTTCTGTATGGGCAGAACGGGCTGCTTGATCAGCTCGTTCGTTACCGATAATTCCACTGTGGCTTGGCAACCACTGAAATATAACGTGGTGCCCTTTCTCTGTTATGTGGTGTAGCATTTCTGCTGTTTCAAATACCAACTGCTCGTGTGGACCACGGCGTAAATTTGACAGAAGTGACTGCAGTGCCGCCTTGCAGTCGCAAAAAATCGTCCACCGTTGCGTGCTTTGGTCGTTAATAAAACACAGCGCAGCGCGAAGTGCTGCAAGCTCTGCTGCCGTTATTGTGGTTGCATGAGCTGTCCTGAATTTAATGGTTGTCGCGTGCGTTGGAATAACGACCGCCGCAGTTGAGCTGTTTGGCAGGACGGAGCCGTCGGTGTAGACGTGGGTGCAGTCTTGGTACTTCTCGTAAAGCAGAAGTAATGCGAGCTGCTTGAGGGCTGGTATTGAGAAATCACCTTTTTTCTGGATGCCTGGTATTGTCAGGTAGATGACTGGCTGTTTGAGGCACCATGGAGGAATTGAAGGTCTCGCCGCGGGCGTAAAACCAGTTGGTAGGAAGTCACCATGTGTAGTTATTGTTCTACAAAAGGAAGTATGAGGTCTATCCACTGGTAGAGAGGCTAGGTGGTGATGGGGATTCCGGCCCACATGCCTTATATGTATCCTCAAAGCTTCAATTTCAATATGGGTCTGCAAGAGGTGGTCTTTGGCTATGGCTATAGTCGCCATTGTTGAGGCACCCTGAGGCAGACCTAGACATATTCGAAGCGCCTGTGCCTGAACGCTTTGTATCATGCGTCGACTTGTTTTACTGGCGTTTGATAATGCAGGCAGACTGTATCGTAAAAAGCCAAGGAAAAGCACCCTGTACAGTCGTAACATAGCATTAGGCTGCATTCCCCAAGTCTTTCCAGCGAGAAACTTGAAAAGATGGCATATGCCTGTCAATCGCTTTTTCAAATATGACACATGAGGGCTCCATGATAAGTCTCTGTCGACTATGACACCCAGAAATTTGTGAGATCGACGATATGGTATATTTTGACCGTTAATTGACACTCTGTAATTCGACATGGGTTTGCGCGTAAATGCCAGAAGAGCGCACTTTCCGGAGGAAATTTCCAGGCCTCGATTGCGTAGATACAAAGCAGTTGAAGTAGCAGCTTTCTGTATTCTCGCTCGTAACTGCAGGCGAGTTACCGCAGATGTCCATATGCAGATGTCATCAGCGTATGTTGATAGATAAATATTGTTTGGTAGGTGCGTATGGAGAGCGATTAGTGTTATACTGAATAGCACGGGGCTCAGTACACCACCCCGAGGGACGCCACGACAACTAAAATGTGTAGACGTGTTCCCAGCCTCTGTACTCACAAAATAGGATCGCATTTGGAGATAACTGCGTATCCACTTGAACATTCGGCCACCCACTCCAATCTCTTCTAGTGCGGCAAGGACGGATTCATGTGTAACGTTATCATAGGCTCCTTTGACGTCAAGGAACAGAGAGGCGCAAAGACGCTTATGGCCTTTCTCGTGTTCAACGTACGTGACTAGGTCGATGACGTTATCGATCGATGATCGACCACGTCGAAAGCCAGCCATGGCATTTGGGTAGATCTGATGATACTCCAAGTACCACTCAAGTCGGCCGAGAATCATTCTCTCCATCACTTTACCCACGCAACTGGCTAATGCGATCGGGCGATAGGAGGAGAGTACCAATGGTGATTTGCCAGGTTTCAATAATGGTACTAGACGACTAGTTTTCCAACTTAAGGGGACAGTGCCCTCTAGCCAACAATCATTATATAGCTGAAGTAGAGCTATTCTCGCGCGCTCACCCAGATGACACAGGGCTCTGTAGGAGATTCCGTCAGGTCCTGGTGCAGAGGTAAGTTTGCATGAAGCGAGTGCTGCTTTGAGCTCCTGAATGGTGAACAGGAAGTCCATAGAGGGATTACGTGGTGGCGGACAACTGCTCGAAAGTGGTGAGCTGCTGATGGCTGTAGTTTGCCCTGATAATCCGGCACAGAACTCTTCAGCAACGTCCACATCTGGTCGATTTTGGTGAAGGGCTAAGGCCTTGAATGGTGACTTCTGAATTGGCGATGACCGCAAACCTCTAACCGTCGTCCATATGTGCGATAAAGGCTTACGAGGGTCGAGTGACTCGCAGAAAGTAACCCAGCGTTGGAATGCTAGCTTGTCTAACCGACGTTTGATTTTATTCTGCATACGTCTAGCAGTCCGTAAATCTTCTATGTCCTTCGTGCGCCGGTACCTTCTTTCAGCTCGTCGTCGCAAGGCTCGAAGCCGCTCCAGCTCTATGTCGATGTCCATGAATCTTGCAGGGCATGGGATCGTACACACAGTCTCTTTTACAGTGCTCTGGATGGCCTCTTGTAAATCGGATATGTGTTCTTGGCATAGGTCTTCCATACGAGACTGAAATTTTTTCCAGTCCACTCTTTTAACCATGTCGCGCACTTTAGGAGGTGACAATCCTCTGATCTTGACGTATGTTGGAATGTGATCACTCCCGTGCGTTTCTATATCTGTGAACCATTCAGTATGTTTCACTAGGCTTCGCGAAACAAAAGCCAAGTCGAGACAGCTACTGTATGTGGAGCCACGTAAAAATGTAGGACTGCCGTCGTTCAGTAACCAAAGTTGGTTGTCGGAGGCAAAAGACACCAAGCTTCTGCCCTTCATGTTGGTATTCTGACTTCCCCATAATGTATGATGAGCGTTAAAATCCCCGATGATAACACACGGGTCAGGAGTTAACGCTATGATGTCTCGTAGTCTTTTTTGATCGAAACGGCTTGATGGTGATAGGTATGCGCCAACCACTGTGATGTTGAGCCTCCTCTTTTTCACTCTTAAGCATACGTATTGGTTTCCGTCATGAGGTGGTACAGGTTGAAAGATGTAAGTGAGGTCTCGGCGAATGTACACCAGAACCTTGCTGCTTTCACTAACAGTAGACGACATAAAAGGTTCGTATCCTGAGAGTCGTATTGCACTCGATAAGTTCGGCTCACAGATGACGATTACGGGAAACATATTGACGTACACAAATTGACGAAAGTCACCAATGCGCGATCTCAGTCCCCTGGCGTTCCACTGCAGTATTGCTGCTTTACGAATCTCATCCTTGAAAGACAGTGATGGGTTAGCCATGGTCTACTCTAGGGCTGCTAGCACTGGACTAAGCGCGTCCAGTACTTGAAGGGCACTTTTGGCTGACGGTGTATTCATGTCGTTTAACAACATGCGAATGGTGTCCACTAATGATCTTAGCATCACCATCACGCGATGATCTGGCTTCCCGGCTGTTGCAGCATTTTGTGCTTGTTCTTGAGATGGCTTCTGTTGAGGCTCAACAGGTCGTGTAGGCGGCTTCTGTTGAGGCTCAACAGATCGTCTAGGCTGAAGGAGTGGCCATTCCTTTGGAGAGAGAGATCTTCCGGCATCTTCTCTTTCAGCACAGATGTTTGCCGTGCTAGGAGACGCGCCTGTCGATTTCACCTGAGTTTCTGACTTTGTCGTCAGATTTTGAACTGTCCTTCGTGAGGACCTTCGACGATGACGGCGCCTTCGCCTTACTTTTTGCGCAGCTTCTCTGTGAGTCGAGTTGTCTCGCACCATTTGCCTCAGAATATAAATCTCTTTCTTAATCTGAGGACAGTCCTTGGAGGAAGCGCTGTGAGCGCCTTGGCAGTTGGGGCATTTCAACGTAGTTGCATTACAGTCGTCTTCTGAGTGTTGTTCAGCGCATCGGGGGCACACTGCGGAATTTCTGCAAACGCCCTGCACGTGGCCAATCTTCTGGCACTTGAAACACTGCATAGGCTTCGGAATAAATGGGCGAACCTGGTGACGGAAATGGCCAACTTTCACGTAAGAGGGAAGACAGTCACCCTTGAATGTTATTCGCACACAACGAGAGTTGCCTAGGCGACCAGCATGCACAATGACGTTGTTTTCGCTCACTAGTTTTATCAGTGCAGGAAGATCTTCATTGGTGATTTCCGTGTCTATGTCATAGATAACTCCTGTTACGGTGTCACCATTCGCTGGTATGATGGATCGGACTTTGATGTTTCCCAGCTCCGACACATGCTGTAGCGTGTTGAGTGCACTCGGGTTCCTCACGTCTATTGCCAAAATATTCTTCTTCGTGTTTATCCTGATGTCCTTAATCTCGTTAGGCACAATGTTTTCAAGGTACAAGGACAGTGCTTGCCTGTTGAGGAAGCGTAGATTTGCAGTAGTAGTCTGTGGCACAAACAGAATGCAGTGAGGCCATCGCTGAGGCACTGTCCTCACAGTGGCTGTACTTGATGCCGATGATGCGTTCATGATTCTTCGTTTGGCCTTGCGGTAGAGCACAGGTTCGAAGCCGTCTTCCGAGGACTCGTAGTCTGATGCAGAGTACGGCTCAGTGTCCTCGCTCTCACTAGATGGATTGCCACGCTTCCTTGAAGCAATGCCCGTGGATGAACTGGTACCGGGCGGGATCTCCGGGGATTGTACATCCATGACCGCGATGTAGGGGGCTGGAGACACCACTGTTGCGCTGTGGAACGCAGAAAATACAGCACAGACCGAAAGATGTGTTCCACAAGAGAATCACTTCGTCTTCCTCAAGCTTATTCAAATTCGCATTTATGGTATGTGCCTCTAACTGCTTATTCACAACTGCCAGCAGCTGCATGTTGTTACAAGCCAGCGTATAGCAGCGGACTTTCTTCGATTGAAAATCACGCTTGATATTTTCTCACTGCAATCACAGCAAGAAGTGAACGGTGAAATCGGCTGTCGCTTTGTGACATCTCAGATGGTACAAAGTATACGTATATTTTGTCTTTATTACTGAGACCAGCTTTGATCGGTCCGTTAAACCGCGAGCATTTGAGAATAGATCTCGGAAAGACCGCTAGAACGCCGTCGGGTACGTTGCTCCCGAAGCTACGGCTAGGCCACAAATACAAAGCAAGCAAAGGCGTAGGTTTAGAAATAGGTCCACACAGCGCACGGCGACATGCAACGTGATTGAATTCAAGGCGGAAGGACACCACATCTACAGGTAGCGCCGGGTTGACTTGTTTCCGGAGCTTTCCTATGAAAACCTACATTTGTAGCGCTTAATTAAGTGTGTGTGCTTAATTAACACACACACACACACACACACACACAGAGAGAGAGAGAGAGACGCCGAATAGACGACGCGGCGAGGATGCATGAGACACATTGGGGAGCGCTCCCGAAGGCCACATTGCAGGGACTGATAGGCAAGGTGCCGTGGTCGCACCATTTCATTGATTATGCCAAACCAGCTGCACAAAATCATCTGTTCTGTACATATGGAACACAGGAGTCCAGAGTGCGCAAGGAGAAATGAATCGCTATATATGGCGTTTGGGAGAAGTGACGCATGCAGACGCACCCCACTGTATACGTCGCGGACACTCGGGATATACATTGTGTGAATGTGTACTTTTTTGTTACTTGGGGAAATGAGTGCACTGATGTATACATAGATGCCATTGTTCGAGTGCGCGCGCTTTCAAACAATGCCACCGCTTGACCGCGAGGACTCTCAGTGACCGATGGCCCAGTCGGACAAGAAATGTATCCTTCGAAAAAGCAAATAAACGAATGCTGTCGTTTGAGGTTGGTCACGCCGACACTTTCAGTGTCGTTTGGAAGAGGTTCGCGCCGCGTGACTCGAGTGATAGTAGGAACGCCCGTTTCGTTTCTCGTTTTATTAGGCGGTGTTTCGATAAGTTACGACGCACGCGGAAGGAAACTGCCGATTACGGGGGTGAGATGTTTTCATTAGCAAGAGGCGCTCTGGATAGAGTGAGGGACGTGGCGGCCCCTCTGACGGACAATGTGCTCACTCGAACCGTTGCCTCGGCACCAGGGGCCCTGCTGGAGGCGACCAGGAACGTCGCGTCTCCCGTCGTCGGAGTGGTCGCCGGTAAGTCGGATCGATAATTAACTGCAGCATACACGGCACCTGTAACACTTGTGGGGGCTGCAGTAGTATTAGCTTCAACTTGTTTTCATATCTAGTTTCTCTCTCCCGCTGATAATGGGGGGAGGGGGGAGGAGAAGTTCTTATCACAGTGGCCCACTTCTCTCTGTATAGATTAGTATACCCGTTCGAGGTTCTGTGATAGTGGTATAGCAGGTGTCACACACCCTTCTAACACCCTGGTAGCAGGTTGTTTAAGTGTAAGAACACTTTAACCCCGTATACACTGTAAAAAAAATATCGAGTAAAAAGGGTGTCCTTTTGTCTCACAACAAAAATCGTCATCAGGCTCGGCGCTGGCCACTATCCTATCGAGAATGCAATGCAACCCTGATAATGGGCATGTCGATCGTGACCGGAATGTACCGGGCGCGGAGCGATAGCGCAAGGATGGAACGCGATATAGATGACGATTATTGTTGTGGGACAAAAAAGACACCCTTTTTACTCGCTCTTTTTTAGAGTGTACTTTTAATTTTGCTGGACACCCTTCGTATAGGGTGTTCGAATCAGTAGTGTGTAGCCAAATACACCCTTGAGGTGTTCGTCTGGCGACAAGTCCATTTACACCCTTAAGGTTGTACAAAACTTCACTGTGTAGAGGTTAGAGGACAGCATGCTTCACAATTAGCGAAGAAAAACGAAATCAAAATGAAGTGATGAAGTGTGTCTCGCAATGACCTGCTGAAGGCGACATCACTGAGCGATGGCGGGCTAAACCCTGCACGACTGTACTTTTCTTTTCTCTCCCTCTTTAAATCTCTTATTTCCCTCCCCATGTATAGGGTAGCGAACTGATCGTATAGTCAAGTTAAGCTCCCCACCCTTCCAATATCCCTTCTTTATCTCTCTCTTTCGTCCCTAGCTTTGCTGAAGACGCGTGAAGCGAACAGTTCTTGCAATGCAACACCAGGAGCCTCAGGCCACCATTATCGCCAAAAGAATTGCGCGGCCATTACACCTCGAAAAAATAAAATGACCGGACAGGTATGACTTGGCAAATGAGGGCGGACACGAGTCCCAGCGAAGGGCAGTATTTGTTACCAGTGGCATATAAGCCGAACGAAGCCCTATACTACTTAGAAGTGTGGCAGCTTGGGCTAGTTGGTATGGCATGACGATAGCTAGAGCCCGAGCACAGAACGAGGACAAAGAGACAAGAAGGACACGAGCGCTAATCAGCCCTCGTGTCCTTGTCTCTTTGTCGTCGTTCTGTTCTGGCGCTCTAACTATCGTCATATACTACTGTTCGATCTTTTGACAAAGGGGTCTTGTATAGTATGAATAATGTCCAACAAAGGCAGTGTACAGCTTACACAGAGAAATTAAATAAAGCAAGGGTTCAGTACTAGAGAGAGAAAATCACCTTACACATTTTATTGAACTTTCGTGTTTTGTGCGAACGCTTAAGCTGGCGTGAACAAATGGTGTTTTGGGACGTTGAAACCCGCATATCAATCAATTTTAAAAACTCTGTCAACAATTGCAAGAATACTGTAAAATCGAGTACTTCGCCTTATGCGATTGGATGGAGCTCTGCACCACGAACATCTGGAGTTCAATTTAAGAAAAGTTAACTTAAATCAAGCTGAGATCATAGGTTACGGCGGTGTTGCGTTCAACGTCATTGCGCTAATCCTATACGTCCCAACGCGAAGGAGCACCAATATCGATGTCTGATATCGATGCCTTCATTTACAGGTCTCCCGTCGACGGCTGTGGCGGCTCCGAAATTCATGTTCAATGCTGTGAGAAACACAACCACAGCGATCGGCACCGGTATAAAAGGCAAGTACCCAATTCGAATGCGCGTTGAGAATAAAAATCATAGCCCCGAAATTACAAATTTCCGGCTCCGCAAATACTTCCGGCGCATAGATTCAGCGAAAGAAAAGCCTTCGAGATCTCAAGCAGAGCCGATCAGCACGTCTTCATTTGCGGATTGTGTACTCGTTCAAATTGCAGCGGGCGTATACACTTCTTTCATGAATTCCGAGAATAACACCAGCGGGTCTGAGTGCCGCCATATTGGACTTTTAAGCGTCGTGTCTTGTATCTATAACAACTAAACGAACAGTGTTACGGTAGACGCATACACAAGAAAACGGATGGGTTGCTTAAACCAGTACGATGTTTCATGGCGTTATTAATCCTCATTGCAACACACACACACACACACGCACACACACACGCACACACACACACACACACACACACACACATTTAGGCTTAGCTGCTCAAGATGGTGCTGTAGGCATTCAATGAAAAATATGCAGCGAAATACATTGCCATTCCATGTGTCTTTCCTGCTAGAATGCATTATCTGTTCTTGTTTTTTCATTAGAAATAGAAAGCGTAATAAGTGAGTAACTATGTCATGCTCTGGCGACATTATAACGCATAAAGCACCATAGATGTGCTTTGGTCCAATAAAATACCTGTTGTATAAATCAGAACGTCTCTGTGCTTGCAATTAGGCGTTACGATTTGTTTTTGCGTTGGTAATTAGGCAGTGTATGGAACACAGTTTTCTTGTGAGTGTTCGCGGTGTGGAAATCAAACTGTTCGCTGCGTAAAAAAGAAATAATAATGCCCGATAAATATTTGCCCAAGAAGTCATGCGATAGGGTCTTATTTGTAACTAAGCTAACCATCTTAGCCGGCAAGTTCTGCCTTGACTATTTCCACTAATATTCCCTTTTGACATTAAACACACACGACGTAACAATAACACGCGCAATGACAAGCCGAGTCGTGGCATCGCCTATGACAGTATATCTGTTTTTCTTTTGTGAATGTTACGGCTTGTGAAGCACCTTCTCGCGGTATAGGAATGCTAATACTGATTGCGAAATTTAAATTACCTAAAACAATAAAACGTCTCCATGCGTAGATTTTCCTTTTGAAACACAGAAGATCGACTTCCTTCGTTTTTTCCCTTCGTAATCGAACTGCTACCGCGAATTCCGCCTCGGTGGAACAGTAGCTATAGGGTGCTCAGCTGCTGAGCCGGAGGTCGCGGGTTCGATTCCGGCCATGGTGGTCACATTTCCATGAAGGTGGTATGGAAAGGCCCTTGTACTGTGCGATGTCCGTTAACGTTAAAAAACATCAGGTGGTCGAAATTTCCGGTGCCGTTCCCTACGGTGTTCTTCAATCACGCCTTGGTTTTTGGACGTAAAACACCATATGTTTTATTATATATATGTTACCGCGAAATTCACGACGAAATAAAGCTTTCAAGAGGCCACCATAACGAGTCTTTTGTTGACCCTTTAACCTTCATGACATTTCTTTCCTTCTCTCTTTTGATTTGGCCGCTATGTATAGTTGTGCCCTCAGCTCAGACAAGCAATCGCGGGCATGTCGTTTGTCCTGCTTGTACTCGATCAAGCTTAGCGAGAGCTACCAGAAGGACCACAGCACTCCTGCGCTCTCTTCTTTGAACTAAACAAACAAATAAAACAAACACAGCTGCTCAATCTGTCACAAAGGTGACAGGCGCGCCTGCTTGGCTACAGAGCTCCGCTGCGACCTTGCGTTCATACGTCTATCTCGCAACACTTCTGTAATCCTTACAACGCTTGCTGCACATTGCATTTCCTCTCATCTTCGAAATTAGATCGGAAGTGACTGCATGCGCGTTTCAAGCCGAATGTAACGACCCCCGGATGTTTCGAATAGTGCCTTTCTTGGGCTCTGTTTGCCACCTTGTATACCTGTTAGAAACAGCCTTTCATGATTGCGTGCATGAAAAACACGCTTATGTTTGGAGGTGAAGTTTTGCAATTAAAAGCCACAAAACTTGAAAAATAGTGCTTGTATTGTTGTCTCTTCTTCGTCCGCGTTTGTTACCGTTATGCTACATTTTAACTGTCGTGGTACAGCAGTCGGCTCGTACTTTACTTTCACCCATCAAATCTTCGACTTCAATAATGTCCAATAATCGATCATTCTTTATGTACTTTGCCTTTTATAGCCATGCACGATAAATGTTTGCCGGATGTCACAGTAACTGGCAAAAATCCAGAAAGCGCGTGCACTATACGCATGCCTTCTGAAACTGAAAGCTGCTTTCACTTTTGGACTTTGTTTGTGCTCTTTGGGATGACTGCAGATTTCAGAGTTCGTTTCACAGAGAGTGCGTTATATTTAACAGTAGAGCCTTTCAAATACCACCAAAGGAAAATCTCAAGGGAAGATACTTGAGATACCCCTGCTTTGTTTATGCGTTTACATTAGGTAAAAAAGGCTCTTCTCGAAATACGATAAGTGACGTTGAGGCTTTATTTCTCCACGAGATGTTGCTTTCTTTCAAGATCTCCAGAATATGTAAACAAAGACATGCTTTTTTGTTTCTTGTTTGTGGCGAATTCTTCGGTTACAAACCGACTCGAAAAGCTGGCGTGTTCTTGAGCCTATTGTATATGTCCGCGATCTCTATGGCACGCAGGTGAGCTACTCTTCTGCGGTGTAAGCTCTATAGGCACGTGTAAGGCGTCCGGTCGACGGATTAATTCTAGGTCGTCTGTTTTACATATAACAATTGCTTCTGGGGTGCTGGAACATCTTGCACCGCGTGCACCGAAAACGCAAAAAGATGCGCTCATGAGCTTTGAAAGTAGTTCTTCAGTGTACCTCATTACGTGCTTCGTTACATTGACTTTCTGAGCTGACCTGGAGAAAGACATTTAGGGCAACCTCCCAATGTCGCCGGAACATAGGGAGAGAGAGAGAGAGAGAGAGAAATAGAGTTAGAAAACATGCATCGTATTTTTTTTTGTTACAAAGTGGTTTTGATGATAGCGTCTCATAGTAGCATATAGGATACACCATACTGAATGACTCGATCTCTTATTTCATGCATTTCTGATGAGAAGTCAAGGTCGGCCTTTTCGCAGGCTAGCAACAACACACATGTGCTGTAATCATATGCTACAACCTGCCTGCATAGTTTCAGTCATAACATTTGTACCTTCCAAAACTTCAGTTACAGTAATGGTCTATCCTAGCGTATAAAATTCGTCAATTAAGTGCCATTCACCCTTAAACATTCAAATGTTTTCCCGCTCTTTTAGAGTCCGTTGCAGTTACACACACTGTCGCTAGATGTCTCTACTATTGGTTCCGTCGTCCTAGTTCTCTATTTCACGAACGTAAACATCCCATTCGGTGTCCGTCACGTTTCAGAGGTCAGCATAGATTGAGTGCATTGTATTGAGTGCATGAACAACATAATTACGTGTGCGCCTGCGGATATTTTCGCATCCGAATATGTCGCCCCTTTTCTTTCTTTCTTTTCATACGCCAAACCAAATATGAAACGCAACACAATGCTACGACAAGCGTGCAGCAAGAAAATAATGATTCGCTACACCACCAAATATTTCACGGAACGGCGCTATGTAAAAAATACAACCCATGCAACAGCATAGCAAAACAAATATTGCCACGCCCACAGCCGCAGCTGCACGTGGTGGTTGCACAAAAACGCCTTGTGTTCCATTCAGTGGCAGGTTGTTTTGACATACCTTGTGAACGCTGGAGCACTACTGTGCGAGAGCCATTCTCTGTCCCGGGACCAAGGATGTCTTGGGTGCCTTTTGAACAAAATATCGACGGTTTAGAGCACGGTATACTACTCTACTAAATGAGAGCGTTTAGCTTTCCCGGTCTAGTTACGGTACGTTAACATTTTATTGTGTGTGTTTAGAAAAGTGGTTAACGATTTTGAGTGCTCGGTACACTACTTTAGGAGAGATGAAAGCCGTAACTTCGACCTCACACTTGACGAGGCCGCACCGACACAGATTACCAGGCCCTTTGTCGACAAAAAAAATGTTTGTAACGATTCAGAGTACTAGGTACTCTACTATGTGACGGCTCAAAGCCATCCCATGAGCCTCACACTAGATACACCCTGAACTATAGGCAGGCTTTTGTTACACAGATTTTACTTTAAAAACACGTGTGTTTAGAAACATTGGCTTACGATTTAGAGCACCTGGTGCTCTATTATGGGAGAGCCTTAAGCCGTCTCGTGAAATTTAGCTTTGGACATAGGGTTACTACCCCGATGTGTGTTTAGAAAAAGTGTTTAACGATTTAGAGTACATCGTACTCTTTTATGGGAGAGCATAATGCCGTCCCGATTACCTAGCGTTGTTGTATGGCGTAGGTCGTGACACGAGCGAACGTCATAGGGAGCTATAGCTAGTTCCACAACCCATAATAGAGCACCAGGTGCTCTATTATGGGAGAGCCTTAAGCCGTCCCGTGAAATTTAGCTTTGGACATAGAGTTACTTCCCAGATGTGTGTTTAGAAAAAGTGTTTAACGATTTAGAGTACATCGTGCCGTTGTCAGATAGGAAGGAGACGCGGCGCCGAAGCGCTTTGTCCCAGAGTCACACTTAACTCATCAACCCATCATCATCCTACGTCTGTCCCGGCACTCCCCCCCCCCCCCAGGGTCGTGTGGGGGGGACGATTTGTTTCGGGCAGACGGCCATGCCCTGGCAAGGGGGCCACCGTTCGGCGCCAGGCGCCAAACAGACGCGGCCTGCCTCCCGGCGTACAATCCAGGGAGGCCCGACAAAGGGACTACCCTTCGGCAAAGCAACTTCGGTCGCAACGCACAAAGTGAACGTACCCTGGCAAGGTGGGCTATCGCAGCGCGTGGGGTGCGCTGCGGTCATGGCCCGTCTTCTTACCGCTAGGGCCCAGCGAAACTTGACACAGGGGCTACCCTTCTGCACGGTGGCTCTCGACACCGCACGCAAAGTGGACGTACCCAAAAACGTGGCAGCGGGACTGCCCTCGGTCGCGGAAACTTCAGTCACCGCAACCAAAGTTCCCGTGCCCTCACACTGTCGCGCGGCTGAGAGCCTGCGACGACACCCCCTCAGGACGGATGGGCTATCGCTCAGCGCGAGGCGCTTTGCGGTCACGGCCCGTCTCCTCACCACAAGGGCGCAGTGAGACACAATCCGTCCTGTGGGGTCTACGGGACTACTATTTGGTGCAGAGGCCAGTGCCACTGCACGCAAACCAAACGTACCCACGGAAACCGGCACTGCTGGAAGCCGGCTTAGTCCTTCTCGAAGAAGGGAGCCACCTTCCGCCTCGACGAGTAGAGTTGCCGAGCCTGCAGAAGGGGCCAACACGGACTTTGCGCGTAAAGCCCGACAAGGTGACAGGATCACCTGAGCACATGCAAAGCTCGGGTGAAAGACCATACAGACCAAACTCGGGGGCGACTGGCTCACTAGGCCTAGTCGTCGAGCCTTAGAGAAAGCCATCATTAAAAGTTGATGGTTATCTGCCCCCCTGCCTCACTGAAAATCACTGCCGGATGGTGCCACATCTCATAAAACTTCTTTGCTCCAAGGCGCTGCCACTCTCGGTGGAGAACGAACCAGACCTCCTTCCGTACTTTTGCAAGCACTTCGTGAAGCCCGGGTCGCTTGCCGTCAAAGACGGCACAGCACCGTGCCACCCACACTTGGTAGGAGCACTCAACAAGCAGAAGCACGTATTGCTTAGCCGCTTGTCGCGACAAGGGATGAAGAAAACGAACGGTGTTGAAAGGAACACCTGGGTGGCCAAACAAGCTAGCTATCTATCCTTCGATGGAGGGCAGCTGGTAGCGCGCACTGAGAGAACACATGAACCATGTCCTCCATAGTGTCACAAAAAGGGCACGCTCCTCGTTGAGCAATTCTTGTGAAGGGCCTGAACTTTAGAGGCAGGCAATCTCTGGCCAGGCGATACATGAATGTAGCGCGCTTGGCGTCCAGGAAACTGGCAGTAATTAACCGCCAGTTAGGACTGTGTTGGGACAGGTCATGTTCTCTATAGCGTTCAGGTAACTCCGGAGCGAGTCTATCGACTAACTCGCGAAGTTCGATCGAAACTAAATCTATCTCGGGGTCGACCTCTTGGAGACGGGCCAAAGTAGAAGCGGCCCCTGCATAGAAGGCAGAAGGCGTTCCCGCCCGAGGCACGGAATTCAAAAATCCCCCAGGCGAGAACAACCTCAGCCTGGTGCTCAGGAAATACGACGCGAAGCTTCTAGTAAGGAGCATACTTGAACCAAGAGCGTGTCCATTTAACATGTAGTGCCGTGGTCACAACACTAAGGTTGGGAATACCTAGTCCTCCATCGTCCCAACTGTCACACCTGTCCCGTTTATTAGGGAGGCGATCGCCGGGCTAATTCGAAGAGCCGAAGTATCGGCCCCCCCGAACCGCACCACGAAAGCGTGGACAATTTTGAAGTGGTCCTTTTTGGTGCGCCAGCGGACGCCGGTCGTGGCCCAAAGAACAAGTCAGAGCCGAGAGTTGATAAACAACCAAATTATAATCTCAATAATGGCAGATCGAAAACAATACATAAGAATGTACACTCCACAATAGTTGCATACAATATGACACCAATCAAACCAATCAATCAACGTACTACACAACACAATCAGCCACACTTGAAACAACGGACACGGACAACAATACGCACTACAATGCAGTCACATGCATTGAACAACCAAGACACTTAAGGACTAAAGCGATAGAAAACCTATTCAGTCCAAAGTCCTTGGAACAAAAGTCTGAATGATACTCGTCCGAGAATCACTCACTCAAAGTCCAGCGTTGTTGTCGTTCCGCAGCTCTCTGAAGTTTCTCTTCCAGGAAACCTCGCCGGAGTTTCTCTTCCAGGAAACCTCGCGTCCTCAAATGGCCACTCTCCAAGCTTCAAACTTCTTCGCCGGAAATCCGTCGGCTTCACACACGCAGCTGTTGCCCGCGTCTTCGCTCGATAGCGGTAAACCCACGCTCTTGCCTGTAGCTCGAGCCGTCCCTACGGACCAAAACTTTCGCCGACTACACGGCGGAATCCTTACGCGCTCCGGCGCTAACTTTCCGTCTCCTCCTGTTCTGTCACTACGGGCAGAACCTTCGCCGACTCCACGGCGGAATTCCTACGCGCTCTGGCGTTAACTTCCGTCACCTCCTGTTCTGTCACTACGGGCAGAACCTTCGCCGACTCCACGGCGGAATTCCTACGCGCTCCGGCATTAACTTCCGTCACCTCCTGCTTTCTCGTCTCGGCTGCTCGATTAAATACGTTCCGCGCCACTTTCCAGAAATTTCTCGTCCTTTCGTCGGCGCGATACGCAGCGAAAGCTGGGAAGAGGGCGAGACGGTTGGAATGCCCTCTCCTGACGATGAATCACTCGGTCTGACCCCGCCTCCTTCGTTCTGGAAATTTCTAGCGCTTGCCCGGCCGCCGCTGTGGGGTGAGGACGGTTCGTCTGCGAAGCCGTGCTTCTGCGGGGAGAGCGCGCGCCCGGGAGCCTTGGATGTTTGCTTTCTTTTTTTTTTCTTTTTACCTCGCGGCGTGTCTGCCGCCCGTTGTCGCAAGGATTTGGCGGCGCGCTCTTTTTTAGCGCTCGTTCTGTGACACCAACGCAACTTCAACACGGGGCGCGACACAAAATGAGAGGCACGACCCCAAAAGAAATCGAAAACTTTCTTTTCCAAGATAACTTTGGTGTGGGGTTTAACTGGCATAACCGAACCTATGTACGTAAGGAAACTAAACAACAGTGATCGAATTATCGTGGCCCTAGCTGTGAGCGGACAAGACAAGGCACCGAGTTCCTTAATCCTGTCGGTCAGCTTTTGCCTTGCTAACCGCCAGTTTTCGGTAGTCAGGCCATCTGGCTAGAAATGGAAGCCTATAATATACGTAGGCGCTTCTGTATGGGGAGGCCATGCACAGGACGTGGACTGGAGGGAGCGCAGTTCAGATACATTACTGCACTCTTTGACTTATTTATTGTGGCGCCGCTCGCCGAGCAGTACCCCTCCATAACGTCCAAGACTGTGCAAACAGTTGCCTCGTCCGAGACGACAATAGAGAGGTCATCTGCATAGGTAAACATTGCCACCGGGGGGGGGGGGGAACCTGGCGGAAGTGGAAATCTACCTATGCTGGTGTCTTTAGAAAGCCTCTGCAAGAGCGGCTCGAATTCGAGCACGTAGAGAGCTGGCGACAGTGGGCCGCCCTGTCTGACTCCACGGCACACACCGAACGACTCCGAGACGCGATCTTGTATGACAACAGCAGAACTAGGACGAAAGTAGAGAGCCCTGACCATGCTAATGAACTTGGAACTTAAGCCCGCCTGCTTTAAAACTTTAAAGATGTACTTATGACTGATAATATCAAAACCCTTTTCTTGATCAAAAGAACAAAGGATTCCACTTAGGTTGCGTGAATTCGACCATTCTATAAGGTCCCTGATAGCAAAACTATGAAGTTGGCACGATCTACCTTGGACACAACACGCCTGGTACGGACCCAAAACAGTACTGAGCACTGGAGTGAGTCGAACAGACAGGCACTTAGCTATGAGCTTGTAGTCACAGTTTAGGAGGGTGATGGGCCGCCAGGCTCTCAGGTCGGTGCGTCTCGTCTCATCCTTGCACAGGAGAGTAATCCGCACCTCCCTTTGAGTTGCTGACAGGGTCCCCTCACGGAGAAGCCTGTTTGCCAATGTGGTAAAAGGCCTCCCCCCCCAAAAAAAACCTTCCAAAACTTGACATAAAACTCGACTGTCAAACCACCTGAACCTGGGCTGCGATTATGGTTCATGGATTTAAGGGCTGCAAACACCTCCTCTTCGACGAGAGGAGTGTCACAAATATCAAAGTCCTCGTAAGTTTTGGTGAAAGGAAACGAGTACGGAGTGGGAGGTGGTTCGGCGTAAAGGTTCTTGTAGAACTGTCTTGCCACCTCCAATACTTCGTCCTGCGTTTCCACTAAACTGCCTGTGTTAGGATTGACCAAAGAGGTTATCGCTGAGCTGTTCCTAGCCAAGTGTCTGCGAAGGACATTTCTGCTGCACCAAGCCTCCATTTCCCACTGCTCTGCGCGTGTTGTGGCCCGCAAGCGGTCCCAGCGTCGCTGTAGCAGGACTCTATATTCTTTGCGCAGTGAAGTAAGAGCCGCGGTTACCCCCGCGCCGCAGGACAATGGCTTTGAGAGCAGGAGAATCGCGTCAGAGACCGCTTTGATCCCGGCGCGCTCCTCCCGCGCCCGCCTCTTGCCCCAATCCCGAAAGCGCTCCGCGACTCCGGCCTTCACCGTGTCCCAATCTCTACCGCCTAAGTTCTGGTCACCAAGGAGTGAACCGATGAGATAGGTCGCTACATCTTTTGTGGCGTCCTTATCTTTAAGGAGCCGCGGATCCAGATAACAACGGTCGCTTGCCCTATGGCACTAAACTAGAGTCGGCAAATCTCAATGCAAGGAGGCTATGGTCACTCAATGCGGAAGAACTCAGCCAGCTAGAGTGCATGCTAGGAGCAAGCGAGGGCGAGACATAAAAACGATCGATCCTCGACCGGCTCCCCCTCCCCGTCCAAGTCATTCGTGACTGGAGAGGGCGGAGGGACCGCCAAGCATCGACAAGCCCCAGCTCTTTAACAAGCTCCCGCAACTCTAGGTCGCGGTTTCGGTCTCTAAACTTTGGAATTCCTTTGAGGGACGCGATCCACTTGTTCTAAAACACAGTTGACACGGGAAGGGTCAACTAGATAAGAATCTAGGGAATTAAAGAAATCTTTCTGCTGTCCGTACTGCGCTGGAGCATAAACATTCACAATTCTAACGCCAGAGTCAAAATCCACCGACAGAACACGGCCATCCGAATCCCTGGCGTAGCGTAGCACAGAACCGGTGAATCGTGGCATTAAAATGACAGCAACTCCCCGGCAATGTGCGCCGCCATAATTCCAGCATGATTTGGTGCCAAACGTTCTGTCGAAGTTTTTAATCTGTTGCAATCTAGACACAAAAGTTTCCTGCAAAAGGAGAATGTCTTTTTTGCGAGACCGAGCTAAATGGATAACCTCGGCTTGTTTCGCTGCTCTTGTGATACCTCGACAATAAAGGTAGCTATAGTGAGAGAAGAAGCCATGATGAAAGTTAGGAGAGAAAACAGGCTCTAGGATAGGCAAGAAGCGAAAAGAAAATCACAGAAGAGAAGGAAACAGCAGATACTCGAAGGTATCAGCTGCTGAATAGCTACCTAACATAGACCTACGAACGAGAGTCCCTCTCGGAGAGGGCATCCTCGTTCGTGGACGAGTACATTGTGTCAGACATTAACGAACACTCGCAATTGCCTGGTCCACAGTTAGGGCAAGAAGAACTGTTGTTCAACTCAACCATGGTACTGCCCGTGACAGTCGACGAGGTAGATTCCTCGTCAGACTCTGTCGCTGCGGGTCGCTTCGGAACCGGGAGGTCGTCCTTAGGGCTGCCGGGGCCGCCGCCAGCCTCTCCTTGGAGGGCCCTGGTGATCGGCGGGCGCGCCGCTTCTTGCCCCGAACAGCGTCGGTCCAGCTCATGGGTTCTGGTGGGTGAGGGCCTCAGCTAATTCCGATACCGCCTCCTGCTCTTCCCCTCCTGAAGCCCCTTCGCTAATGGGCCATAGAGAAAGAAGAAGACAAGAGAGGACACTCCGCGAAACCTGGCCTTAGGAAGTGCGTCACGACTACGTAACGAACTAGTGCTCTCACCAAACGTCAGAGGGTGCAAGCGCAAAAAACAGTTATAATCATTGCAACAGAATTGTTTTTACAAAATAATAATTATATGCCCAAATTTGGTATGTTCTTTATACATAAAAACAATTTAATCAACACACCTTACGCGATTATTTTTCTTCAGCCGTACTGTCATAAACACCATCCACCCAGCAACAAGCCCATGCATGACTGACAGCGAGAAGCTTTCGTCGCTTTCGTCAACGTCGGCTGCGTCGGCGTTTTCGTGCGTGAGATAACAGGTGAGGCACGTTTGCAAGCGAAGCTTGTTGAATGACATGTTGTTGGTCTTGTTGGGTCATTTCTTCAGAAAACGGTTACACCTGCGCGAATAAGACACCATGCAACAAACATAGAAAGATGCACACACACACACGTTGCGCTTCGTGTGTGCGAGTTTGTTTCTTACGAGGCGTCTCATTCACGCAGTTGTAACCTTTTTCTGAAGCTTGTAAGGCCTGGGAGGTTCGCTAAAAAGAAAGTTTGTGGCTCTATGCGGCGGCTATACGGGAACATTGTGCAACGTATGCAGTATAGCAAAGGCGGCACAGCGTCAAGCCGAGGCGACGCGTGCTGCGTCTGCCACGGACGCGAGCGTCTGTGCGCTGAGCATAGCTGGGCAGCTAGGTCTTAGGCTCGGTGTCTCGGTGCAAAATATTGAGAAGCGTTCGCTGGGCCTCGCATGCTTCACGACGCGTTTCCCGAAGGCTCGGAACACGAATAATTTTTGGTGTGCCGGAGGCAAATCTGGACTAGCCAAGTGGCCATCATCTTCGTTTCTTCGCTAGCCTTGTGCCACTAGTGCAAGCTGCTCACAAACTTTTTGGACGTTTCCAATATAATTTTACCACACAAATTTCAACTACGAGTTTTCTTCCCAATGTACTGCTGATACTGCGTACGTACGAAGGTGTTCTAAAGTTCCCAGGCCGCGATACCATTGCATTACAAGGGATAGCGGCCTGGAAACTTCTGAAGATCTTTGTACGTGGTCTTGACGTATATCTCTGTAAGTCAGAGTTTTATGGGTCAAAGATGTATCACTGGTTTTGTATTGTGCATCGATTAGCTAATCATTCAAAGGGGTTTGTTGGTACACTTATGACGTGCACATATCTTTTTCGTAATTTGACAGTGAAGCATCCACTTACTAACATTTTCAGACCACGCTGATGCCATGCCGTCCGGCGGTCCAAGCTACGGCAGCTACTGCTGTGTATCATGGTGTTTCAACAATGGCAGAACCCACAAGAAGCCTGGGACGAGTTTCTTCCACATACCACGGGACGGCAGGTGTGTTAAAGCTTTTGTATGGTTTGCATGTCTTTAGGCTCACTGTTCCTACTTGCTCAGTGAGGGTAACAATAAAAAATCACTATTCAAGCACTTCCCCTTTCAGCTGATAGTTCATTGTCAATGCAAGATGAAAGCATGGATGCAGTATGCTGGACGCGATAATCTCCTGAGTAAGCCGGCCAGCCTATTGTACGCAACGTACAGGGTTTGTAGCGACCATTTTACTGCTCAAAGTTTCATGGACCCTGGGCACACAAGGCTTACAAGAATGGCTGTTCTCATTGTGCAACCAGCTGCACCATGTAAGTGATTGACTGAAACTCAAATATGTGCAATAGCAGCCACTTGTATTGAATCAGCGGCGACAGTTAACCGCGAAGATCTTTGTAGCCGATGAAGAAACCTCACTATAGAAGTAACACTTGGAAAGTCTTAAATTTTGTGAATTGTGTGCTATTACCTTCCTAACAGCAGCTTTACATTTCTGTCGTTTTTTGATGCTCTTGACCTGCGCAACTTGTTTTAAAAGACTTTACAGGGCTATTTCACGTTATCTTCAAGTCTGAGTTCACATGTACATATACCTTTCATCGGTGAAAGCTGGCACATTTGATAATTCCAAAAATCACAAATTACTTGTTTCCTAGTTGGTGCTCCACTACGGCGTCTCTCATAATCATATAGTGGTTTTGGGACGTTAAACCTCACATATCAATCAATCAAATCAATCAATTCCTAGTTGGTGGCTTCTCTTTTCTTCCACGTTCGACCAATTTATGCGTTTGAAAGAGCTGTTTAAGTTTCCCCATGCTACAAGCTTTGTAACTTGTACCAACTGCACATATATGCACGTTCTCCGAGCACCGCTTCAAATAGTGACTGTGACATGACTGCAGCAGCTGCACTGCAAGGTGCGGATGAGCTTCAGTTTGTGCTATTTTAAGCCTCTTACTGACACATTGTCGTAATTTCATTTCTTCAGGACCTGTGGTAGAGGCTTCAAAAAGCGGCTCCCACACGTTGAGGTGCCCCGATGAGCAGGGTGCGTTCAGTGTCGCGATTTCTTTTTTTTACCCAAATTGACTGTTGACCAAACCTCTGCAGGTGGCAGCTCCCTGCTGACTTCGTCTTGCCGGAGAAAACCTTAACCTTAAAAGAACCTTGCCGGAGAACCTTGCCGGAGAAAACCTTAAAAGAATTTCTGCTGACTTCGTCTTGCCGGAGAAAACCTTAACCAGTCGTTCAGCTGTCACAAAAGGAACTTGTGTGACCGGTAAGTTGTATGTGGATTGATATAGACACCAGAGTGGATTGATATAGAGACTTCCGCAGGCCGCTCGCAAGATTGTTCCGACAGCACTGTCCGAGGCACTGAAAAAGCTTCACAAGACCCTCCAGAAGATGTCTCCGCCAACAGCTCCACGCCTGAGTGCCCTAGAGAAAATGGTGACTATGCTTTTATTGCAGCTGTTTTTAATGTGCTATTTTATGTTTAGGACATTCTGAGGAAACTATCCCCAAAAGGACACTACGTGTGCACTTACAAAATGTAAGGGTGGGCTCTAAGTGATTTTCATTTTTTTTGTGCATGGTCAACATTGTGAATGGTTTGTTTTTAGGTAGTGGAATCGAAAACATTGCACCACAGAAAGTTGTGCACCTTGGGTCTGAAAGAGCGAGGAAAGTGCTCGTATGGGATTAGTTGTTCTTCGCTTTTACATCCATTTTTTGTTTATTGCAGTGCGTTCCTGTGTGCCAGCGACAATGCCTCCATCAATGAAGTACAAGCAAACCATTAAACATCTGCAAGCCAAAGTAGCAGCACAGCGGACCCACCAGTATTTCACAATGCTCAAAGTATACCACGTCCCCAGCAAACATTTTGGGAATCTCACTGTGCCATCAGAAGCAGCTTTTGCATACGTACAACAACTTGAATCTCACTTTCTTGCCATGATTGAGGCCACTGCACATCACCTGAAAGTGTGCGATGTTTTGTATCACCATCTGTCAAGTGTTGGCGAGTTTCATTTCTTCTCTGCTGGGTGTCGCGCGAAGTTTCTGTAAATGTTTTGCCGGGTTCGTTTATGTTGGCATGTGCGTTTTGTGAATCGAAACTTAGATAGGGTTAGGTTCCAGTCTTCAATCTCAGGCATACAGCTTGACAAGTTCAAAGGTTAGAAATTAGCGGCGGGTTTACACTAAAGTATTCGAGTTGAGCCGAATCCTGCAATAGCTTTGTTATGTTATTACTTCGTTACAGCAGACTTCATTATGGTCTTATATGCTTATATTCAGTTCAACTGGACTAACCACACCTTCGTTGCATACATTGTTTAGGTTACCCGCTATGAGGAGTAGGGACACTGTGTATTCGCTCGAAGTGATTTGCATAACCTTAAAAAGAATGTTGGGTATCCTGTGTGTATTTTTGTAGCAAATGCGGGCGAACTGTACACTTTACTGTGGGTCGCTTGGTCACTGTGTATGCTTTATCTCTCCAGCTCAAGTAATATATCGATAACAAAACCGCTTGTTGAAATGTCTTCGAGCGGGTTAGGAACACAGTATGAAGTGGGCACGGTTCACGTTATCACGCTTTTCGTATTTTAGCTTCTCGTCAACCTTCTCATCTCGCCCATCAAAATTTTCGAAAGAATACCCAAACTTGTAGCGTTTGATGGGGCTGCGGACGCTGCCATTTTATTTTTATATAGCTTGTGAGTGATAACGTAGGATGTAGAGCCTTTGTGAAAAATAATGAGCCAAAGTGGTTTCCTTCTGCTATTTATTAGCTCCGTAATACCGCTCTCGTTGCACCAATTAAGGTTCACAATTCTGGATAAGTGATGACTACAATCTATTTTAGCTCGCAAGCGTCACAGCAACACCCAGACGCAAATCACTTGGGATCTTAGGTTTTTGATGAAGGCGACGCATAAGAAGAGCAGCAAGACCTGCCAGTGTTGTAGCATAAAGTTTGTCTTTCACGTAGTGAGCAAGCTGCAAAGCCCTACCTTTCTGAGGACAAGCAGGCATCAAGTCTGCTTTTTTTCATTTTGGACTAGCTGTTCTTAAGCACAGCCAGCACACTGAACCTTTGCCTTTCTGCTATATTGTGTCGTGTGGTTTCTGTGCGCTTTTTTTCCTATGCATTATTTCGGTTAACCCCAGGCGTGATTCGCGACTTCATTGCTAAGTATAGGTCACTTCTTCCTTCTTCATCAGCATTGTGCGCTGTGTTTTTGCCATAGATCCTTACTTACCCACTGGCCCGGTGTGTCATACTTCACCAGCTTCTCGGCTTCTGCCAACTCTAGCGATGTGTGCGTTGTCTGTGTTCTCTCTGTATTTGTTACAATTTATTTGTAAGGCGAGATGCATTTGTTGTCTACCTTTGTCATATTGTGCTTTTTATATTCTCAGACTCTACCTTGCCTTTGAATAAAACATTGCAGATACTCTGTCTCTTTGACTGATATATATATACATTGATCACTTGTTCCAAAAGAAAAACACAAGCGCAATGAATAAAACCGTAGTGAATTATCATTACCTGCATCTCTTTTTATTATAACTTACTCGAAGTAAAAATTACGTCACGACCAATTCGCACGAACCACTGAACAAAACAAAACAGGAGGAAGGAGGAGGAAGAAAGTTTAAGCGGAAAGACAGGGAGGTTAGCCAGTTCTTAGACCGGCTGGCTACCCTGTGCTGGGGAAAGGGGTGAGGGGAATGATAGATGTTAAAAAGAAATGTTGCGAAGAGAGGGAGAAATTACAAAAAAAATTGCGACAGGGGAAAGGCAACATCAAAGAGTATAAGACACTAAAGTCTGTCTCTGAGGCCAGTCAGGGAATCGCTAAATCAAAACGACCTACAAAAACTATCCATTTAGGCGATTAAAAGTGGTCTGAAATCATGAAATTTCGTCATAGCCAAACGTCGTTTACGCGAAGTAATTCAAAATTTGCGCCAGTGAAACCGAAAACGGAAGCGCACGCCACTTGCTCTCACCAACCACCAGGTGTGCTAGGGTCGATTGGGCCCTGGGGTCTACGGGAGTGTCCACTCTTCACCTTTTTTTTATTTCTCTATGAATGGGCTCCGGCTGTGGCCGTGTCGAGCCCTCCGCGCCCCCTGGCGCAGCCTCTCCTCTGCAACGCCGCTCACCTGCGAAGCAGAGGCTACAGGCGGGGCGGCCGACGAATTCTTCCGCGCCTTGCACTCTGAGGGACCATGATCGCCACCGCAGTGCTTGCATTTGACCGCGCACTGGTCGTGACCAAATACTATAGAAGAGCATAATTTTGTCGCTATTGGGCCAGGGAAGTCATGATGCGACATTGGAGCTACAGCTAGTGTCACAAAACAGGCACGTGTTTCTTTCACTAGTTTTACGCATAAAATTTTAATGTTTCCACAAACTTCGTCAAGAACTTTATTATCCATTTTCAGCCACACGTAATGTTTCGACTGGGCCCGTCGAACCTTTAACTCGTATAATGCGTAGGTTTCATATGAAGCGATAAAGTATACTTAAAGTCGAAACGAAAACTAACTTGCACGATTGTTTCTCGTAGGTGGAGAACAGGCGCGCCGCGGTTTCGCGGGCGGAACTGACTTTTTTTTTTCCGCCTTACGGTTGTTGCCTGAAACAAACCTCGGCGGCTTATTAACAGTCTCCGAGCCAGCAACGACAAACAGTATACGTGGGTCTCTTCGACTGACACGTGAAAAACTGCTAGAGAGGCGGCCAAACGTAATTGCTCATCGTCTCGGTTCCCGTGTGGTGCGTCAGGCGCTGTTTGCAACGCACACCTTCGACACCGTGCAGCCAGCTGTAGCAGCAATCCAGTTCACCCACACGTACGGACGCACGCCATCCGTACGGGGGTGTAGCTCAGTGGTAGAGCGTTCGCTTTGCATGTGAAAGGCCCCGGGTTCGATCCCTGGCACCTCCAATTTTTTTCTTTTTTAAAACAAGATTTGCGAAGAGGCTGTACTCATTGATCGTAATATAAAACAATTAAAAACTGATTGAACGCCACATAGTGGAAGCTACAATGCTTCAATTGTTTTACACGCACAATCCAGCAGCGGTTTAACACTTACTGACAGGAGCACGACCGAATTTATATTCTTTTTCTTTAAATACCAGACTCAAATCCGAAAACCGCAATGCCTTATGAAGCGTTGTGGTGAAAGTAAGCTCTATGTCATTTCCGTTGAATACCTTTGTAACGTTCGCAACTCCTCAGGACGCTCCTTTGTTGTGTGTGAATGTACGGAGGCCATCGTCATATTAATATTGTTTAGCAATATCGGAGCGCTGCCGCACAATTTCTCTCTGAAATTCGCTCAGAAATATTTTTATTATGTTTTCAAGTTTAACACTGCGTGCCGACGTGCTTTGGCGCTTGCAAAGGAACAGTTTATTTGTGAACTTGAAGTTTAGTCGCATCGTTTACAAAAGCTGTGCAATTATGCTTCAGATCTGGTTGAAACCATAACCATACGAAATAATTTTAATTAATAATGCGTTAATTTTACGTCAAACAAAGCAAAGAAAAATAGAAAGAGGTTATAACATGTACGGGCATCGAGCTATTCCTCAAAAGAAAACTTCTAGATATTTTCTTACGCGTTATTTGATTAAGAAAACAATTTGAGAAAACGTTTTAGAAAATAGATAAAAAGAACGTGTAAAGTTCGTGTAAAGACTTGAAATTGTAGACGCAAGCAACAGTAAATATCACTGATTTTTACTTGATGGAAGACTTATGTACTATTCGTACATTTATCCGATAAAATGACCAAATCAACAAGCTATAGTTGCCAAGCTATGTAACACAGATTGAATCGCATTACCAGTTACTTTTAAGTTAAGCAAAATTAATAATTTACGACTGACCGAAAGTAATGATATATACATCACTATTACTTCTGAATAGTAGTAAGTCCGTTTTGAAACTACTTTACCGACTTTCGAATTCCGTGCCAAACTCACGCACCCCTTATTTCTAGCGCATATACTTCGATATCTCAGATATTTTTTCTTAAAATTTCCGTGCTAGAGGTGTATGAGACTTGAACTTTTTAACTTGTCTCTGTTACTTTTCTTTGTATAACGATTTCTCATGCCATAAGAGAGAGATATACCACATTTTGCGAAAAGTAATTGTAAAACTAATCAGTGATGTTATTGAAATTACGCGCTTTACGTAATTTGCACCACTACTAAATTACCAGAAAGCAAATTATATTGTCCATCGCAACAAAAATGTAGTATTGTTGTAATCGCTATTGTAAGTGTTCCGCTGTTGTGCGTATCGTCCCTCAAAATATTGTATTTCCTCAACTTTGTATCTAATTGGTTACCTGTGATGTTGTATGCCCGCTTCCTGTATGGGTCTGCAGAAGACCTACAATATTGTTAAATAAATAAATAAAATTAAAAATTGTCTTAATTACTGTCAAATACTTTATATGAGGATCCCGCTTAACACTTGTGGCAAGCCCTGTCGCGGTGGTGTAGTGGCTAAGGTACTCGGCTGCTGACCCGCAGGTCGGGGGATCGAATCCCGGCTGCGGTGGCTGCATTTCCGATGGAGGCGGAAATGCTGTAGGCCCGTGCGCTCAGATTTGGACACACGTGAAAGAATCCCAAATGTTCGAAATTTCCGGAGTCCTCCACTACGGCGTCTCTCATAATCATATTGTGGTTTCGGGACGTTAAACCCCACATATCAATTAACTTGTGGCGAAATGTGCCAAGTGCGCAATGTTTGAAAAACGCCATCACCGGATCACGTCTACACACAGAGAAGACGTACGCATATCATTGCAAAACAACATCGCGTTTAGTTTCGTCAGCGACGAACGTGAAAGAACTGGAACGCCATAGAACTTTGTGCTAACACCATGTTTCAGTTTTTACGACTATCGATCGCCCAAAAGGATAGACAGACGGGGAGAGCGAAAAAGAAAGTGATCGCATAAATTTGTACATTGTATTCGTTTGATCGATTGTCCATAGCGGCGCGTTTAGGAAAGAGCAGTTCTAGATTAAACAATAGACATCGTCAAAGAAATGGTGCGTCACACCAGTGACGTCCTGTTTCGCGAAAGCGACGAAGCAAAACAACTGAAGAGAATGACAGAAGACAAGGCTGAACCCCTTCGGTCGAGGTTTTTTTCCATATACGTGCGCAAGGTTACGTTTGTCGCAGTTCCTCGCTCCCTATTAAGTCACTATATGCGGCATACGTATTTATTCTTATACACAATTTTTAGAAATGTTTTTTTGTTTCTTTTCATGAAATGTACGTACCCCTGAGCATAGTTTTCTTTATGCACGTTAGAATTTCTGTTTACAAGTACAAACAATTCCTGTTGTGCATTTGAATGTATATTAAGATATATTAGCAATGCATTGAGAACGAGCAATGTAACACATAAATGTCTTCTGTGTATGTATGATTTTTTTTTCAGAAAGAAAATTCTCTTTAGCACATCTGCAAAGATACCTATGTTTCACACTCATCAAGTGTGAGCCCCGCGGGACGGCTGTATGCTCTCCCATAGTAGAGTACCAAGTACTCTAAATCGTTAACCCTTTTTTCCTAAACGCTTTGCTCTCCCGCCCTTTTGCCCCCTATCAGGTTACTAATAGGGCGCCCACCCTCGTACACCCACCTCCCCCACCCCCCACGCACACCCTCTCTTCCACTGCTAACATGCGTACCTCTACAAATAACTGCTGCAGCCGCATCGCCCAATAAAATGATCGGAAAGAATAGGCGAGCCCAGGGAAATAATCCATTAGGGGGAGGGAGGGGGGGCAAGCATTTTCGCAACTGCGTGCCCAAGTCTCGGTGTCACCAGCGCCACTGGTGGCTTGAAGTAGAAGGAAGGAAGGAAGGAAAGAAAATAGGGGGGAAAGAACGGCGGGGAGGTTAAATAGCCTATAGGCAGCCGGTTTGCTACCCTGCATTGAATGCTTCAGTTCTCTTGAAGTAGAAAATGAACAGCCAGCTTGGGAGCTACAAATTGTATGCACGTTCCACCGGTGCGTACAAAACGCCCATCGCTAAGCCATAAGTACAATTAAATGTCCTTGATCCCAGATACTCGCGTTCAACACGCAATGCACACGTGCCAAATGAATCTCCCGCGGCCACTTGACCAGTATGCAATGTAAGAGGGTTGTCGCCCTATGCACGACGTCAACAATGCATGACGTCGCCCTATGCACGACGTCAACAATGCATGCATTGTGCATAAGATAGTGGGCGTCAGGCGGACGTTAACGGCTATTCTGAAGAATAGCTAAACGCTGTTACAGTCGATGAAAAAACTGGCTGGACAATTGAATCCGGCCATGGACTTCGATTGTCCCGAGTAAGTGCTCGAAGCATGGCGCCTTTCTGGCCATTTTTGTTCTTACGCGAAAGCGTTAAAAAACCTCGTTATGGGGAAATTAGTGTCGGTGCTGGCATCGTCGATCGGTTGTGAGCGAAAATTCAGCGTTGTCCGTGAGCGGAAATTCGAGTTAGATGAAAATCAAGAAGCAAATTTTTGAAAAATAATCAACCCAGTGGGAATGAAATCCAGGACTGCTGCGAGGCAAGCAGGTGTTGTACCTCAGATCCACGCCAGTGCTCGAATATGCTTCGAAAAAAAAAAACACACAGGAAAAAAAGCTAAATGTGTTAGTGCGACGAGTGTTATTGTAATATTGGACATTTTAGACATGTGAGACATGTAAGACATGTAATATTGCGTGGCAGAAGCGTGAAATCACACCAGAGTCCAAAAACATGTGAATTCCACAACAAGTGGTTCGTTTCAACGCTTACGAGTTACAAAGTGCACAGACATAATTGATTGACCTTTTTAAACAGCACAGTTAACAAACGATGCAACTGCACGTGGGCATGTTGCCACGCTGTGGGCATCCTCATATTACCTCGCAAAAAGAGCAAAGATGGCTTACCCCCGCATTCACAAACGCTCCTCGACTTCACTTTCACCCTTCACTTGACAGAGTTGAGCACCTCGCCACTACTCGGCTGAAAGTGGCACTGCGCTACTCAGGAATCGCGGCAGCTTATCGCTAATATGCAGTGACCTGTCGTGATACCAGTGACGGCGCTCCCATCGGCTTTCTCGAGTGAAGGTGGAGCGTTGAGTGAAGGGACGTTCTTGATTACGGGGGTACGTTACACACAAAGATCGAGTAAAAATTTTGGGCGTCTTTTTGTCCCACACCAATAATTGTCTATCTTGCGTTCCATTCCTGGCACTATCGCCGTTGCGGCCGACGCACTATGAAGTCACGAACGACACGTGCGTTATCAGAGTGACGTGGCATTCTCGTTAGGAAAGTGGCCAGCACCGAGTTTTCAAGAAAGGAAGTGTCAAGCAAGCCGGGTGATGATTATTGTTGCACGGTACAAAAAGACACCCCCTTTTACTCGATCTTTCATTGATTTGATTGATATGCGCGATTTAACGTCCCAAAACCACCATATGATTATTCAGAGACGCCGCAGTGACTATGTCTAGGAGCGGTTCACATAGGCTCTCGAAAAAGGTGGCGTAGAAGCCCGCTGTGAGGCCGTCCGCACCGGGATCCGAGTTTGCTGGCATTGACTGGATTGCGGCCCTCAATTCCGGTAACGTCGCTGCGCCGCACATAGTCAGGCATTCATCCTCTTCCAGACGCTTAAGGAATTTACACAGCTCCGACAAGGACGCTGGCTCCAAGGCGATCATTGTGGTGTCCGGCTCGTGAAAGGCTGTCTCGAAGTGGTGCAAGAAGGTCGCCTCGATCTCGACCGGGTCTGTCGCGAGGGTACCATCTGGGTGCTTTACTTCTGCAATACGCACAGAGCCATTTCCCCTTCGCGCGAGACTACCTCTGGCCGCTCGTTCGAGGTGGCCCAAGTCGCGCGCTTTTCGCCAGTAGCTGCCCGAAGAAGCCGTTCGTACTGCACTTTGAGCGAGGCTAGGTAATCTCGTGTACAGGAGGTGAGGGTGTCAGCACTCTGAATGATACGCATTCTGCGCAGTAACTCGTTCATCTGGGACGTCAAGCGCTTTTTCCTTTTACGGCCTTCGTTTTGGAGGAGCACCTTCCAGGCCTCCTTGAGGTCATCCCAGGTAGTCGATGTTACGCGGGGTATGCTCTAATCGAGGCCTCTATGAGCGTCTCGATCTGTGGTGCAGACACCGGATCCTTTAGTAGTGCAGAATCCAGGCGTCACGATGCGTCGGCTGGTTTGAGGCCAGGCTTTGCACGGCGGGTTGTTAGCAGTGGCGCGTGATCAGATAGAGCGGCCAGAGGGGGTGGCAACGGGACCACCTCGCACGCTGTTAGGGATGGAAGTAGGAGCTCCGGTAAGTACGCACGGTCTAGCCGGCTAGCGGTGACCCTCGACACGCGGGTGGGGCCGAAGTCGTCGTCGTGGAGGCGGACCCATGGGTCTGAAAGTCGGAGGCGTTCGAGAACTTTGATGAGTTCTTTTGCACGGTAGGCTGAACCTCCGCAACTTGGTCCCCGGATATCCCTCGCAGTGTCGACCACACAGTTAAAGTCTCCAAGGACTACGTGCGGGAGGGGGGTCAGCAGGTACTCGCCAAGCTCCCTGAAAAAGGGGTTCGTCTCCGATCTAGTTACTGGCGCGTACACGTTCACAAACCGAACTTTCTGCCCATCGATGAAGATGTCAAGCATTAATGTGCGGCCGTCAGCACCAAACACGCCATGGGCTTTTTGCCTAAACCTCCCGGTGACGAACACAACCCCAACCCCGCATGACCTGGTCCTCGTCAATGAGAAGAAGGCTTCGACGTGACAGAGGCTGCGGAAGCGAGTGACGTCGAGGGGGGATCGGAAATTCGTCTCCTGGACGAACAAGTCGATGCTGCGGGCTTTCGCAAAGGAAACGACCGCGGTTTGTTTCGTCGTGTCGCGGAAACCGCGAACATTCCAAGTGGCGAAACGGATTCGGTCAGCCATCAGTCGCACTATGGTGGAGTGGAAACGAGGGGGTACGTGAGTGTGTGGAATGGAGGGGGGCAAGGGGAGGCATCGCATGGGGGAGTGAAACAGGAAGGGGTAAACGGCGGCGCTGGCGCGCACGGGCACTGCCGTCTGTAACGAAGCGAAGGTGTTATCAGATCGGCTCGCTGGATTTAGGGGGCGGTTCCCCTTTGCCTGCGGCGCTTTGGCCGAGCTTCTGCGTCTTCGCCTTCGGTGGGGCATTGCTGTCGCTCACCGTCGCTTCTGACCCAATTCGGCGTTGTCGCGCCTCTCTGCTTGTGGTTCTCCCTCTCGTTTCTTTTTTCTTCTCCTCTCCCTGGCGTCGGAGCGAGCGCGAACCAGCTCTCTGCTCACGGCCTGACACCCGCTGGGACGTGAGTGGGTCAAGTTGGCGGTCTGTGTAGGGCGACGCTTTACGGGAGGGGGGTTCAAAGGAGAGGGGCTGGTTTATTTGAGCACGGTCTTGGTCGTCAGGGAGCGCGTAATACCCGCGGCTCACGATGCGCCATTCGTCCTTGGTGGGGTCATTGGTAGCGTCGTCCAAGTCCTGGGCGCACACTCGGGCCAACACGTTAAAGGGTGTTTGGGAGGCGGTTGGGGGGGGGGGGGGGCTCACTTCGCTGGAAAGTTTCGGCAAGCACCGGGAAGTTGTGGCCTTCATCTTGGACTGACGGGGGGACGAATGGCATAGACGGGGACGATTGGGCCGAGACGGTTTCGAGGTCGCTCGATTCCGTTTCCGATGACATGGTGGCGGCATCGTCAGTCTTCTCGGGCTAATCTTCCTCGTTGGCGGATGAATCCGCCGCAGTGCTTCCTGTGAGCAAGCTGGCATTCGTTTCGCGGCCTTGGGGGGAGGGAGGCCTTGGGGGGGCGCGGGCCGCGGTCCTGGGTACGAGCACTTGTAAGCGAGAGGGGGTTCGCCTGGCTTCTGCGACGGGGAGCCACTCGGCTGGACCGAGTTCGACGCGAGATCTGATACCGAGGGGAACCCATGAGCTGCTGATGCATTGGATTGGATAAACTTTTATTTGGTCCTCCAAAACACAGATCACTGTGTTGCGGGCAGCTCCCACGTGGGGACTGAGATGCCAAGCTCCTCAGCCGCCTCGCGGGCTTGGTGGACAGCCCAGAGCTGATCTGCCAAGGATGAGCTGCGGATTGCCGCCTCCCATCTGGCAGAGGTGATGTGCGATAAATGAGCGAATTTGGTGCACTGCCAGAGCATGTGTTCTAATGAAGCTATTTCCCCACAATGTGGACAAAGATTACTTGGATATAGGTCAGGGTACATGATGTGTAACATTTTCAAAGTAGGGTACATCCGCGTTTGCAAAAGCCTTAATGTAAGTGCTTGGGGCCGGGTTAGATTTTTGTGAGGTGGAGGGAAAATCCTTCTAGACAGGTAGAAATGTTTAGTGAGCTCGTTATATGTTGTAAGAATTTGAGCGCCTCCCAAAACATTCTTTCGTTCCGTGGTGACCCCCCGCAACGCTTACATTCGGCTGAACAGCCCTCAGTTTCATGACCGAAAGTTCCGCATCGTTTGCAGTATGGTGCGGAGCATGCGGTCGCCATGTGGCCCACCTCACTACATCGCGCGCACACCCGTGTCACACAGGTCCCGTTAATTAGGGAGGCGATCGCCGGGCTAATTCCAAGGGCCGAAGTATTGGCCCCCCGAACCGCACCACGAAAGCGTGGACAATTTAGAAGTGGTCCTTTTTGGCGCGCCAGCGGACGCCGGCTGTGGCCCAAAGAACAAGTCAGAGCCGAGAGTTGATAAACAAAACAGATTTATATTCTCATTAATGGCAGATCAAAAAAACAATACACAAGTATGCTCACTCCACAATAGCTGAGTACAATTTGTCACCAATCAAACAACGTACTACACAGTACAATCAGCCACACTCGAAACAACGGACACAGACAAGAATACGCACTACAATGCAGTCGCATGCATCGAACAACCAAGACACTTAAAGACTAAAGAGATAGGAAACCTATTCAGTCCAAAGTTCTTGGAACAAAAGTCTGGATGATACTCTTCCGAGAATCACTCACTCAAAGTCCAGCTTTGTTGTCGTTCCGCGCCCTCGAAGTTTCTCTTCCAGGAAACCTCGTGTCTTCAATTGGCCACTCTCCAAGCTTCAAACTTCGCCAGAAACACGTGGGCTTCACACACGCAGCTGTTGCCACGCGTCTTCGCTCGATAGCGGAAAACACACGCTCTTGCCTGTAGCTCGAGCCTTCACCCATCAGGTGGAAATCCTCTTCTTCTTCTCCTGCTTTGTCGCTACGGACAAAACATTCGCCGACTACACGGCGGAATCCCTACGCGCTCTGCCGCTAACTTCCGTCTTCTCCTCCTCGCTCATCTCCGCTGCTCGGTTAAATACCTTCCGCGCGACATTCCAGAAAGCTCTCGTCATTTCGTCAGCGCGATACGCAGCGAAGGCTGGGGAGGGGGCGAGATGGTTGGAATGCCCTCCGCGATGGATGACTCAACCCGGCGTGACCACGCCTCTTTCGTTCTAGAAATTTCGCGGCCTTGCTCAGCCGCCGATGTGGGGTGAGGAGGTTCGTTGGCGAAGCCACGCTTCCGAGGAGAGAGCGCGCGCCCGGGGAGCCTTTAGATGTTTGTTTTCTTTGTCGCGGCGTCACTCCGGCGTTTGGTCGCGACAAATTGGCGGCGCGCCCATTTTTAGCGCTCGTTCTGTGACAACCCGCCTCATGCCTCTATATTCGAACAGGACCCGGTGCCCCGCAATGGTCGCAAAGTTGGGCACCGGCTTACTCATTTCGATTTTTACGACTCTGACGCCGTTCAACTTATTTTGGCGGGTGGCCACAGTAGCAAACGAGATGCCCCGCACCTTACCGTACTGTGCTAGGGCGTTGCCAAGTATCTCGTCAGACAGGTAGGCGGGGTATCGGTAGACGTTGACGTACGTGACCGGCGGCCCGACGGCCTCAACCGGTACGCTTACTCCATTAACCTTGAAACCTTCCGCCACCATTAACTTTGTTGCCTGGCTGGCGTTACGTGTACAGACGAGAAACTTGGCCCCGCCCATATGCTGCATAACAAGAACACTATCATCACCAGCTTCTAATTCAATAGCGTCTATAAGATCATCAAGGGATACGTCGCCGTCCGGTGCTGTGAAGAGGAAGCAGTTCTCCTGCACTGGTAGGTTGGTAGTGGCTGCCATTCTGAAGGGGCTGTCGCCAGCAGAAGGGGGCGTGACTTGTAAAAAAATAGTAGCGTGCAGTCGAGCTGCACTCTGGTAAATCTGCGGCTAAGCCTGGGGAGACGCCACTCGGGATCAGGAGGAGTCAGGTGGGCTCCGGGAAGGTAGCGTGGACAGGCAACCGTGTTCCTCCTGGCATAGGGGTGGGGGGGCTCCGGGCTGAAAGGCCCGAGACCCAGAGGTGGCAGTCGCTCGCACGAGGCGGCGAAGCCGGCAGGACCTGGTCTGACCGTGAAATCCAAAAGCCGTGAAGCGATTGCCCCGGCACCAGATAGCAGTGACCGGACCGCCATCTTGACCACGGTCACCCTGACACCAGGTGCCGTTGTCAGATAGGGAGGAGACGCGGCGCTGAAACGCTTCGTCCCAGAGTCACACTTAACCAGGTAAGCGTCAATAGAGGAGAGCAGTGCAGTCAGCGATGAAACGCGGCATAATCGCTGTAATCGCCATCATCGCTGTCATTAAGCGTAGGTCGTAAAACGACCGAACGTCATTGAGAGCTATAGCCAGTTCTAAAAAGCAGGCAGGTGTTTCTTTCACTAGTTTTACGCATAAAATTTTAATGTCCCCACAAACTTCGTCAGGAACTTTATTATCTATTTTCAGCCACACGCAATCTTTCAACTGGGCCCGTCGAACCTTTAACTCGTATAACGCGTAGGTTTCATATGAAGCGATAAAGTATACTTAAAGTCGAAACGAAAACTAACTTGCACGATTGTTTCTCGTAGGTGGAGAACAGGCGCGCCGCGGTTTCGCGGGCGGAACTGACATTTTTTTTTTTTTTTTCCCCGCCTTATGGTTGTTGCCTGAAACAATCCTCGGCGGCTTATTAACAGCTTCCGAGCCAGCAACAACGAACAGTATACGTAGGTCTCTTCGACTGACACGTGAACTAGCGCCAATAAAAAAAAAAAAAAAAAGACTGACACGTGAAAAACTGCTAGAGAGGCGGCCAAACGTAATTGCTCATCGTCTCTGTTTCCGCGTGGTGCGTCAGGCGCTGAAATATATTTCAGTTTAGAAACTCGCCGCCGCGGCCATTGAACGCAGCCGGCCCGCTGCGGTTCCTGACACCGCGGCACTGCAGTCGAGAATTGTGCTATCGTTGCGAGCGTCGTCTGCTAGCTCCAACGTTGCGCTTGCGCAGCGGGCTTAGCAAGCCGTCTGATTTTATTACGCCCGTTGCAGCTTTTAAATCTTAAGCGCTCCACTCTGGTGTGTGATGTTCTTAATGCGTGTCGCAACGCACCGCTGTATTATTTTCTACGCATTCGGAACATTCGAGGCCACAAGCTTATGCTTTAACTGCGCCCTGCATACCCGGCCCTCGTTTGGGTTGACTGAAAGCGCGCGCGTGGCCTTGATAGGAAGGGAAATGTTTTCGTTGCCAATCAGATGTCCTAACCCGAATCCATTCGTGTTTTGATTGATTGCAAGGTTTAACGCGCCGACGCAACGCCGGCGTTTAGACGCGCCGTAGTGGAGGGCGCCGGATTAATTTTGACCACCTGGGGATCTTTAACGTGCGCCGAAATCTCGCACACACGGGCGTTTTTGCTTTTTACCTCCATCAGAAAAGCGGCCGGGAATCGAACCCGCGTCCACGTGCTCAGCAGCGCAACGCCTAGCCACTGCGGCGGGATTCGTGTTTCCTCGTCCTCACTAGTATTTTCATGCTTTGCATATATTTCTTGCTGGTATTTTTACTGCCAGTTTCCCACATTAGACAAAAATATCACGCGTGCATGCAACTAAGGTGAAGAACACGAGACAATCAAGTGATAAAATTCAAAATGCAGTCTTCTTTATTTACACACTTCAGGAAACAACTGTGCAATTTCAAACAAGTTTTGCCTTCTTTCTCTCTCTTTGTGCTTTGACTGCGGAGTCGTTCTCTTGGCACTTTTTGCGAGCAAAGAAATGCATTCGAGTAACTAAATAAAAATGGATCACTTTACCAGTGAATTCACTGCAGTGTTGTGAACAGCCAACGGTGTTGGTGCCATTTTCAATAAGGCTATCAAGAACCCTCCAAAAAACATCACCAAATGTAGCTTGTTCACTTTCTTGACTCACTGTCTTCTCGATGGTACTTATGCATGCAAATAATTTTCTGGATGGGTATACAAGGCAACCAGAAACGTGAGCACGCTCAATGATTAGCAGTGCTTCTGCAGGAAGGGCATCCTGGGAACCAACGAGATCTTTCTTGCAATCAGCACAATCTGCAGCTCTGTTAACCTTAAATGCGACATAGCCAGCTAAATAATACTGTGCAGTCTCTTCTGGCGACAACACGTTCTATGTGTGATCATCGGGGAGATTGCACAAGTCATTGAATGGTATGCATTTCAGTCGCTTCCACACCTCTTCCTTGACTGCGTTTTTTTTCTGAAGGGCCTCACGGCGCTTTTCACCAAGGCTTTCGAATGCACTAAGCAAAACTTGGTCATTGCCTTCCTCACAGTTTCCCTTCACTGCCAATTTCACTGGAGTGTAAAGCGAAAGTAGGCGAAATAACTGGCCGAAGTTTGTTACGGTAGGATGGTCTTCGTCTCCCCCAAATGATCTGACAAGTCCAAAGAACCTCTGCAAAAAAAAAATGGTGTTAATAGTGCCCCGTATCAATATACAAAAGCTATATTACCTTAAGGGGATCTTTATTCAAGCTTGCTGTAAGCACGTAACTGACACCCCGGCTGTGTAGGAACTCAATTAAAGAGAGCACTGACATGAGGGTGACACGAAAAGATTCCATTGTCTGGGTGGATGCAAACTGCTTCAAATTTCGGATTGATTCTGTGTCATTCATCATTTTCAAAAGCGAGCAAATCTATCATCGGCAGTCGCTCACTCACAGCACAAACACAGTTCTCAACCTCAAACGAGAAGAAAACAACGAGCAAATCTATCGGCAGTCACTCACTAACAGCACATACACAGTTCACAACCACAAAACGAGAAGAAAACAACGAGCAACCCCACAGCACGACCCAGAAAACCATGGCCACTGGCACACCGAAACGCTCACCTGCACCGGCCGGCCCGTCGGCACCGCGCAAAAGTCGACCGCAGCGCCCTCACACCCCCTAGGAGTAAGACGCGCCCGGCTTCGGCGGCGGAGTTTTGAAACTGAAGTATATCTATAAACGTTGTTCGAAACCGTGCAGCCAGCTGTAGCAGCAATCCGGTTTACCCACGTGTACGGACCCACGCCATCCGTACGGGGGTGTAGCTCAGTGGTAGAGCGTTCGCTTTGCATGTGAAAGGCCCCGGGTTCGATCCCCGGCACCTCCAATATTTTTCTTTTTTTTAAAACGAGATTTGCGAAGAGGCTGTACTCATTAATCGTAATATTAAACAATTAAAAACTTATTGAACGCCCCATAGTGGAAGCTACAATGCTTCAATTAATTGTTTTACACGCACAATCCAGCACCGGTTTAACACTTACTGACAGGAGCACGACCGAATTTCTATTCTTTTTCTTTAAATACCAGACTCAAATCTCAAAAACCGCAATGCCTTATGAAGCGTTGTAGTGAAAGTATGGCCTATGCCATTTCCGTTGAATACCTTTGTAACGTTCGCAACTCCTCAGGACGCTCCTTTGTTGTGTGTGAATGTACGGAGGCCATCGTCATATTAATATTGTTTAGCAATATCGGAGCGTGCCCAAGTCCCGGTGTCACCAGCGCCACTGGTGGCTTGAAGTAGAAGGAAGGAAGGAAAATAGGGGGAAAAGAACGACAGGGAGGTTAACCAGCCTATAGGCAGCCGGTTTGATACCCTGCATTGAATGCGCCGGTTCTCTTGAAGTAGAAAATGAACAGCCAGCTTGGGAACTACAAATTGTATGCACGTTCCACCGGTGCGTACAAAACGAACATCGCTAAGCTATAAGTACAATGAAATGTCCTTGATCCCGGAGATTCGCGTTCAACATGCAATGCGCACGTGCCTAATGAATCTCCAGCGGCCACTTGACCAGTATGCAATTAAAGAGGGTTGTCGCCCTATGCACGACGTCAACAATGCATGCCGTCAACAATGCATGCCGTGTTGACGTCGCCCTATGCACGACGTCAACAATACATGCCGTCAACAATGCATGCCGTGTTGACGTCGCCGTATGCACGACGTCAACAATACATGCCGTCAACAATGCATGCCGTGTTGACGTCGCCCTATGCACGACGTCAACAATGCATGACGTCGCCCTATGCACGACGTCAACAATGCATGCATGCTGCATAAGATAGTGGGCGTCAGACGGACGTAAACGGCTATTCCAAAAAATAGCTAAACGCTGTTACAGTCGATGAAAAAACTGGCTGGACAATTGAATCCGGCCATGGACTTCGATTGTCCCGCGTAAGTACTGGAACCGTGGCGCCTTTCTGGGCATTTTTGTTCTTACGCGAAAGCGTTAAAAACTTCGTTATGCAGAAATTATAGAGTCGGTGCCGGCGTCGTTGATCGGTTGTGAGCAAAAATTCAGCGTTGTCAGTGAGCGAAAATTCGAGTTAGATGAAAATCAAGAAGCAAGTTTTCGAAAAATAATCAACCCAGTGGGAATGAAATCCAGGACTGCTGCGAGGCAAGCAGGTGTTGTACCTCAGATCCACGCCAGTGCTCGAATATGCTTCGAAAAAAAAAAACACACAGAAAAAAACTAAATGTGTTGTGCGACGAGTGTTATTGTAATATTGGACATTTTAGACATGTGAGACATGTAAGACATGTAATATTGCGTGGCAGAAGCGTGGAATCACACCAGAGTCCAAAAACATGTGAATACCACAAGTGGTTCGTTTCAACTCCCACGAGTTACAAAGTGCACAGACATAATTGATTGCCATTTTAAAACAGCACAGTTAACAAACGATGCAACTGCACGTGGGCATGTTGCCGCGCTGTGGGCATCCTCATATTAACTCGCAAAAAAGAGCAAAGATGGCTTACCCCCGTATTCACAAACGCTCCTCGACTTCACTTTCACCCTTCACTTGACAGAGTGGAGCACTGCGCCACCACTCGGCTGAAAATGGCACTGCGCTACTCAGGAATCGCAGCAGCTTATCGCTTATATGCAATGACCGGTCGTGACTAGAGACGGCGCTCCCATCGGCTTTCTCAAGTGAAGGTGGAGCGTTGAGTGAAGGGACGTTCTTGATTACGGGGGTTACACACAAAGATCGAGTAAAAAGGGCGTCTTTTTGTCCCACAACAACAATTGTCGTCTATCTTGAAAAGGGCGTCTTTTTGTCCCACAACAACAATTGTCGTCTATCTTGCGTTCGTTCCCTGGCACTATCGCCACGCGCCCGACGCACTATCAAGTCACGAACGACACGCGCGTTATCAGAGTGACGTGGCATTCTCGACAGGAAAGTGGCCAGCGCCGAGTTTTCAAGAAAGGAAGGGTCAAGCAAGCCGGGTGATGATTATTGTTGCGCGGTACAAAAAGACACCCCTTTTACTCTATCTTTTAATGATTTGATTGATATGTGGGATTTAACGTCCCAAAACCATCATATGATTATTCAGAGACGCCGTAGGGGAGGGCTCCGAAATTTTGACCACCTGGGGTTCTTTAACATGCGCCCAAATCTGAGCACACTGGCCTACAACATTTCCGCCTCCATCGGAAATGCAGCCGCCGCAGCCAAGATTCAATCCCGTGACTGCGGGTCAGCAGCTGAGTACCTTAGCCAGGAGACCACGGCGGGGCAATCTTTTCTTCAACTCCATGCCAGCGCATGGAGTTGAAGAAGACAAAGCAGATAGACTGGCGCGAGCTAATCTGTGTGGCTAGCGCTGCTCGTCTAACCGGCAGTAAATTAAATACATCGGTGATTACCCCTCCGAGTCGATCTCCTTCTCGGAACATATTTGGTGGAGGTGCTGGGTAACAATATATACAATATATAACAATATATACAATACAACAATATTCTCGTAACAATATTGCGAATCGCCCGACAGCAGAATTACGACGCACAACGTTATAACCAGCGACACCGACACTTGACTTATCAACCAGGCAAGAAAGTGTGGGTCTGGAGCCCTATTCGCCGACGCGGCCTTTATGAAAAGTTACTGAAGAAGTACTTTGGTCCCTACAATGTTATACGGCGCCTAAGTGACGTGAATTATGAGGTCATCTCTGACAGTTCCTCGCGAGCTCAAAAATCTGAAATCGTACACGTTGTGCGGATGAAGCCATATTGCAGTGAGCCAGTTGCGTAATACGTCAAATATAGATACACCGCGTATTCTGTAGCCGAGCATCGGGTCGATGCTCTTCCTGGAGGGAGGCAAATGCCGCATTCAACCTGCAGAGGAGAGCTCACACAGCCAGGGAGGAAGACAAAGCTCTTGCCCGGTCCTCTTTCCGAGCGCCTTTCATTTTTAATTAAAGTGAACTCATCTATATCGAACTCCTGCTGTGTCTGCGTCGTGCCAATATATACGTCTCAAAAATTTTTTTTTGAAACGCTTTGCCACAACGGATATTTCCACAACGGATAACCAGAGCGTGCACCATTTTGTTTTATATATCTAATTGCAGGTACGGCGAATGCGCTGAGCCCTTTCGCCTTCTTCCACAAGTTGACCAGAGGCGCTGTCGTGGGCATCGGAGTGGCCCTCGGTCTGATCGTTTTCGTCATCCTGCTTTGTTGCCTGGTGACACTTTGGAGATGCGTCAGGAGAAACGACAAGAGGGTACGCACGCTGAGCGAAAAAAGATGACGTAGCGAGAAAAAAAAATGCCTATGAGATGATGTCATAGGCCGGCAACAATTGTGGTGCTCAATCAGATTAACTCATGAAATATATTTTTTGCGCTAACAGCTAAGTCGAACTCACCAAAATTTTTCCTGAACCGCACTCACTCATACTCGCACCCACAATTTTTTTTTTCAACCGGACTCACTCAGACTCAAGCCCGTATTCTAATACGCCCCATTCACTCAACCTTCCACCTTCACTTAAGAAAGCCGATGAGAGCGCCATCTCTAGACAGGGCAAGTCACTGCATATCAGTGATAACTTGCTGCTATTCCTGAGTAGAGCAGCGTCATTTTCAGCCGAGCAGCGGCGCAGTGCGCCACTCTGTCAAGTGAAGGGTGAAAGTCGAGTCGAGGAGCGTTTGTGAATACGGGGGTCAAAACTCACCAAAATATTTCTTAAGCGGACCTAAGACTCGTACTCACGGCTCGATCTTAGACTGAAGGTGCCCGACGGAATCGACTCATGATTGAGGTGGCCGACCTATGCGCAATATACAGTCTTGCAGTAAGGAAAGAGTATACGTGTGGCAAACGAGGCCTATGATAAAGCAAAAAACAGAATGATGTGGCGTGCTAAGTCTGGAAAGTCGCAATCAAAATGTTCTGACGCAGTTAGGCATATTCTGATACCATAGTAAGAAAATGTCATGTACGGAAAACGAAGTCCATGACAGAAGTAAAATCACTGTGACATAATATGCCGAAGTCTGTGACGCGAGTAAGAAAAAATTGTATGACGCAGTAGAAAGGGTCTATGGCGTAGTAAGAAAGTTTTATGACGTAAGTTAATCCTGAAACGTTCAATAAGAAAAAACTACGTGTAGAAAACAAAGTCTAACAGGAAGTAAAAAAAAGAAGTCTATGAAATGGCAAGCAAAACCTGCGAGGTAGTGAACAAGGCCGCGAGCTGAGCGATGTTTTTATTAATAGACCACCGTTGATATTCGCCCTGTTAGAATTAGAAGCCAGTGAATGGACAAAGTGGCTTAGTAGAAGAGCATAGGCAATCCGTACTCTACCTGAAGCTGTTTATTTTTACACATATATTTACTTTCACGGTCCGGTGCATGTTCGCTTCTTATAAGCCTGACAGGGCTCGAGTATTGTAATTATCGAGTGAGACAAGTCATAGGGACAATTGGTGTCAGAAAGACATGGTTAAAAAGACTGTAAAGTGTTTAGGATGCGGGGTGGGTTTGAGAGTGGACCCAAGTGTAGAAGCGGATGGAGAAGAGGCTGACGCGAAGTGTAGGCAATTCCAAGAGGTGGGGAGTTGGAGGTTCAAGCCTTCTGCCCCTACGTTTTTTTCAATTTTGTTTCCGTAGATATACACGCTCACATACAAACGGACATACGTAAAGTATAATTGAACACCCCCCCCCTATCCCCCCCCAAAATTCTGGCTACCGTTCCTGATGCGTGACTAAGTTTAAGCATGGCTAGTAAGAGTGACTCAAACGTTTCTCTCTTGTTCGCAGGAGTCTCAAGGCTTGCTGTACCAAATGCCGTTCAGAAAAGCCGCTCCTGTACCGTACTACACGATGTACCATGTTCCAGAGCCACAGAAGTAGCGGAAGCCCAGGTCTGCGATGTGGGTGTAAACTAAGGACCAAGAAAAAAAAACAAAAGCACCATTGCTGCACGCAACATCCGAGGCTTCCTGAAAGTATACATTAAAGGAAACCAAGGCCTCCGAGAATGCGGGCGCGCACCCGCGATTTCGGAGGTTATGAAGGAAACGATAGAAGTTTAAAACTGGGCAGAAAGGTAGCACTACCCGTAATGTCAAATGTTAGGTCACTTTATGCTGTAGAGCTGAGGCTTGGGCGTGACAATGGCTTTTGGAAAACAACAGAAAGAACAGAAAATATCGTGGCGACCCCGTCGAGCAGCTCCCGCACTTTTCTTTTTCGGTGACGTCACAGGGTACAGCAACGCCGGGACGAGGCTCACGTGGGTACGACAGGTTAACTGAACAACGTGGCCGAAAGTGAAAAAAAAATCAGGAAAACAAGTGAAATTACTGGGATCTTAATACTCACCTTTGACTAGCCCACTTATGAGACGAAAAACACCCCAGGTTAGCAATTTTTCTCAAATATAGTCTTAACCAAAGTCTTACGGCTTCCCCTTCCCGAAAACTGCACATTTTTGTCTCATTCGCGAAGTTTCAGCCTAGAGTGAAAGATGTCAAGCGTTCATAGGAGTGCTTCAAACATTCGCACAGACAACCTTGTAGAGATAACTTTTTCCTTGTCTAGTTGGTACTTGACAAGAGAGAGAGAAAAAAAGACCATTTGTGCCTCTTGTTGTTGTCGATGTACCTTCTCTTTTGTATTTGTCGAATTCGCAGTAAATGTGTAGTTATTTCTTATGCATTAAAGTATGCTGCAGGCCATCCACAGGCCTGTGCATGTGTGTAGAATGCAACAAAAACAGGTAATAAACATAACTGAATTAAACACCTTGGCGTAGTTGTAAAAGTAAAATAAATTACAAGGACATATTAGGACAAGGACATATTATGACGAAAAGATGCGAGATGGTGGTACTTCGAGTGTCGAATAGATGGACGAACGGACACACAGACAGATGCATGAACGGACTCACGGATGGCTGCACCGACGGATGGACGCATGGACGGACGCATGGACGGACGCATGGACGGACGCAAGGGCGGATGCAAGGGCGGATGCAAGGACGAACGCTGAGCGGACGCACAGATGGACGTACGGACGGACGAGAAGACGCACGCACGGATGGGCGAAAGGACGGACGGACGGTCGCACAGACGGACGCATGGACGGACGGAAGCAAGAACGAAAGGACGGACGGATGCTTCGCCGAACTCTCCATCATTCACTCCGTGGCTATGCTGCCATTTTTTTAACCACGTCGGAGTAATAGTGCTTCTATGTTCCTGAGACATATTTGCCACGTGCCCGATAGCTGAAATGCTCAACAAATTTGAAAATAGTTTTTGATTCACAAAAAAAAAACACGCAATACCGAAACCGAAACCCAACCGAGTACGCTTCTAGGTTTGACGTAATAATTTGCCAGAACTTGCCTGGTTGCGCATAACGCCGCCACATGGGACGACTTCTCCAGGCCACCCAAGTGTGTGCCTGCAGCGATCAGCTAAAGCGCTTACGCTGTTATGGTCAATGTATGGCGAATCGTGTGCGGCCCACAACGCAACACCACTTGCCACCCATCGCACGCCCACCAACACGGAAAAGGAAATCGCACGCTTAGCAAAGGAACCGCCGGGCAAACCAGCACAATCCATTGCAGGCAGGGACACGCTGCAGTGGCACATCAATTCCGTCACTTCCGCTCTGCAAAAAAAATCAACGTCGCACACACAATGTTGCCATTAATTCTCGCAAGTGAGGTGAACATTTAGAGGCAAGCTATGAAATTAACTTGGAAAGTAACTGCGAAACCCTCAAGCCTGCAATTTGGCATAAATGGCGCAAACGTGCAAATGAACGTACCCAGTGCCTTTCGTTAAGACCGATTGACCTCGAAAAATCACAGGAATTAACGTTAAGAAAAACTGGCATCGGAAGTGTCAACCTAACGAATGCGCAGAATATATGTTATGGTCCCAGCAGGAATCAAACCAAAGCATTCTGCGAGGCAAACAAGTATTCTACAGAGCCGCCCCAGGTCTCGGAACTACTTTGGAAAAATACTTTATGGAGTAGTGTAATGCTGGTGAAACGTAAGTTGTGGTTGTGGTTGCAGTGCCGATCGTCTCACTTTATAAACCTTATACATGCACTGCAATGACAGTGGTGTAACGTCGGGTTAGCGTCAATACTACTTAAGACCTATCTACTGAAGTTTGTCTATACGTACCACCACCCAGGGCTACCCTTAGCGCTACATTGTAGCTTACCTCTTCTAGTGTTGGCAATGGTAATACCCATGTTGCTCTAGTCATCCTTAGACAACTGTAAACAACTGGTAACATAAAACTTGTGCGACTGTTGGAAATCCATGTCCGTGCACAAAACATTTGTGTTTAGCGTCATTCCATAACGTTTCGCCAAACAACGAAAAATTTCACACCACCCTCCGAATGTTTCGCATGACATTGATTCCCAGGTGTACGTGGGATCTGTCGTATTTTCGTTGTTAATATCTCCACGAGCTCCCCCTCTGCGGACCACAAGGTACACGGTGATCGGCTGCTGTTCCGAAGGTCGCGGGTTCGAACCCGGGCCACGGCAGTCGCATATCAATCTATAGCCGAAGTGCACTGCGCGATGTTGGTGTACGTTAAAAAAACAAAACAAAACACCAGATGGCCGTAATTTCTGGAGCCCTCCAGAACGACGTCCTTCACAATCATATCGCGGTTTCGGGACGTAAGATCCCAGATGCTATTATGTTAACAACCCCAAGAGGGAGAGTTAATATCAGAGGAATGGCTAGTTTGGCAAGTTGGTACTGATGCATAAGTGTACTGCGCGAAAAACGGATACACGAAGTGTACTGCGTGTATCCATCTGCTTTTTTTTTGCGCAGTACACTTATGATGCATAGGTGTACTGCGCGAAAAACAGACGGATACACGAAGTGTACTGCGTGTATCCATCTGTTTTTTGCGCAGTACACTTATGATGCATAAGTGTACTGCGTGAAAAACAGACAGATACACGAAGTGTAATGCGTGTATCCATTTTATTTTTTTTTGCGCAGTACACTTATGAGTTATCTCCGCGCGACTCGTTACCAGCCAACAGGAGAATATGCCGAAACCAAGGTATATTTCGACGTCTGTCACGTACACGAAGAATTCTAACGCTTCCACTATGTGAGATAATCGCATCATTCAAAGAAAGTTTTAGATTACAGTAAACCGCACAGACACATTCAGGTATTCATTTTTTTCCAAGAACTACTCGTGAGTGGAATTGCCTATCACCCGATGCTGTACAGTGTCCAGCAGTTGATTTATTTCTACATGCTCTCAATAACCACTAACAGTTTTTTTTGTACAGTCATGCAGCCCAGAGTTACGCAACGCTTCCATTTTTCAGTCAGCAAAGCTATGCCATTGTTGTAATGTTTTTTCTTTAGTTTTTCGTAAATTAATTCAAAAGTGTTGAATTGTAACCACTGTCATTATGCTGTGTGATGTCAATTATGTTTTTTTGTAGTAAACATTTCTGTATGCCAATTCCTGCTTAAGACCTGGTAAACAGGTCGGCAGTATGTAGTAAATAAATAAATAAATAAATAAATAAATAAATAAATAAATAAAGTCCATGCAAACCTCGACGCTGAGCCCTATATGTACAGCCTCGCTAGTGAACCTTTCCTTTGTGGGTCTCGTTCAGACGGCGATTTCGCACTCGTGCATCAGAATATATTTCACGTTCCATGCCGAAGTGAATCGGGCGTAATTAGCGAACGGGGCGAATATCAGCGACGATTAATGCCAACGACCAAACAGCCCTTCCACGTGATTAGATGTACGGCTGAAGGTCCGAAATTCACGCAAATTTTACGCCAGATTCCGACAAGCACGTATTCTCTTCCTCGCATGTATACATAACACCGACTTTTTTTCCCCTTTTCCCGGCGCCTGCTAGCAGTGTACTGATTTGATGAGAAGGAGGCAGGTCGGCGTATTTATTGCTTCAGCGTGATCCCTGGTCGGCCACTTTGGCGGAGCCGGTGTGCTGCTTTTTGTGCATCATGAACATCAGGACGGCGGCGATGATGAACACGCTCATCAGGCAGGCAACCACGATTCCCGCGATGGCAGCCGTGCTCAGCCCTGGGCAGCGCAGGAATGAAAAAAATCATAAACAAACGTCAGTCACCGTCCTCAGAATCAACCTCCGTACTACTACGATCGAGAGATCTGACGTTACGCACGTCAATTACGTCACCCGACGCAGACGTCAGGTGGCGCGAGCGATTATATAGAGTCAACGTGAGATGACGTGGCATGACGTAATTAACTGACGTCAGTTGGAAAGTGTCATCAGGTGGTGTCCCGAGCCCTTTCTTATCATAGCGCAATTATCTACTGCCCTCAGATGAGTCACTTTTTTTTTCTTCTTGTCAATCCTTATTTACGGAGTTTAGGGAACCCATGTTTACGGATTTTCGATCGCAAGCTCCCATCTTCCCCTTCCAGCCGTTTTTCATATTGTAAGTTATAACTGGAGGCACCCATCACATAACCAAAAATGGCAATACCGACGTCATTATTGCTGGATGCTTAAATGGAAGAACATTCGGCCCTTTGCTTCCTGCATCATTAGGAACAAGTTCAATAGATCACGTCGGTTTATGGTGCATTAAGGGCGATGAATACCCCCCGACTAAACGGCTCTAGCACGCGTGATTTGGTACATATATCTGAAGGTCCCCAAGAGAGTCGTACCGTCCTCGACTTCGAAGACGGTGAAGGATCCGGTCGAGGAGGCGAGGCAGGTGACCTGCCTCTGCTTAGTTCCGAGGGCCGTCATGTCTCGCTGGGTCCACTCCTCGTCCCGCTCGTGCCAGCGGAAGCAGCGCAGCACCATGCCGTGCACGCGGGACTCGTTGCCCGTCTGGCGCATCTGCAGGCCCAGCGAGTCGCGCAGGGACACGCCCCGGACCGCCTCGCCTGGATGGAGCCAGTGGAAAACGGATCGGGCCGGTTGGGAATAATCCTCTTAAGATAGGCGGCTCGCACTGCCAACGAAGGAACCTTAAACATCCCATGAAGATACGAAGGACGAGCACCACTTTACTCTCATAATGTGGAAATATGCGAGCGCGCAAGGTAGAAGGAAAAGCACTTGACAAGAAGGAGCGTGTTTCCAGTCAAGTGCTTTTCCTTCTACCTTGCGCGCTCACATATGTCCACATTATGTTGTACCAACTGGCCCAGCAGATTCCACTTTATTGCGTCACTCTCACTGCGTTTCAGGTCTTTTCTGCAGAATTCGCGACGCCAGCAGCCTAGTCAGCATTTATGACGCCAGCAGAAGCCAGCACTAGCCGCAACTCCAGAAAATGCTCAGTGTGCTGGCAACACCGGTCGAAAAAAGCAAAGATGGCTACGCTTCGAAGGCTCAACGCAGCTAGGGTGGCTAGCCCTTTCGCTTGGCGCTGTGCTGAAGTTTCTTGATTGCAGCGTCACATGGCGTTGCTTCGTCGAAGGCGTGCTGGCCACGAACCGCCTCATTCTCACCGGTACATGAGTACACAGGCGATTTGATTGATTGATTGATTGATCGATTGATTGATTGATTGATACCTGAGGTTTAACGTCCCAAAGCCACCATATACGATTATGAGAGGCGCCGTAGTGAATGGCTCCGAAAATATTGACCATTCGGGATTCTTCAACGTGCACCCAAATCTGAACCCACGGGGCTACATCATCTTTGCCTCCATCGAAAATGCAGCTGCTGAATCCGGGGTTCAATTCCGCGACCTGCGGGTCAGTAGCCAAGCACGTTAGCCACTAGACCACCACGGCGGGATGATTTCAAGGGCAAAACAGCGGAAAGAATCGCGCTTTGTGCGCAAACATTGAGCCTCTTCGGCAAACCACATCAGGAAGAGTAATAAATGAGGAAGGACAGGGAGGTCATATCAGATTTACTTCATGTTTAATGACCTGTCAAGCGAGCGCGAGGTTTAAGAAATCGAATGCTCAAACAAGTGCAGCGGGCCTCTCCGAAAGGTGCTAGCACTTTGCGCTGCGTAGCTACTCTGCTAAAGGCAAGCGCCCCCCCCCCTCCTCCTCCTCCTAACAGTTTTCGGGGTAGCTGCGCTGTGACTCGGGCTGCCGATTGCCCCTATCCCATTGAGTTCCGTTATTTCATCAAGGCTGAATACTCGTGCCGTTCACTTGATTACAAAAATGAGCTACGCCTGGGCCAGTGTATCTTATGATAAGGCGAATCTACAGTTTCGATTGTAATAGGAATGCGGCTTTCTTTTCGTTCGCCAATCCATGTTATTATGTTTCTAATGAATAACGTCATGTGATTCCAAACACAGACTCTTGTTCGTGTTGGCAGTAGTTGATATTGAACGCAGATATATGCACGCACACGCGCGCTACGAATGCACGGACATGATATATATATATATATATATATATATATATATATATATATATATATATATATATATATATATATATATATATACATGAACATACATACACACACCTTACGCATGCACGACTTTCGCGCGCACATTTGTGTGCTTGTATATATAAACACATTGCGAAATAATAAATGTTCGCGGTGAAGGGATACAGCAGCTTAATTCGAGAATGGGTAGCACTACAGCAGGCACAGAGAGTAAGCATATGCGAAAAATACACTCACACACTTAACGTGACAAATTTTGTAAAGCGCTTACCTAAATAATCGAAACTACGCTACGCGCCCACAAAAAAGCCCGAATATTCGTAAACACACACACACACGCAGCTTTGCGCAGCTGCGTGCGTGCCTGTACATCACAAACACACACACACGCAGCTTTGCGAGCCTGTACATCAATGAACGGACACACACACACACACACGCCCACGCTCACGCCCACACACACACACACACACACACACACACACACACACACACACACACACACACACACACACACACACACACACCACGAAATAATGGTGTACTCACCAAAGAAAATTAAGTCACCGAGAGCGAATTGATTAGAACAAACTACCGTAGTGTCCGTCACCTTCTATTTAATGCGTTAGTTTCTTATTCACGCCGTTCTTCGTCGCGCGTCGTCTGCATCCTTCGAAAAGTGATAGAAGGATACGTAGCCATCTTTGCACCGCGATGCCCCGCACTGTGGCTCACTGCAGTGGTCTCTGGACATCGCTTCATTTCTTTTTCGGGGTCGCGCGCGCGAAATGGCGAAAAAAAAAAAACTATGCGGCCGCTTCTGAACGCGCGCAACGTGGTAACATCTGCAGTGTTTTCAAGGGTGACCAGTTTGGCGCCGTTTCCAGGTGTGGCCGCTAGGTGGCGGGCGCTGAGTGGGAGTCATGACACCATGGAGGAAGGCAAAACTTCCTCCGTGCGACACTGACATAATAGGGAGGGGGCGCTGGGACTTGGAGTTGGTAGAGCACGGCCGGGCTAGACTGCACCTGAGCGCGCTTGGGTGCAGTCTAGCCCGGCCGTGGGTAGAATGCTACGATACCCACTCCTGCGCTGCGGGAGCGCGCGCATCGAGGCACCCTAAAAGGTCGGGCGCAATGTAAATAAGCCCCATAGATTCACATAATGGGGAGGCAGGGGGGGGCTGCAACGAACCTCGCCCCCCCCCCTTCTCTGGAGGCAAATCCTGTGCCCGCCTGTCTAGTTAATAAAATTAATACTCGTGGGTAAACGTGTCTTTTATGATCGAAGCAGACGGAGTGTTGCTACGTATATCGGCTCCAGGAGCTTTTCCCTAACCGCTATACATCGTCAAAAGTACTCACCGGTGTCTGGTGTTCGGAAGATGACCGAAACGACGGGCGCCATCCGGGTACCCACGTCGCTGCCGACGAAAGGATTGGTCTGGTGCACAGTGACAACGAGCACCACACCTTGGCACATCCGGGAACCACACTTCCAGATCTGGAACCTGACACGCGAGGGAACATGTAACACGGAAACCACACCGATTCTTTCCATTGCGAAAAAAAAGACTCGATCGCAATTAGCTCTCATGCGCAAGCTGCAGACATGCAAGCCTTAAATTTCGAAGCCCCCCCCCCCCCTCCCTTTTTCTTTTCTTAAATCATGCATCTCGAGCTCGCTTTTCATAAAAAAAGACAGCGCGTACTACTGAACTACATACAGGATGTACAGGTAGTGCTTAGTGTGTCACTGTCCTGTCATCATGTGGTTCAAGCTGTTTCTCTTCCTCTATGGGCATGCACCAATTGGTCCAAATAAGCAATCTAACCCTTCTCTTCGAACTAAAAAAAGGTACTCGAAAGGACCCAGGGGGACCCTGTCGAGACATCGACATTCGTGAAGATCTGTTCCCTCACCTCTCCCATAACGCCTTGTCGAAGGTTATGACGACGTCATTGGTTCCAGGCCTGTTCAGGCTAGGTATGGTCACCTGATCCCGGTTGAGGAACCGGTGGCGGATGTGTGTCCCCTGGTCAGCCACGAAACGGACCTGCTGGCCCTTCGGCAATCTGGAAGCCGTCACCTGCCAACGAGTGCATTGCAGATTAACGAGTCACTTGCTATTAAACTACAACATTACGCATTTGGCCGCTCATTACCTCTGGCCGCTCATTCGAGGTGGCCCAAGTCGCGCGCTTTTCGCCAGTAGCTGCCCGAAGAAGCCGTTCGTACTGCACCTTGAGCGAGGCTAGGTATCTCGTGTACAGGAGGTGAGGGTGTCAGCACTCTGAATGATACGCATTCTGCGCAGTAACTCGTTCATCTGGGACGTCAAGCGTTTTTTCCTTTTACGGCCTTCGTCTTGGAGGAGGACCTTCCAGGCCTCCTTGAGGTCGTCCCAGGTAGTCGATGTTACGCGGGGGGATGCTCTAATCGAGGCCTCTATGAGCGTCTCGATCTGTGGTGCAGACGCCGGATCCTTTAGTAGTGCAAATCCAGGCGCCACGATGCGTCGGCTGGTTTGGGGCCAGGCTTTGCACGGAGGGTTGTTAGCAGTGGCGCGTGATCAGATAGAGCGGCCAGAGGGGGTGGCAACGGGACCACCTCGCACGCTGTTAGGGATGGAAGTAGGAGCTCCGGTAAGTACGCGCGGTCTAGCCGGCTAGCGGTGACCCTCGACACGCGGGTGGGGCCGAAGTCGTCGTCGTGGAGGCGGACCCATGCGTCTGAAAGTCGGAGGCGTTCGAAAACTTTGATCAGTTCTTTTGCACAGTAGGCTGAGCCTCCACAACTTGGTCCCCGGATATCCCTCGCAGTTTCGACCACACAGTTAAAGTCTCCAAGGGCTACGTGTGGGAGGGGGGTCAGCAGGTACTCGCCAAGCTCCCTGAAAAAGGGGTTCGTCTCCGATCTAGTTACTGGCGCGTACACGTTCACAAACCGAACTTTCTGCCCATCGATGAAGATGTCAAGCATTATTGTGCGGCCGTCAGCGCCAAACACGCAATGGGCTTTTTGCCTAAACCTCCCGGTGACGAACACAACCCCAACCCCGCATGACCTGGTCCTCGTCAATGAGAAGAAGGCTTCGACGTGACAGAGGCTTCGGAAGCGAGCGACGTCGAGGGGGATCGAAAATTCGTCTCCTGGACGAACAACAAGTCGATGCTGCGGGCTTTCGCAAAGGAAACCACCGCGGTTTGTTTCGTCGTGTCGCGGAAACCGCGAACATTCCAAGTGGCGAAACGGATTCGGTCAGCCATCAGTCGCACTATGGTGGAGTGGAAACGAAGGGGGTACGTGAGTGCGTGGAAGGGAGGGGTGGGGGCAAGGGGAGGCGGCGCATAGGGGAGTGAAACAGGAAAGGGTAAACGGTGGCGCCGGCGCGCACGGGCACTGCCGTCTGTAACGAAGCGAAGGTGTTATCAGATCGGCTCGCTTGCTTTAGGGGGCGGTTCCCCTTTGCCTGCGGCGCTTTGGGCGAGCTTCAGCGTCTTCGCCTTCGGTGGGGCATCGCTGTCGCTCGCCGTCGCTTCTGACCCGATTCGGCGTTGTCGCGCCTCTCTGCTTGTGGTTCTCCCTCTCGTTTCTTTCTTCTTCTCCTCTCCCTGGCGTCAGCGTATGAGCGGGAACGAGTGGCTCTGCTCGTGGCCTGGCACCCGCTGGGACGCGAGTGGGTCAAGTTGGCGGTCTGTGTAGGGCGACGCTTTACCGGAGGGGGGCTCAAAGGAGAGGGGCTGGTTTATTTGAGCACGGTCTTGGTCGTCAGGGAGCGCGTAATACCCGCGGCTCACGATGGGCAATTCGTCCTTGGCGGGGTCAGTGGTAGCGTCGTCCAAGTACTGGGTGCACACTCGGGCCAACACGTTAACGGGTGTTTGAGAGGCGGTTGGGGGGGGGGGGGGGGGCTCACTTCGCTTGAAAGTTTCGGCAAGCACCGGGAAGTTGTGGCCTTCATCTTGGACTGACGGGAGGACGAATGGCATAGACGGGGACTATTGGACCGAGACGGTTTCGAGGTCGCTCGATTCCGTTTCCGATGACATGGTGGCGGCATCGTCAGTCTTCTCGCGCTTGTCTGCCTCGTTGGCGGACGAATCCACCGCAGTGTTTCCTGTGAGCAAGCTGGCATCCGTTTCGTGGCCTTGGGGGGAGGGAGGCCTTGGGGGGGGGGGGGGCGGGCCGCGGTTTTGGATACGAGCACTTGTAAGCGAGAGGGGGGTTACCTGGCTTCTGCGACGGGGAGCCACTCGGCTGGACCGAGTTCGACGCGAGGTCCGATACCGAGGGGAATCCACGAGCGGCTGACGCATAAGAGCGCCTCCTAAATACATTCTTTCGTTCCGTGGTGACCCCCGCAACGCTTACGTTCGGCTGAACAGCCCTCAGTTTCATGACCGAAAGTTCCGCATCGTTTGCAGTATGGTGCGGAGCATGCGGTCGCCATGTGGCCCACCTCACTGTAGTACATCGCGCGCACACCCGCCTCATGCCTCTATATTCGAACATGACCCGGTGCCCCGCAATGGTCGTAAAGTTGGGCCCGGCTTACTCATTTCGATTTTTGCGACTCTGACGCCGTTCAACTTATTTTGGCGGGTGGCCACAGTAGCAAACGAGATGCCCCGCACCTTACCGTACTGTGCTAGGGCGTTGCCAAGTATCTCGCCAGACAGGTAGGCGGGGTATCGGTAGACGTTGACGTACGTGACCGGCGGCCCGACGGCCTCAACCGGTACGCTTACTCCATTAACCTTGAAACCTTCCGCCACCATTAACTTTGTTGCCTGGCTGGCGTTACGTGTACAGACGAGAAACTTGGCCCCGCCCATATGCTGCATAACAAGAACACTATCATCACCAGCTTCTAATTCAATAGCGTCTATAAGATCATCAAGGGATACGTCCCCGTCCGGTGCTGTGAAGAGGAAGCAGTTCTCCCGCACTGGTAGGTCGGCAGTGGCCGCCATTCTGAAGGGGCTGTCGCCAGCAGAAGGGGGCGTGACTTGTAAAAAAATAGTAGCGTGCAGTCGAGCTGCACTCTGGTAAATCTGCGGCTAAGCCTGGGGAGACGCCACTCGGGATCAGGAGGAGTCAGGTGGGCTCCGGGAAGGTAGCGTGGACAGGCAACCGTGTTCCTCCTGGCATAGGGGTGGGGGGGCTCCGGGCTGAAAGGCCCGAGACCCAGAGGTGGCAGTCGCTCGCACGAGGCGGCGAAGCCGGCAGGACCTGGTCTGACCGTGAAATCCAAAAGCCGTGAAGCGATTGCCCCGGCACCAGATAGCAGTGACCGGACCGCCATCTTGACCACGGTCACCCTGACACCAGGTGCCGTTGTCAGATAGGGAGGAGACGCGGCGCTGAAACGCTTCGTCCCAGAGTCACACTTAACCAGGTAAGCGTCAATAGAGGAGAGCAGTGCAGTCAGCGATGAAACGCGGCATAATCGCTGTAATCGCCATCATCGCTGTCATTAAGCGTAGGTCGTAAAACGACCGAACGTCATTGAGAGCTATAGCCAGTTCTAAAAAGCAGGCAGGTGTTTCTTTCACTAGTTTTACGCATAAAATTTTAATGTTTCCACAAACTTCGTCAAGAACTTTATTATCCATTTTCAGCCACACGTAATGTTTCGACTGGGCCCGTCGAACCTTTAACTCGTGTAATGCGTAGGTTTCATATGAAGCGATAAAGTATACTTAAAGTCGAAACGGAAACTAACTCGCACGATTGTTTCTCGTAGGTGGAGAACAGGCGCGCCGCGGTTTCGCGGGCGGAACTGACATTTTCTTTTTTCCGCCTTATGGTTGTTGCCTGAAACAATCCTCGGCGGCTTATTAACAGTTTCCGAGCCAGCAACAACGAACAGTATACGTAGGTCTCTTCGACAGACACGTGAAAAACTGCTAGAGAGGCGGCCAAACGTAATTGCTCATCGTCTCTGTTCCCGCGTGGTGCATCAGGCGCTGTTTGCAACGCACACCTTCGACACCGTGCAGCCAGCTGTAGCAGCAATCCGGTTTACCCATGCGTACAGAGACTCGCCGTCCGTACGGGGGTGTAGCTCTAATAAAGAGAAAAAAAAAGTACGGGGGTGTAGCTCAGTGGTAGAGCGTTCGCTTTGCATGTGAAAGGCCCCGGGTTCGATTCCCGGCACCTCCATGTTTTTTCTTTTTTAAAACAAGATTTGCGAAGAGGCTGTAGTCATTGATCGTAATATAAAACAATTAAAAACTGATTGAACGCCACATAGTGGAAGCTACAATGCTTCAATTGTTTTACACGCACAATCCAGCACCAGTTTAACACTTACTGACAGGAGCACGACCGAATTTATATTCTTTTTCTCTAAATACCAGACTCAAATCACAAAAACCGCAATGCATTATGAAGCGTTGTAGCGAAAGTAAGGCCTATGCTATTTCCGTTGAACACCTTTGTAACGTTCGCAACTCCTCAGGACGCTCCTTTGTTGTGTGTGAATGTACGGAGGCCATCGTCATATTAATTTTGTTTAGCAATATCGGAGAGCCGCCGTTCAATTTCTCTCTGAAATTCGCTCAGAAATATTTTTATTATGTTTTCAAGTTTAACACTGCGTGCCGACGTGCTTTGGCGCTTGCAAAGGCGCAGTTTATTTGTGAACTTGAAGTTTAGTCGCATCGTTTACAAAAGATGTGCAATTATGCTTCAGATCTGGTTGAAACCATAACCATACGAAATAATTTTAATTAATAATGCGTTAATTTTACGTCAAACAAAGCAAAGAAAAATAGAAAAAGGTTATAACATGTACGGGCATAGAGCTATTCCTCAAAAGAAAACTTTTAGATATTTTCTTACGCGTTATTTGATTAAGAAAACAATTTGAGAAAACGTTTTAGAAAATAGATAAAAAGAACGTGTAAAGTTTGTGTAAAGACTTAAAATTTTAGACGCAAGCAAAAGTAAATATCCGTGATTTTTACTTGATGGAAGACTTATGTACTATTCGTACATTTATCCGATAAAATGACCAAATCAACAAGCTATGTAACACAGATTGAATCGCATTACCAGTTACTTCTAAATTAGACAAAATAAATACTTTACGACTGACCGAAAGTAATGATATATACATCACTATTACTTCTGAATAGTAGTAAGTCCGTTTTGAAACTACTTTACCGACTTTCGAATTCCGTGCCAAACTCACGCATCCCTTATTTCCAGCGCATATACTTCGATATCTCAGATATTTTTTCTTAAAAATTTCCGTGCTAGAGGTGCATGAGACTTGGACTTTTTAACTTGTCTCTGTTACTTTGCTTTGTACAACGATTTCTCATGCCATAAGAGAGATATACCATATTTTGGTGAAAAGTAATTGTAAAGGTAATCAGTGATTTTATTGAAATTACGCACTTTACGTAATTTGCACCACTACTAAATTACCAGAAAGCAAACATATTGTCCATCGCAACAAAAATGTAGTATTGTTGTAATCGCTATTGTAAGTGTTCCGCTGTTGTGCGTATCGTCCCTCAAAATATTGTATTTCCTCAACTTTGTATCTAATTGGTTACCTTTGATGTTGTATGCCCGCTTCCTGTATGGGTCTGCAGAAGACCCACAGTATTGTTAAATAAATAAATAAAATTGAAAATTGCCTTAATTACTGTCAAATACTTTTTATGAGGATCACGCTTAACACTTGTGGCAAGCCCCGCCGCGGTGGTCCAGTGGCTAAGGTACTTGGCTGCTGACCCGCAGGTCGGGGGATCGAATCCCGGCTGCGGCGGCTGCATTTTCGATCTAGGCGGAAATGCTGTAGGCTCGTGTGCTCAGATTTGGGCGCACGTTAAAGAAACCCAGGTGGTCGAAATTGCCGGAGCCCTCCACTACGGCGTCTCTCATAATAATATTGTGGTTTTGGGACGTTAAACCCCACATATCAATTAACTTGTGGCGAAATGTGCCAAGTGCGCAATGTTTGAAAATCGTCATCACCGGATCACGTCTACATACAGAAAAGACGTACGCATATCATTGCAAAACAACATCGCGTTTAGTTTCGTCAGCAACGAACGTGGGAGAACTGGTACGCCATATAACTTTGTGCTAACACCATGTTTGAGTTTTTACGACTATCGATCGCCCAAAGGATAGACAGACAGGGAAAGAGAAAAAGAAAGTGATCGCATAAAATTGTACATTGTATTCGTTTGATCGATTGTCCTTAGCGGCGCGTTTAGGAAAGAGCAGTTCTAAATTAAACAATAGACATCGTCAAAGAAATGGTGCGTCACACCAGTGACGTCCTGTTTCGCGAAAGCGACGAAGCAAAACAACTGACGAGAATGACAGAACACAAGGCTGAACCCCTTCGGTCGAGGTTTTTTCCATAGACGTGCGCAAGGTTAGGTTTGTTGCAGTTCTCCACTCCCTATTAAGTCACTGTATGCGGCATACATATAAGTATTTATTTATTCTTATACGCAATTTTTTAGACAAGTTTTTTTTGTTCCCTTTCATGAATTGTACGTACCCCTGAGCATAGTTTTCTTCATGCACGGTAGAATTTCTGTTTACAGGTACAAACAATTCCTGTTGTGCATTCGAATGTATATTAGGATATATTAGCAATGCATTGAGAACGAACAATGTAACACATAAATGTCTTCTGTGTTTGTATGATTTTTTTTCAGAAAGAAAATACTCTTTAGCACATCTGAAAAGCTACCTATGTTTCACACTCATCAAGTGTGAGTCCCGCGGGATGGCTTTATGCTCTCTCATAGTAGAGTACCAAGTACTCAGAATCCTTAACCCTTTTTTCATAAACGCTTTGCTCTCCCTCCCCTTTCCCCCGTCATCATCATCATCATCATCATCAGCCTGACTACGTCCACTGCAGGACAAAGGCCTCTTCCATGTTCCGCCAGTTAACCCGGTCCTGTGCTTGCTGTTGCCAATTTATACCCGCAAACTTCTTAATCTCATCGGCCCACCTGACCTTCTGTCTCCCTCTAACTCGCTTGCCTTCTCTGGGAATCCAGTCAGTTACCCTTAATGACCAGCGGTTATCCTGTCTACGCGCTACATGCCCGGCCCATGTCCATTTTCTCTTCTTGATTTCAACTATGATATCTTTAACCCCCGTTTGTTCCCAAATCCACTCTGCTCTCTTCTTGTCTTTTAAGGTTACACCTACAATTTTTCTTTCCATTGCTCGCTGCATCCTCCTCAATTTAAGCGGAACCCTCTTTGTAAGTCTCCAGGTTTCTGCTCCGTAGCTAAGTACCGGCAAGATACAGCTGTTATATACCTTACTCTTGAGGGATAGTGGCAATCTACCTGTCATGATTTGAGAGTGCTTGCCGAATGAGCTCCACCCCATTGTTATTCTTCTAGTTACTTCAATCTCGTGATTCTGCTCCACGGTTATTACCTGCCCTAAGTAGACATAGTCTTTTACAACTTGAAGTGCACTATTACCTATCTCGAAGCGTTGCTCTTTTTCGAGGTTGTTGTACATTACTTTCGTTTTCTGCAGATGAATTTTAAGACCCACCTTTCTGCTCTCCTTGTCTAACTCCGTAATCATGAGTTGTCATTCGTCCCCCGAGTTACTCAGCAATGCAATGTCATCGGAGAAGCGCAGGTTACTATGGTATTCTCCATTAACTCTTATCCCTAACTGTTCCCATTCTAGGCTTCTGAAAACTTCCTGTAAGCATGCGGCAAATAGCATTGGGGAGATTGTGTCCCCCTGCCTTACACCCTTCTTGATTGGTATTCTATTGCTTTCTTTATGAAGCACTGTGGTAGCAGTTGATCCCCTGTAGATTTCTTCCAAGATGTTTATATATACTTTATCGACGCCCTGATTCCGCAGTGACTGCATGACGGCTGATATTTCTACTGAATCAAATGCCTTTTCGTAATCTATGAATCTTCTCGTAATCTTTCCCCCCGTATCAGGTTACTAGTACTAATGGCTCGCCCGCCCTCCTACCCCCCCCCCCCCCCCGCGCACACCTTCTCTTCCACTGCTAACATGCGTACATCGACAAATAATTGCTGCAGCCGCACCATCCATTAAAAATGATCGGAAAGAATAGGCGAGCCCAGGGTAATAATCCATTAGGAGTGGAGAAGGGGGGGGGGGGAGGCAAGCGTTTTCACAACTGCGTGCCCAAGTCTCGGTGTCACCAGCGCCACTGGTGGCTTGAAGTAGAAAATGAACAGCCAGCTTCGAAGCTACAAATTGTATGCACGTTCCACCGGTGCGTACTAAACGTACATCGCTAAGCTATAAGTACAATGAAGAGTCCTTGATCCTGGAGATTCGCGTTCAACATGCAATGCACAAGTGCCCTAATGAATCCCCAGCGGCCACTTGACCAGTATGCAATGTGAGAGGGTTGTCGCCCTATGCACGACGTCAACAATGCATGCCGTCAACAATGCATGCCGTGTTGACGTCGCCGTATGCACGACGTCAACAATACATGCCGTCAACAATGCATGCCGTGTATACGTCGCCCTATGCACGACGTCAACAATGCATGCCGTCAACAATGCATGCTGTGTTGACGTCGCCCTATGCCCGACGTCAACAATACATGCCGTCAACAATACATGCCGTGTTGACGTCGCCCTATGCACGACGTCAACAATACATGCCGTGAACAATGCATGCCGTGTTGACGTCGCCCTATGCACGACGTCAACAATGCATGACGTCGCCGTATGCACGACGTCAACAATACATGCTGTCAACAATGCATGCCGTGTTGACGTCGCTCTATGCACGACGTCAACAATGCATGACGTCGCCCTATGCACAACGTCAACAATGCATGCATTGTGCATAAGATAGTGGGCGTCAGACGAACGTAAACGGATATTCGTAAGAATAGCTAAACGCTGTTACAGTCGATGAAAAAACAGGCTGGACAATTGAATCCGGCCGTGGACTTCGATTGTCCCGCGTAAGTGCTCGAACCGTGGCGCCTTTCTGGCCATTTTTGTTCTTACGCGAAAGCGTTAAAAACCTCGTTATGCGGAAATTAGTGTCGGTGCCGGCGTCGTCGTCGATCGGTTGTGAGCAAAAATTCAGCGTTGTCCGTAAGCGAAAATTCGAGTTAGATGAAAATCAAGAAGCAAATTTTCGAAAAATAATCAACCCAGTGGGAATGAAATCCAGGACTGCTGCGAGGCAAGCAGGTGTTGTACCTCAGATCCACGCCAGTGCCTGGATATTCTTCGAAAAAAACATACAGAAAAAAAACTAAATGTGTAGTGCGACGAGTGTTATTAGACATGTAATATTGCGTGGCAGAAGCGTGGAATCACACCAGAGTCCAAAAACGTGTGAATTCCACAACAAGTGGTTGGTTTCAACCGCTCACGAGTTACAAAATGCACAGACATAATTGATTGCCCTTTTTAAACAGCACAGTTAACAAACGATGCAACTGCACGTGGGCATGTTGCGGCGCTGTGGGCATCCTCATATTAACTCGCAAAAAGAGCAAAGATTGCTTACCCCCGTATTCACAAACGCTCCTCGACTTCACTTTCACCCTTCACTTGACACAGTTGATCACTGCGCCACCACTCGGCTGAAAATGGCACTGCGCTACTCAGGAATTGCAGCAGCTTATCGCTAATATGCAGTGACCTGTCGTGACTAGAGACGGCGCTCCCATCGGCTTTTTCAAGTGAAAATGGAGCGTTGAGTGAAGGGACGTTCTTGAATACGGGGGTTCCACAGAAAGATCGAGTAAAAAGGGTGTCTTTTTGTCCCACAACAATAACTGTCGTCTATCTTGCGTTCCTTTCCTGGGACTATCGCCGCGCGCCCGACGCACAATCAAGTCACGAACGACACGCGCGTTATCAGAGTGACGTGGCATTCTCGATAGGAAAGTGGCCAGCGCCGAGTTTTCAAGAAATAAAGGGTCAAGCAAGCCGGGTGATGATTATTGTTGCACGGTATACAAAAAGACACCCCTTTTTACTCAATCTTTTATTGATTTGATTGATTGATTGATATGTGGGGTTTAACGTCCCAAAACCACCATATGATTATGGGAGACGCCGTAGTGGAGGGCTCCGGAAATTTCGACCACCTGGGGTTCTTTAACGTGCACCCAAATTTGAGCACACGGGCCTACATTTCCGCCTCCATCGGAAATGCAGCCGCCGGAGCCAAGATTTGATACCGTGACCTGCGGGTCAGCAGCTGAGTACCTTAGCCAGGAGACCACGGCGGGGCGATCTTTTATATATATTTCTACGTACCAGTGCATGGAGTTGAAGAAGACAAAGCAGATAGACTGGCGCGAGCTAATCTGTGTGGCTGGCGCTGCTCGCCCAACCGGCTGTAAATACATCGGTGACTACCCCTCTGAGTCGATCTCCTTCTCGTAACATATTTGGTGGAGGTGCTGGGTAACAATATACACAATATATAACAATATATACAATACAACAATATTCTCGTAACAATATATACGTCTCAATTTTTTTGAAACGCTTTGCCTCAACAGATATTTCCACAACGGATAACCACAGTGCGCACCATTTTGTTTTATAAATCTAATTGCAGGTACGGCGAATGCGCTAAGCCCTTTCGCCTTCTTCCACAAGTTGACCAGAGGCGCTGTCATGGGCATCGGAGTGGCCCTTGGTCTGATCGTTTTCGTCATCCTGCTTTGTTGCCTGGTGACACTTTGGAGATGCGTCAGGAGAAACGACAAGAGGGTACGCACACTAAGCGAGAAAAGATGACGTAGCGAGAAAAAAAAAAGCTTATGACGTGATGTCATAGGCCGGCAACAATCGTGGAGCTCAATCAGACTAACTCATGAAATATATTTTATAGCTAACCGCTAAGCCAAACTCACCAGCACTTTTTCTGAACCGCACTCGCTCATACTCGCACCCACAATTTTTTTTTTCAGCCGGACTCACTCAGACTCAACCCCGTATTCTAATACGCCCCTTCACTCAACCCTGCACTTTCACTTCAGAAAGCCGTTGGGAGCGCCATCTCTAGGCAGGGCAAGTCACTGCATATCAGTGACAACTTGCTGCTATTCTCGAGTAGCGCAGCGTCACTTTCAGCCGAGCAGCGGCGCAGTGCGCAACTCTGTCAAGTGAAGGGTGAAAGTCGAGTCGAGGAGCGTTTGTGAATACGGGGGTCAAACTCACCAAAATATTTCTTCAGCGGACCTAAGATTCATACTCACGGCTCGATCTTAGACTGAAGGTGCCCGACCGAATCGACTTGTGATTGAGGTGGCCGACCTATGCGCGATATACAGTCTTGCAGTGGTAAGCAAATGTGGCGTAGTAAGGAAAGTGTTTACGTGTGGCAAACTAGGCCTATGATAAAGCAAAAACGGAATGACGTGGCGTGCTAAGTCTGGAAAGTCACAATCCTAATGCTCTGACGCAGTTAAGCAAATTCTGGTACCATAGTAAGAAAATGTCATGTACGAAAAACGAAGTCCATGACAGAAGTAAAATCACTGTGACATAATATGCCGAAGTCTGTGACGCGAGTAAGAAAAAAATTGTATGACGCAGTAAAAAGGCTCTATAACGTAGTAAGAGAGTTTTATGTCGTAAGTTAATCCTGAAACGTTCAGTAAGAAAAAAACTACGTGTAGGAAACAAAGTCTAACAGGAAGTAAAAAAAAAGTCTATGAAATGGCAAGCAAAACCTGCGATGTAGTGAACAAGGCCGCGAGCTGAGCGATGTTTTTATTATTAGACCGCCGTTGATATTTATCCTGTTAGAAGTAGAAGCCAGTGAATGGACAAAGTGGCTTAGTAGAAGAGCATAGGCAATCCGTACTCTACCTAAAGCTGTTTTTATAGATATTCTTACTTTCATGGTTCGTTGCATGTTTGCTTCTTATAAGCCTGACAGGGCTCGAGTATTCTAATTATCGAGTGAGACAAGTCATAGGGACAATTGGCGTCAGAAAGACATGATTAAAGAGACTGTAAAGTGTTTAGGATGCGGGGTGGGTTTGAAAGTGGACCCAAGTGTAGAAGCGGATGGAGAAGAGGCTGACGCGAAGTGTAGGCAATGCCAAGAGGTGGGGAGTTGGAGGTTCAAACCTTCTGCCCCTACGTTTTTTTCTTCAATTTTGCTCCCGTACATATACACGCTCACATATGTAAAGTATGGTTGAACACCCCCTCCCCCCCCCAAAAAAAAAATTCTAGCTACCATTCCTGATGCGTGACTAAGTTTAAGCATGGCTAGTAAGAGTGACTCAAACGTTTCTCTCTTGTTCGCAGGAGTCTCAAGGCTTGCTGTACCAAATGCCGTTCAGAAAAGCCGCTCCTGTCCCGTACTACACGATGTACCACGTTCCAGAGCCACAGAAGTAGCGGAAGCCCAGGTCTGCGATGTGGATGTGAACTAAGGACCAACGAAAAAAAAAAGAAACGCACCATTACTGCACGCAACATCCGAGGCTTCCTGAAAGTATACATTAAAGGAAACCATGGCCTCCGAGAATGCGGGCGCGCGCCTGCAATTTCGGAGGCCATGAAGGAAACGATAGAACTTTAAAACTAAGCCAACAGGTAGCACTACCCATAATGTCAGGTGTTTTATCACTTTATGCTATAGAGCTGAGGCTTGGGCGTGTACATGGCTTTTGGAAAACAACAGAAAGAACAGACAATATCGTGGTGGCGACCCCGTCGAGCAGCTCCCGCACTTTTGTTTTCCGGTGACGTCACAGGATACAGCAACGCTTGGACGAGGCTCACGTGGGAACATGTTGACTGAACGACGTGGCCGAAAGTAAAAAAAAATCAGGAAAACGAGTGAGATTACTGGGATCTTAACACTCACCTTTTGACTGGTCCACCTATAAGACGATAAACACCCCAGGTTAGGAGTTTTTGGCAAATATAGTCATAACCGAAGTCTTACGGCTTCCCCTTCCCGAAAAAATGCACATTTTTGTCTCATTCACGATGTTTCAGCCCAGAGTGAAAGATGTCAAGCGTTCATAGGAGTGCTTCAAACACTCGCACAGACAACCTTGTAGAGATAACTTTTTGCTTGTCTAGTTGGTACTTGACGAGAGAGAAAAAAAAGACCATTTGTGGCTCTTGTTGTTGTCGATGTACCTTAATTCTCTTTTGTATTTGTCGTATTCGCGGTAAATGTGGTTATTTTTTATGCATTTAAGTATGTTGCAGGCCATACACAGGCCTGTGCAGTTGTGTAGAATGCAAAAACAACAGGTAATAAACGTAACTGCATTAAACACCTTGGCGTAGTTGTAAAAGTAAAATAAATTACAAGAACATATTAGGAAAGATATAGGAATGCGTTGTACATAACAAATCAGAAGCATTTCTTTACATACTGCAGACACCTTGAGAGTTTCTATCTACACGTATCTATCTATTCAGCCACCTGCATATTGACTATCGGTGCTCTTGTGATCAGTGATCACCTCCCCAATTCGGGGTTGACGAAAATCAGTATAGGAGCTTAAGAGGGTTTGACGATTATTACTGTCTGGTTATGACATGAATAACGTGAAAAGCCTGTCGCGTACGACGTCAAGCCCTTTTCTTCAGGCACGTGTGGCACATACCCGCCAACAACGGTACGCGGACATGCACCACATATGTTGTAGCGAGAGCATTAAAAGGACAACTCCGGCGATTTTTTAGGGGCGAAGCTTCTTATGGCGTGGCTTGTACGTCCCCCCGTTGTGGTAGTGCGTAACATGTGGCACATACCTGCACACCAGTGGCACATACCCGCCCTCGGGCACATATCCGCATGTCCACGTGTTACGAAAAACGTAGCATGGCGTCGTTATCACGCTCTCGGTGTTGACAGAGCCCTGACAGCAGAAATGTGGTACATACTCTCGTTTAGTTCTTGGATTTTCCGATGGATGGCGGTACTTGTATATAATGAATGAATGATGAAAAGAAGTGAGATGGTGGTACTTGAAGTGTTCACTAGATGGACGAATGGACACACGAACCGACAGACACACGGACAGAAGGACGAACAAACGGATGCACGAATAGGCGCACGAATGAGCGCCCGTATGGACGGACGGGCGCACGGACGGATTGACGGACGCTTCACCTCACTCATCATCATTCATTCCGTAGATATGCTGTGATTTTTTTTAACCACGTCAAAGTAATGGTGCTTCAATGTTCCCGAGACATCCTTGCCACGTGCCCGATAGCTGAAATGCTCAACAAATTCGAAAATAATTTTTGATTCGCAAAAAATAGAAAAAAACAAGCAATACCGAAACCGAAACCCGTCAAAACCGTTTGTCACCGTCATCAGAATCAACCTAGGTAATACTACGATCGAGAGGTCCGACGTTACGCACGTCAATTACGTCATCCGACGCAGACGTCAGGTGGCGCGAGAGATCGCCAGAACTTGCTTGGTTGCGCATAACGCCACCAGATGCCACGAATCCTACAGGCCACCCAAGTTTATGCCAGCAGCGATCGGCTAAAACGCTTACGCTGTTATGGTCAATGTATGGCAAATCGTGTACGGCCCACAACGCAACACCGCTTACCACCCATCGCACGCCTACCAACACAGAAAAGGAAATCGCACGCTTAACAAAGGAACCGCCGGGCAAACTAACACAGTCCATTCAGGCTGGGACACGCTGCAGTGCACATCAATTCCGTCACTTCCGCTTTGCAAAAATGAACGTCACACACACAATGTTGCCATTAATTCTCGCAAGCGAGGTAAGCATTTAGAGGCAAGCTATAAAATTAACTTGAAAAGTAATTCGAAACTCTCAAGACTGCAATTTGGCATAAATGGCGCAAACTTGCAAATGAACGTACCCAGTGACTTTCGCTGACATGGATTGACCTCGAAAAATCACAGGGATTAACGTTAAGAAAAAACTGACATCGGAAGCGTAAACCTGACGAAGGCGCAGAATATATGTTATGGTCCCAGCAGGAATCGAACCAAAGCATTCTGCGAGGCAAACAAGTATTCTACAGAGCCGCCCCAGGTCTCGGAACTACTTTGGAAAAATACTTTATGGAGTAGTGTAATGCTGGTGAAACGTAAGTTGTGGTTGTGGTTGCAGTGCCGATCGTCTAACTTTATAAACCTTATACATGCACTGCAATGACAGAGGTGTAACGTCAGGTTAGCGTCAATACTACTTAAGACCTATCTACTGAAGTTTGTCTATACGTACCACCACCCAGGGCTATCGTCCTCGCAAGCACAAGCGCTACATTCTAGCTTACCTCTTCTGGTGTTGGCAATGGTAATACCCATGTTGCTCTAGTCATCCTTAGACAACTGCAGACAACTAGTGATAGAAAACTTGTGCGACTGTTGGACATCCATGTCTGTGCGCATAACATTTGTGTTTAGCGTCATTTCATAACGTTTCGCCAAACGAAAAAAAATTCACACCACTCTACGAATGTATCGCATGATATTGATTCCAGCAGGTATACGTGGGATCTGCCGTATTTTCATCGTTAATATCTCCACAAGCCCCACCTCTGCGGACCACAAGGTACACGGTGCTCGGCTGCTGTTTCGAAGGTCGCGGGTTCGAACCCGGGCCGCACCGGTCGCATTTCAATCTAAAGGCGAAATGTACTGCGCGATGTTAGTGTACGTTAAAAAACACCAATTGGCCGAAATTTCTGGAGCCCTCCGCAACGACGTCCCTCACAATCATATCGCGGTTTCGGGACGTAAGATCCCAGATGCTATTATGTTAACAACCCCACGAAGGAGAGTTAATATCAGAGGAATGGCTAGTTCGGCAAGTTGGTACTGATGCATAAGTGTACTGCGCGAAAAACGGATACACGAAGTGTACTGCGTGTATCCATCTGCTTTTTTCTTGCGCAGTACACTTATGATGCATAAGTGTACTGCGCGAAAAACGGATACACGAAGTGTACTGCGTGTATACATCTGATTTTTTCTTGCGCAGTACAGTTATGATGCATAAGTGTACTGCGCGAAAAACGGATACACGAAGTGTACTGCGTGTATCCATCTGTTTTTTTGCGCAGTACACTTATGATGCATAAGTGTAACTGCGCGAAAAACACACGGATACACGAAGTGTACTGCGTGTATCCATCCGTTTTTTTTTGCGCAGTACACTTATGAGTCACCTCCGTGTGACTCGTTACCAGCCAACAGGAGAATATACCGAAACCAAGGTATATTTCGACATCTGTCACGTACACCGAGAATTCTAACGCTTCAACTATGTGAGATAATCGCATCATTCAAAGAAAGTTTTAGATTACAGTAAACCGCACAGACACATTCAGGTATTCATTTTTTCCAAGAACTATACCCGTGAGTGGAATTGCCTATCACCCGATGCTGTACAGTGTCCAACAGTTGATTTATTTCTACATGCTCTCAATAGCCACTAACAGTTTTTTTTGTACAGTCATGCAGCCCAGAGTTACGCAATGCTTCCATTTTTCAATCAGCAAAGCTATGCGATTGTTGTAATGTTTTTCTTTATTTTTTCGTAAATTAATTCAAAAGTGTTGAATTGTAACCACTGCCGGTATGCTGTGTGATGTCAATTATGTTTTTTGTAGTGAACATTTTCGTATGCCCATTCCTGCTTAAGACCTGGTAAACAGGTCAGCAGTATGAAATAAATAATAATTACATAAATAAATAAAGTCCATGCAAACCTCGACGCTGAGTCCTATATGTAAAGCCTCCCTAGTGAACCTTTCCTTTATGGGTCTCGTTCAGACGGTGATTTCGCACTCACACATCAGAATATATTTTCACGTTCTATGCGAGATGAATAGGGCGTAATTAGCGAAAGGGGGCAAATATCAGCGACGAATAATGCCAACGACCAAACGGCCCTTCCGCGTGATTCGATGTACGGCTGAAGGTCCGAAATTCACGCATTCACGCAAATTTTACGCCAGATTCCGACCAGCACGTATTCTCTTCCTCGCATGTAAACATAACACCGATTTGTTTCCCTTTCGCGGCGCCTGCTAGCAGTGCACTGATTTGATGAGAAGTAGGCAGGTCGGCGTATTTATTGCTTCAGCGTGATCCCTGGTCGGCCACTTTGGCGGAGCCGGTGTGCTGCTTTTTGTGCATCATGAACATCAGGACGGCGGCGATGATGAACACGCTCATCAGGCAGGCAACCACGATTCCCGCGATGGCAGCCGTGCTCAGCCCTGGGCAGCGCAGGAATGAAAAAAATCATAAACAAACGTCAGTCACCGTCCTCAGAATCAACCTCCGTACTACTACGATCGAGAGATCCGACGTTACATGCACGTCAATTACGTCATCCGACGCAGACGTCAGGTGGCGCGAGCGATTATATAGAGTCAACGTGAGATGACACGGCATGACGTAGTTAACTGACGTCAGTTGGAAAGTGTCATCAGGTGGTGTCCTGAGCCCTTTCTTATCCCAGCGCAATTATCTACTGCCCTCAGATGAGTCACTTTTTTTTCTTCTTGTCAATCCTTATTTACGGAGTTTAGGGAACCCATGTTTACGGATTTTCGATCGCAAGCTCCCATCTTCCCCTTCCAGCCGTTTTTCATATTGTAAGTTATAACTGGAGGCATCCATCACATAACCAAAAATGGCAATACTGACGTCGTTATTGCTGGATGCTTAATTTGAAGAACATTTGGCCCTTCGCTTCCTGCATCATTAGGAACAAGTTCAATAGATCACGTCGGTTTATGGTACTTTAAGGGCAATGAATGCCCCCCGACTAAACGGCTCTAGCACGTGATTTGGTACATAGCTGAAGGTCCCCAAGAAAGCCGTACCGTCCTCGACCTCGAAGACGGTGAAGGATCCGGTCGAGGAGGCGAGGCAGGTGACCTGCCTCTGCCTGGTTCCGAGGGCCGTCATGTCCCGCTGGGTCCACTCCTCGTCCCGCTCGTGCCAGCGGAAGCAGCGCAGCACCATGCCGTGCACGCGGGACTCGTTGCCCGTCTGGCGCATCTGCAGGCCCAGCGAGTCGCGCAGGGACACGCCCCGCACCGCCTCGCCTGGATGGAGCCAGTGGAAAACGAATCGGGCCGGTTAGGAATAATCCTGTTAAGATAGGCGGCTCGCACTGCCAACGAAGGAACCTTAAACATCCCATGAAGATACGAAGGACGAGCACCACTTTACTCTCATAATGTGGAAATATGCGAGCGCGCAAGGTAGAAGGAAAAGCACTTGACAAGAAGGAGCGTGTTTCCAGTCAAGTGCTTTTCCTTCTACCTTGCGCGCTCACATATGTCCACATTATGTTGTACCAACTGGCCCAGCAGATTCCACTTTATTGCGTCACTCTCACTGCGTTTCAGGTCTTTTCTGCAGAATTCGCGACGCCAGCAGCCTAGTCAGCATTTATGACGCCAGCAGAAGCCAGCACTAGCCGCAACTCCAGAAAATGCTCAGTGTGCTGGCAACACCGGTCGAAAAAAGCAAAGATGGCTACGCTTCGAAGGCTCAACGCAGCTAGGGTGGCTAGCCCTTTCGCTTGGCGCTGTGCTGAAGTTTCTTGATTGCAGCGTCACATGGCGTTGCTTCGTCGAAGGCGTGCTGGCCACGAACCGCCTCATTCTCACCGGTACATGAGTACACAGGCGATTTGATTGATTGATTGATTGATTGATCGATTGATTGATTGATTGATACCTGAGGTTTAACGTCCCAAAGCCACCATATACGATTATGAGAGGCGCCGTAGTGAATGGCTCCGAAAATATTGACCATTCGGGATTCTTCAACGTGCACCCAAATCTGAACCCACGGGGCTACATCATCTTTGCCTCCATCGAAAATGCAGCTGCTGAATCCGGGGTTCAATTCCGCGACCTGCGGGTCAGTAGCCAAGCACGTTAGCCACTAGACCACCACGGCGGGATGATTTCAAGGGCAAAACAGCGGAAAGAATCGCGCTTTGTGCGCAAACATTGAGCCTCTTCGGCAAACCACATCAGGAAGAGTAATAAATGAGGAAGGACAGGGAGGTCATATCAGATTTACTTCATGTTTAATGACCTGTCAAGCGAGCGCGAGGTTTAAGAAATCGAATGCTCAAACAAGTGCAGCGGGCCTCTCCGAAAGGTGCTAGCACTTTGCGCTGCGTAGCTACTCTGCTAAAGGCAAGCGCCCCCCCCCTCCTCCTCCTCCTAACAGTTTTCGGGGTAGCTGCGCTGTGACTCGGGCTGCCGATTGCCCCTATCCCATTGAGTTCCGTTATTTCATCAAGGCTGAATACTCGTGCCGTTCACTTGATTACAAAAATGAGCTACGCCTGGGCCAGTGTATCTTAGGATAAGTGAATCTACAGTTTCGATTGTAATAGGAATGCGGCTTTCTTTTCGTTCGCCAATCCATGTTATTATGTTTCTAATGAATAACGTCATGTGATTCCAAACACAGACTCTTGTTCGTGTTGGCAGTAGTTGATATTGAACGCAGATATATGCACGCACACGCGCGCTACGAATGCACGGACATGATATATATATATATATATATATATATATATATATATATATATATATATATATATATATATATATATATATATATATATATATATATATATATATATAGACATGAACATACATACACACACCTTACGCATGCACGACTTTCACGCGCACGTTTGTGTGCTTGTATATATAAACACATTGCGAAATAATAAATGTTCGCGGTGAAGGGATACAGCAGCTTAATTCGAGAATGGGTAGCACTACAGCAGGCACAGAGAGTAAGCATATGCGAAAAATACACTCACACACTTCACGTGACAAATTTTGTAAAGCGCTTGCCTAAATAATCGAAACTATGCTACGCGCGTACAAAGAAGCCCGAATAGTCGTAAACACACACACACACACACACACACACACACACACACACACACACACACACACACACACACACACCACTAAATAATCGTGTACTCACCAAAGAAAATTAAGTCACCGAGAGCAAATCGATTAGAACAAACTACCGTAGTGTCTGTTACCTTCTATACAATGCGTTATTTTCTGATTTACGCCGTTCTTCGTCGCGCGTCGTCTGCATCCTTTGAAAAGTGATAGAAGGATACGTTGCCATCTTTGCACCGCGATGTCACGCACTGTGGCTCACTGCAGTGGTCTCTGGACATCGCTTCATTTCTTTTTTGGGGTCGCGCACGCGACATGGCGAAAATAAAAAAAAAAACTATGCGGCCGCTTCTGAACGCGCGCAACGTGGTAACATCTCTTTTCAAGGGTGACCAGTCTGGCGCCGTTTCCAGATGTGGCCGCTAGGTGGCGGGCGCCCATTTGGAGCCACGACACTGACGTAATAGGGAGGAAGCGCTGCGACTCGGAGTGGGTAGAGCACGGCCGGGCTAGACTGCACCTGCGTGCGCTTGGGTGCAGTCTAGACCGGCCGTGGGTAGAGTGCCTCGATGCCCGCTGCGCTACGGAAGCGCGTGCATCGAGGCACCTTAAAGGGGCGGGCGCAATGTCAGCCACATAGATTCACATAATGGGGAGGCAGGGGGGGCTGCAACGAAACTCGCCCCCCCCCCCTCCCTGGAGGGAAATCCTGTGCCCGCCTGTCTAGTTAACAAAATTATTTCTCGTGGGTAAACATTTCTTTAATGATCGCAGCAGACGGAGTGTTGCTACGTATTTGTCAAAATGGTTGATTGGGCGAGTTGGTGATACATGACTAATTATGAAATGGAAGCGCACAACGTAGAAGCAGACGGAAAGCGCTTGTCCCTGTCTTTCCGTCTGCTTCTACGTTGTGCGCTTCCATTTCATAATTAGTCTTGCTACGTATATCGGCTCCAGGAGCTTTTCCCTAACCGCTACATCGTCAAAAGTGCTCACCGGTGTCTGGCGTTCGGAAGGTGACCGAAACGACGGGCGCCATCCGGGTACCCACGTCGCTGCCGACGAAAGGATTGGTCTGGTGCACAGTGACGACGAGCACCACACCTTGGCACATCCGGGAACCACACTTCCAGATCTGGAACCTGACACGCGAGGGAACATATAACACAGAAACCACACTGGTACTTTCCATTGCGAAAAGAACTTGACCGCAATGAGCTCTCGTGCGCAAGCTGCAGACATGCTAGTCTTAAATTTCGAAAAGCAGCCTCCCCCCCCCCCCTCTTTTTTTTCTTTTTTTAGGTCATGCATCCCGAGTCCCGCTCTTCATAAAAAAACGACAGCACGTACCACTGAACTACAGGATGTACAGGCAGTGCTTAGTCTGCCGCTGTCCTGTCATCCTGTGGTTCAAGCTGTTTCTCTTTTTCTATGGACATGCACCAATCGGCCCAAATAAGCAATCTAGCCCTGCTCTTTAAGGTAAAAAGGGGACTCGAAATTTTCCTTTAAGAGACCCTGAGAAACCCTGTCGAGACATCGTCATTCGCGAAGATGCGTTCCCTCACCTCTCCCACAAGGCCTTGTCGAAGGTTATGGCGACGTCATTGGTTCCAGGCCTGTTCAGGCTTGGTATGGTCACCTGATCCCGGTTGAGGAACCGGTGGTGGATGTGTGTCACCTGGTCAGCCACGAAACGGACCTGCTGGCCCTTCGGCAATCTGGAAGCCGTCACCTGGCAACAAGTGCGTTGGCAGATTGACGAGTCACTTCCTACTACATTACAACATTATGCGTTTAGGCAGTTTTTTTGCACTTTGCTATTTTATGCCTCGGTGCGCGGTCGTTAAATTCATTCGTATACTCTTACAAAGCATTTCGTCTCTTCTCTTTTGCTGTAAGAGTTCAGCTAATGCTAACGTGAAGTTACAAAACATTCTGAAATATGAGGCCCTCAACAAGTCATGAAAAACGACACCTCAATCTACTGAGTTGAAACTAAGTAGATTCGTTATCGCTAATAACAAAGGCGATTGTTAGAAATTTTTTTTTTCAAAAACGAGTCATTTGCGGACATTTGTAGCACATGGTCGATGGCATTTGAACTTGAAGACCAGAAGCACAAGCGAACGTTGATACAAGGAAATATGTCTTCGTAATTATGGCGTATGAAAAGTGGCCTACGATGGCAAGTAACCACATCAAAACGTTATCTAACGCAAGGTGATGTTTGATTGTTGCTGATATTGTCAGCTGTATAAAAAAAACTTGTTGATGCCAATCACTCCCGGTCATAACGCAGTGTCTAAGCTTACGTTGTTTTTCGATATAGCCTTCCCCTTTTGCCCAAGTCTTAACGAAGCAGGACACGGACACGTACCCCTGGAGAACACTTTTATACTCTTCTATCACTATAAACTTTCTCAGTAAAGCTCATTCATAGGCAAGTTTATTAGGCCTTCTCGGAGCATAAAAGGAATACCTCATCTATAGTGGACCGTAGCAAGGGAGTATAAAAACACTACGCCACTGCTTTGGTAGTGGGTTTTTTGTATGTGCGTGTGTCAAGCCCATTTACCACAGCCCAGAGGGTATTACGGCGGCGAGAAGCCTCGCTTAAGAATGTACGTGGCAACTTTGCTTGGCACTCATAGTCATAGTATAGTCATAGTCATAGTATAGTCATAGTACACTCATAGTCATAGTATAGTAAGTCATAGTATGTTTCCCTATGGCCAATCGCGTGCATCCTACCGCCAGTAAAGGTAGTTCCAAAGTAGCACCCGTATTTTCAACGTGAAATGTAAATTTTTCCTCCTTTATTTTCTATGTGGAGCTATTCCAGGCAGGATGCAGCTCTCACCAGTCAGATATTCGTATTTTTTTTCATTTATTCATTGTGACTCCGCGTTTTCAAACGCGTGAGAAAGTTCCGCCTTCCTACGTGCACCTCAAACGCTAGGTGGCGTCTGCGTCTACACGAGACACTGAAGGTGCGCCTCCGTTACTTTGCACGGCGTTACGAGACGCGCGCCAAAACGGACTACTTCGCGTAGTGCTGCTGCACGCGCAGAAGGTCCGCCTCCGTAGCTTTCCCATCAGTGCCATGGAAAGTTGTCGGCGAGTATATACAATCCTGTTACAGTACATGCAGCACGCTACGAGAACTGTAGGTTCAGCTTCATTATACTATACCTCCTCTATTCTCCTTTGGGCATTCTCGACGTTCCTGCGGACTTGGTCACTGTCCGGGTAACGGGCACTCACATTTCGCGTCAGCAGGTAGACCGCTTCGAGCGTGTCGAAGCCGACGGGAATCTGGATTGGGACCAGAGCTGAATAACCACACGGTCATCGCATAGGGACGATGGTAAATATGTAAAAGACACACGATAATCAAGCAGCGGCAACCACATAGTGCGGGTACTCGACAGCGTATATCACGCAAGAGAGAGAAAGAACAACGCACACATTTTAAAATCAGCACCAATACGCCCTTTTCACTATGTCACGGTGTATGCTCCACTCCCCTAGCGGAAACGACGGGAAGCATCTCTTAACCTTAGAAGCTTACGTTCTCGCGTTACCGGTTGTTGCGGCCTCTACCGAATCCATACCGAAACGGCAGAGGGCACCGGAGGAAAATGAAGAAACCAGGTTAACATACGAAAAAAATATTTAGCTGTCTAAAGTATATTATTACATGTACCGTTACGTTAAAGGGGCACTAAAAAGGAACATTGACTTGATTTATATTCACAAGCTACACTCTGAGAGTTCTACTGCCACATGTTTCACTGTCGTAAGTTCATTATTAGTGGAGAAAATTAAGGTTGAAGTTTCATTTTGGAATGTCGCGCCAAAATTTCCATGCGTGACGCAGAAAATTTCCCAATGCATTTTCGGTATTTTCGTAGCATAGGATCGATAAAATTTTCTGAAACTTTGTATGCTAGGTTTATGATCCACATAGATAAAACTGTAATGAAGTTTTACCTATTGGAAGCTACGTGGGACCCAGTAGACGCCTTCAAAATTTCTTACGTCACGGTGTTCGGTGCGGGACTATCAAAGTGGCGTCACCTCCCGCACTTTCTTTGCGCGCATTTCGGTCGTGTCGTGTCGCAGTAAGAGTGGTGTATTCAGGATTGTTAAATTGTACTTTACTAATACGCGAAGAATCGTCTTTTCCTCCTTTAGTGTTCCTTTAAAGAGGCTTGCAATACTTAATTGCTTGAAGCGTTACGTTAAGGAGTCACGTACAATTTTAATCTGAACATTATTCAACAATTTGCTTCCGTTCAAAGGGGCTGCGATGAACCCCTTTTGTTGTCAGTTCCCATGCCTGAACGTTCATTCGCAAGCTGCACGCGCTTACGCACGTGCCTTTTTCTTGAGGGCCATCTCGGAGATGACCGAGGTGGCCTCGAGGGCGCCGGAGACCAGGTCGACGTCGCCGCGGGCCATCATGACGCGGCACGCCTGGTACAGGGCGCGCACGTCGCCCGGTTCCAGTCTCTGGGCGTTGGTGCTCTGGAAGGTGGCCCCCAGCAGCTGGTCCAGCACCCGGCCGGGTGCCTCCACGTCGTCCTCGGACAGCGCCGACACCAGGGTCACGACGCTCGCTAGCTTGTTGCCTGATTTGCGTGCAAATGAGATGCATCCGAAAACTAATGTTCAATGTTCCAGGAAGAGAACAGCGCTTCGCGATAGGTAGCGAGGCACTGGAAGTGGTAGCGGAATACGCCTACTAAGGGCAGGTATTGACCACAGATCCCAAGCATATATATATATATATATATATATATATATATATATATATATATATATATATATGTATGTATATATATATACTAGCAGCATTCTCAAGTAATGAATGGGATATTGCTACTATCTCTCAAAAGAAAGCTATATACTGTTTTGGGGATTAGTTTCGGCACCTCCACATTTGGCTGCTAGCCTTGCCGTTTTCAATCTAACAATTAAACGAACGGTGCTGCAGTAGATGCATGCGCATGAAAACAATTTGGTTGAAGCACTCGACGTTCCACGGTATTATTCATTCATGTCGTGATATACAAAAATAAAACAAAACATTTATTTAAAAGCCCAAGGTGGCGGAGTCCGTGTGTCTTACGTAAAATTATGTGTGTAACAGCTGGGTCATACCGGCACAAGACCGGAATAAATTGCGAGACATGGGAGAGGCCTTGCGGTACGTGAGCGCTGTCAGGCTGATGATGATATGCATCAAGTATACGTCTTTACTCTCGCACCCTTGCTTAGACTGAGAATACTTAACTATATATAATACCAGGCATTGCACACTGTGCAGAAGCCCGGAGATTTACGAAAACGACTCAACTGGACTTGAGGACGACACACAGGGGCATAAAAAGAAACATTATAAATAAAACCATACGGGACAAGAACAGAGCAGCATGCGTCGAAAAAAAAAGGGAGGGGGTGTTGAGGGCGTCTTGGCCGAAATCAAGAAGAAACGAGCATCGACAGGGCATATAGCGAGAAGGAACGATAACCACTGGTCAATAAAGGTAATAGGCTGAATTCGATAGATAGATTTGTGGGGTTTAACGTCCCAAAACCACAATATTATTATGCGAGACGCCGTAGTGGAGGGCTCCGGAAATTTTGACCACCTGTGGTTCTTTAACGTGCACCCAAATCTGAGTACACGGGCCTACGACATTTCCGCCTCCATCGGAAATGCAGCCGCCGCAGCCGGGATTTGAACCCGCGACCTGCGGGTCAGCAGCCGAGTACCTTAGCCACTAGACCACCGCGGCGGGGTAATAGGCTGAATTCGAGGGTTACACAAGTGCGTAAGGTAAACTGAAAGTTTAGGTGGGTAGATTAGGATTTATTTGGGCCCAAGCAACCACAGGATCGGGTCCATTGCCGAAACATGGGAGATGCCCTGCAGGAAGCGTAGCCACGGGGTAATGATGACGCGCATCCAGCACCGACAGTTCATTTATTTTCACACCCACGTCTAGAGCAAGAATACTTTGACCTCAGGTAAAACTTGTCATAGCGGTCAGCAAAGGCAGGTTCGGTGACCTCAAATCTAGCTAATGGTGAACTAACGCTGGCTGCCAGCACGTGGCAAAGACGGGCCGGACGCCATCGCCGACATTCGCTCTGACCCACAGCACTTAGGCTGAGATACCTGTCCCTAACAAGCGATGGAAAATCCGGTATATAGACAAAAATTTTACAGGTTACGTAACACCTAACCATCAGTTCTGATGTGGTAAAACCTAGAGTCCCTATCCTTGCCGCACCGACAGATACTGCAGTCAATGTTACCCACGTTTTCTGTAAACGCAGATGTGAGAGTAAAAGAACCCATGCGTATCATTAGCGTCGTGAAACCACTGAAGGACAAAGGCCTCTCCACGATTCGCCATTAATTTTGGTCATATGTGGCTGCTACAGCCAGAATATCGCAGCAAACTTCTTAGTCTCATTTGCCCAGCAAACATTCTGCCTACTCCGCAAGCTTGCCTTCTCTTGGACTCCTGCCTGTTACTCTTGTCGTGCCTATGCGCTACATGCCTATACCCGTTTCTTGATTTATACTAAGATTCCTTTAACATATCTGTATTCCTTCACCTACTCTGCAACCTTCTTTGCCCCTTAAGGTGTATAGAGTGAGCACCTAATTATTAAGTATACAGCTTGTGGACGTTACTCAAAATTATATGGTTATAAAGCAGAAACTTATCGGACCTTGGACTCACAACCAATGAAAGGATAAAATTGCAGCCATCATTTTACATGACGAGTAAGCACTGGAAAGTGAATGTGCAGTATTTGAGAATACTAGCGAAGAGTGGCATCGCACCTTGACGATATTGCATGGCGGATCTCTTGAAGGCCATCGCGAGGCTTTCGCTCAGGTTCCCCGCGGGCAGGGTTTCCAGAGAGTCATTGCAGAAGATGCCACATTGCAGCGACATGTCGCACACCTGAAAGGAGTTTTTCTTAGTGCGAAAGATGCACATTCTATAATAACTCAACGTTGAAAAAAGAAATGAAGTAAAAAGGGCTACTTAGTACTAAGCGTCTGTTTGAAGACAAATGCTGCATTGGTATGAACGACCGGGCCTCTTATAATACGGCCCGAGAACCGAGTTTTTTTGTTATTGTAACTTTCACATCCATGTAACAAAAAACTTCGCAAACACTTGTTTGGTCTCATAGCCTAACTGGCTAGTAGAGGGACCAATTGTGTGACATACCAACATACTTGCGCAAGCAGTTACACAGCGGCAAAGGACATCAAACTGGATACAATGTTTACTAATAGAAAAAAAGCAAAAAACACATGATTGAACTATACAAAGAAACATAGCGCAAACATAGCTACTTATAGCACATAATAATAATAGCACTAGAATAACAATAATAATAATAATAATTACTAAATGACTATGCAGACGTATTACTTAGAAAGTTCGCATGAAGTGCATGCTTCATGGCCAATGAAAAATTTCTAGCCTCTTTCACATCAGTCGGTTTCGCATTCCATATGAGAGCGCCGTGAAATTCTATGAGCCTTCGACCGTAGGCATTTCTGGCTACCAGTAAATTAAGACAGTGATTCACTGCAGCTCTTGTACAGCGCGCGGGTAACGTAAAAGTGCACGGAGTTCTATCGCCGTTGCTTCGGTAACCGTAACTCTCTCTTTTTTTATATATATAAACTTCGACAAATAGCTATTTTAGGTATTATAGTAAAGCTGTTATGGTCGACGCTTGTTGGGCGTCGTAGATAGAAAATAATCATCATCATCACAAATTATCACGCGCGCTCGATCGCCGCCCAATCACTCTGCACAGATGGTGAACAAGCGAATGTGAATCGCGAAGGTTCGTTTGAGCCTTCCTCGATTACTGGCTACGCCTGTACAGAAATCTTATTCGATATTTGCCGCCCATGTGTTCTCTCGTGAATACATTGTGGACCAGTTGTGGTGAGCTGTGGGAGTTGGCCAATTACTATAATTACGCCAGAGAGAGAGTGAGTCAAAACTTTATTTTTTGGCCTTACTGGGTCGGCCATGTGTCCTCTTAGGTCGAGACGTGGGCCGTGCGTGGTGGACAGAAAAATATCATCAGCCAAGCCAAGCCAGGGCCAGCTAGCTACCCATAAGTTCTGGCATGACTATAGAGTGAACTAGAGCTGTGACCCCATCTTGTGTGACCTACGCTGCAAGGTTTAGTATAACAATCTAAGTTTAGAGCAGCGTAGCATTGAGGCACTCACATGGACGCAGACGGAACTGAAGTTTGCGGACGGCACGATGAACTGGAGGAAAGGTGAGCGTTGCACGGTGGTCAGCGGCACCGTGACCACCTCGCCGTCGTTCGCCCAAAGCTGGTAGGTCATCGGCTGCGATCCAGGTGGCGCCACGCATGAACGCACCACGGCTGTCGTCTGCGAACAATGTGCAGAACGCCGAAGGAATCAAAAATAATTCAGACAGCTTCACGCCATGAGAACGGCCGGACAGGGTATAGACGACTTGCTCGCGCTGCACAACCGTTCACGGGCCACCTCGTCTGGATCTTGACCGCAAAGCGCCGGTGGGAGATTTCTCCTGTGCGCTGTTGAACGATAAAACATAGCCCCGTGCGCGTCAACTAAAAGCGAACTCCGGGTCTCTGTGTCTAATCGGCGTGTTCTATTTCTCGTTGCCCATTAGCACCAACTGGCATGCTCCAGTAGGAAACACTGGTCAATACGGGTTTCTCGCCTGCGCTACGCTGCGATGAGCGCCAGCGTCAAGGGATGAAAGCCGCCGCCAGTGTCAGCGTTAGCACCCACTGCTTCGCATCTACACATAGCTTCCTTTAGCGGGGGATGGGGTCATTTTTAAATGCGGAGCATTTCATAGTCGCACCTACTCGCAAATCCGGCCTCGGTGGCGGTCGGATTTGCTCGAGTTTCCCTCGTGGCAAGATGCAGGCAGCTTTTTAGGGGCGAAGCTCCCAAAGCCATGGGTCTGTCTTTCGTAGCTCGTCGCGGTTCGTGACCGCCTATACAGTTCGATGACTCACTTAGCAGGCAGGCAGACAGGCGAACGGACGGATGGATGGATGGATGGACACACACACACACACACACACACCGACTTTCATCTAGAAACGCAATTGCTACGCGGTTTCACTGCCTCCTCCTTTGACGTCATTCCACGCGGCGATGGCAGCTGCTGCGGTTGCTAGGCAACGACTCAGCTTGCAGTAATGTCAACTTTAATGTCACGCAAAAAAAAAACGGCAAGAAGCTCGAAACTTGCATTGCGCACCTCGAGCAGAAAGCACGCACGAGATGAGCGCACATAGGAGGAGCGTGGACTAACAAGTTACAACAGTTGCAGCTCGACACTGAAAACGCGCTGCTCAAAGAAAAAAGAAGACATATACAAAGCGCGAGCGGGAACAATACTCACAATTGTTACTTCATGTGTCAAACGCGGCCGCTACAGGGAGCAGCAGCCGCGTTTAACTTTTCAACCACTGTACTTTCAAAGAAAGCTTGTGGTGGAAGCACAAGGCGTACCCCATACACGAGATAAGCGCGCGCGCACACGAGCGACTATGCCCTGTGGAGTAAGGCCAACGACCTTTAGAGCACGCCGACCGCGCCAACTTCACGTCATCTCTTTAGTGATGACGAAAAAAAACTCGCTTAAGCCGCCGAACTCCGTGGACCGCCAACAGTATCTGCTGTATTTAAAAAGCTAGCGGTTAGAAACCTGAAGAAGGTATGCGTTGTCGCCGAGTAGTTTCGCGCCGCGCGTTACGGAACGGGAGGTCGTAGGTTCGACACCCGCCAACAGAACTTTTCCTTGTTTTTTTGCAATTGATTATCTTATTTCACAACGTCATATCAGTGACAGAAATACGTCGGTGGAGTCGTGGCGGACCTCGGCATAAAACACTTTCATATTGAAATGTTCTTTGAGTCTAGTTGAAGGAAAGCTTCGGTTGAATCTCAGTTCGGGTAAGCCCGAAGGGAAAACATGTTTCGTGAGTGAGGTGCACATTTTTTTTTGCCGCCACTTGGTTGCTAGTATCGTAAGAATGGATATTCGCATTAGTCATACATAGTCTTAAGTGGATGCGTCACTTACCAGGTTGAGCTGTTCCACCGGCTCCTCGGCCCCGAACTGCAGTCGGCACAGCGACGGTCCGGGCTTGGCGTTCAGCGACACGTTGATGCCCCCGCAGTGGGACTTTTCGCACACTTCCAGATGGGCAGTGTAGGAGCCGTGGGGAACCAGGCTTCCTTAAAGAAAGGGGAAGCAGAGAGTACTTGCACCGGTACAGGAAGCATCTGCAGCTGCATCCGGACTTTCAGCACCGAAGAGAAGAGAGGGCATGCGTATGGTGCTGAAAGTCCATCCGGACTTTCAGCACCATACGCATGCTCTCAGGGGGTGTGTGGAAGGAAAGGGAGTGAAGGAATTAAGTTTCTTCTATACTTTTCCTCAGTCGGACCTGTGCAGTCACTGTCTAAGTTACGGCCATGCAGGTTTATGATAATTATGGAAGCCGAAAACTCCTGATGATGCATTTTAATAACTGTTAACTTCCCATATTTCCCACCCGGAAAGTCAGGAACCAAAGCCAGGCAATCGTGAGAAGCACGACACTGTTACATTTTTATTTTTTTCATCCATGGTGCAGCGTACGTTCCTTGTAGTCGACAAGCTGGGGGAAGACGTTGCGTTGGAACACCCCTTGCCCCCCCCCTCTTCCCTATTTGGGCACTATGAACGGCACTGTCACATTGGCACCCTGTATGCGTGTAACTTTTACGATTGCAGTCATACAATTCGAGCCAACAAACTTAGGAGCGGTGCCTCGCAATTTATCAAATACTTTACAGACCAAATCACAAGCTATAGCTTGCGGTCATCAACTCGCAGATTGAAAGCGGTTACTCAAACCGAACTAAAGACTTCTGCGCGTGCGCACATGCTGGAACGCAACTTTCCCCGAACAAAACTAGTTTCTCGCCGATAGACACGCTCTCACGTCTCTCTAGTCTCGGAATCGAAAACACGAAAGTTAGAGGCCGCCAAGTTTGAACCGATTCTTCCTCCCTGAATATTTAAAGGCCATTACAAAGGCAGTAGTCAGTCTCTCCCAGAATTGGGAATACGCCTAATCTAAATTTGTATGAAAACGGCAAACAGTGAACTTGGCAGGGTTTTCGTACGCACAGAAGGTCCACTTCCCCGCCATACTTCACCACATACGTCTAGATTAAAGAAATACTTCATTCTTTCTCTCAGTAAATATATGGTCAGTTTTTTTTTACAACTTGCTATTACAGAAAGGTGTTCCATCTAAAGGCCACGATTTTATATTGACATAAAAATATCGATATCAAGGCCTTTCTGTGGCCTCTGTTTCCCTTCCTGCCTATTTCTTTCGCTGTGCCTACGATAGTTAGTAATCATGTAGTATAATAAACCAGCAAAAAATTATAGTTCTGCACTCCTCTCCTCTATCCTTTCTTACTTTACGGGGCGCTAAGAAGACAAACAATTTTCTGCTTACTATTCATCAGCGTTCTGTGCGCGTGGTCTTAATGCGCGGTCGAAATACAATCACTAAAGTGCCTCACATATCGCCTAGATTGGCGAGAAGACGAGAAGGGTGCTTGGGAACGCGTATATATCACGCCCAACGCCGCTTAAAGGGCTTGCTCACATTTCTCAGTGAGACAGGCTTAGATTAACGTACTTAGAGCACTGGCTAATGTGGCAAATGCGCGTCCTACGTCAAACGGGGCAGTGTCTGCAGTGACTCGTTGTGCTATACCACAATCACCTCTCATAATACATTCCTCTTTCTCTTTCTTTCCCCTTTTCTTTTACCCCCGTGAAGAGTAGCAGGCTAGGAACACGCTTTCCAGGCCGACCACTGCTTCTTCTCGTTAAACATATTTTTTTCTTCTGCTGCTGCTTATTACATAAATTACTATTTCGCAATTACAAAGCTCACGCTTGCCGGGAGAACACGCTTGGCTTGGTAAACGAGAAAAAGCGCGAAAATAAAATGCAAGGGGCGACGCCACCTTGAAATTTTCACCCCAAACATCGTTACTTCCATAGATATTGATGCATGGAGTCTAGTAGGTCATCAGCGGCTGCTGATCAGTAAATAGAAAGTACGCCGTCTGCTGAAGGGGCCATATACTTAACAAAGCAAGTCTCGGGAAATTTTGTTAAGCCAATGTCACCAAAATGCGAAAGATACACTTGTGAAATCCGGGACGTTACGTGCGATGATTTCGGCGCGAAATTTCAGAAATTAATATTTGTCCTCGATCTTCTCCTCTGATAATAAACATATGGTGGCGGAATGAACATTATACTCGGTGTTCTCGGAGTACGATTTATCAACATAAACCAATTTATTGTTTCACTTAGGTGTCCTTTTAGAATACCTTGACGCCTCGCATAGGCCGAAATTGGTGTCACTGATAGCACTGACGGACGATGTACGAGACCACGAGAGCAAAAGAGACGTCCGGCACAGCACATACCTTCGGGCAGCGTTAGGTAGGTGTGACCCTCCAGTCCTTTCTTAACACCGGCCGTGCTGTACGGACATGGAAAGCCTGCAAGAAATGCGCATGCGAAAGAATACATTTGTGTACTACATGACCCGCACGTTGAAGTTAACGGGAGATAACGGATCGATGGACAGTTTATTTAGTCAGATACGACCTAACAAGACCAACAAGATTAATGATGCAAAAGAAGAGGCGTAGGGAACATTACTGGCATGTATGAACTGTAGCGTAGTCAATTACGATGTAAATGTAAAGCAATAACACTGGATGAAAAATTCACCTGCCACCAGTAGAACCCGAACATATACGACGCTCGCTAACACTCCTACATAGGACTTCACAAACATGAATACCCCAGAAAGAGGATGGGAAAATTACCGCTGCTGTAGCTCAGCTGGTAGAACTTTGGACGTGTTATCTAAGGGTTCAGTGTCTACCTGCAGCACGTTAATTTTTCATTACCTTCGATTCACTTACATTTATCTACTAATTGATATACATAAGATAAAACATACAAGTAATGTACTCTACGCATCTTCCTTAGCTTCACTATATGTCGTTTGACACACTTATTAGTGCCTCTCGTACTGAGCAAGTAGGCAAAAAAAAACAATCAAGCAATTATAAGCGTGCGAGACGCAATCAGTTTCGCTTACCTGGGACGTTCCAGTTGATCGATATAGCCTTTGAGTGGACAAAGAAGACTGCGTGGACAACCACCGTCGGACCAGAGTTCACCAAATACGTGTCCGTCGTGGCGTCGTACTCGTACACCGGCTTGTTGCCGACCAGTATCTCGTCAAGGGATACCTGCGTGCGATCGATAACCGCGTTTCGATAACAAAGCCGGTGATGCGTTCACGCCAACTCGCTCACCAAATAAACAAGAGAATAAATAACTTGGGTTGATTAAACTTCATTGAACAACGGTTGAGCCCGGGGTTAGGCTGCCAGAGATCCACCGTTTGAGGAACATCTTTCGAGGTTCTCCGCGATGGCCTTGGTCCACTGGACGGCTCACTCCTGGTCTTCAGGATCCTCACTGAGCAAGGCGGCTTCCCATCGCTCAGCAAGGCATGGCGCTTCAGAGGGTCCTCCAGTTGGCATCATCTTTTCTCGTGGGCTCTCTAGTTGTCATTGCGCATTCCCAAAGTATACACTGTCGTTCTTTATGAAAGGGAACACGCGAACGCGTGGCCTGCGTTCTGCGGCGGCTACCTACAGCATCATGAACAGACGAATGAAGAAAGCGCGTTCGCTTTTGGCGTAATCTATGGCCAAACAAGATAACGAGTCATGGCCGGTAGACAAGCGCTGCTAGATTACGATCCTTCACCGCTCGCACGGCGAGCGATATCGGGCGATTACTGCAGCTTGCGCCGTGGTCGCGTACAACGTTTGATATGTTTGCAGGACTACGCACTACAGGCCTGAGCAGAGATGAAGTGCCGACATGAAGTGCCGAGATGAAGTGCAGAGATGAAGTGCAGAGATGAAGTGCAGAGATGAAGTGCAGAGATGAAGTGCAGAGATGAAGCGCAGAGATGAAGCGCAGAGATGAAGCGCAGAGATGAAGCGCAGAGATGAAGCGCAGAGATGAAGCGCAGAGATGAAGTGCTACCAGTCATAACTCGTTAATTTTTTATTTATTTTTTGGCAACGGATGACGCTGAAAGCGAACGTGTTTTCTTTTGCTCTCGGTTGATGGTGTAGTAGGCAGCCGCCGCAGAGCACAGGCCACGCGTTCGCGTGTTCCCTTTCATAAAGGAGGACGACAGTGTACAGTCGCCATGTCGGCTCATTCGTACTCACACCACGGGCAGCAAGGCGACGGGTGCAGCACGTGCTGAAGGCGGTGCAGATGGCAGGGGTTAGTGAGAATGACTGAATGAATCAATCAATAAATAATCTGGTATCATCTATGCCAGTACTGTACCACCAGAGCCACTCTTGACCATATCCTATGAGAATGTTCAGCATTAGTAAGAAATTCTGGGGTCACGGCCTCCAATGAAGACCTTCGGGCGCTTTGGCGGACTGCGCTGCTGAATTCGGGCCTGGACAAGCCACTTTGGGTGATCCAGCAGGCCAAGAAAGCGGACAGGATGGGTCCCTAAGTGGGAGCCTATCCCAGCAATCTGCCGGAAATCAATAAAGTGTACATATCTCTCTCCCTCTCTCTCTCTCAACGCCACATCGCACAATTTTAACATAAAAAGCCACGCCTGTTTTAGACAAATTATTACATCTTTCATAATCTTTCTGGAATATAACAAAAGCTTAGAAAAAGGCTCACCAGACTGATTTCCGCCCGAAGCGGCCCCATTTTGATGTATGCAAAATATCCCGTGTGCGTTCATTTGGGTGGATGATCCTTACGTGTTTGAAACTTCCAGAGCCCTATACCACATCGTAGGAAAAAAGGGGACTACATTAAGTCATACTGCTTACCTTAAATCGGTGCTTTAGGGACATGGGAGGTGCAGGCAAAGGTGGGGAATGCGAACTCTTCGGAGGGGGGGGGGGCGCTCTGTGGCAACAAAAACATAGTTATTGCGCACCTTAGAAACTCTAATGATCAGAAACGCTGCTCGAACGAATAAAAAAACAGCGCTTTGTGCGTTCACGTTACCCCAGCTACCTCTCTCTCTCTTTCTCTGGAGGACATTTAATCATAGAGTTATTCAAAGAGCGACCAGGCATCAGGCAGCTGGAAGTAATCATGCGGACATTATTCCGGAAGGTAAAGTGCCTCCACCACACAGCCACGTTATCACTCCACACAGTCGCTTCCTCACCAGAGGTATGGGTTCGTCACGTGTGACGACCAGCGTGGAGGCGGCCGCGACTTCACCGCTGCTGTTGTCACCGCGGAAGACCTCGAGAGTGAAGTTGAGCCTCTTTCCGGGCTCCAGTCTCTCGGCCATCACACGGAGAACGTCGCGGTTCGTCTCCAGCGGCTCGAGAAGCAGGTCGCTGGCCGCTGCAGGTCCGTAGTCGTAGCATGGTTGCAGGTCCTCGAGGGAGAAAAGAAATCGGACAACTCAAACAGAGAATGGAGACTGAATTTAAAAACAAATGGTGCATTTTCCCATTTTTAAATGTTCCTTCAACGTATTTCAAGTTCTAAAACTTTAATTTCTGCTTTTAATGGCAATGGTATTAAAATGGGCAATAAGACTTTTTGTGGAAAAAAAAAACTTCACAATGGTCGTGGGGTGATCGTCTCATCACGTTCCGAGATATTACGCATCACTACAGACTGGAAAGGCGAAAGTTCCCGCCACCGCATGACAAATTAAACAGACACGATGCCGTAAGCTATCGCTTACTACAAACCCACTCTTACCCCAGCCCGGTCGTCTTACGCCACTGCTACCCGCACTTACACATTACCGATCTATGTAAAGCATGCGGGCACAGAGCAACGCTGCGCCACATGCTCTGGGAATGCGCCGGTAACAATGGTCGAGAAACGGCCGCCGTTCGCGATGCGCCTATGGCGGCTGCCAATACCAGGCAACAGGAAGCCTCGAGCTCACTCGTTCCCGCCGCCGTCCCGTCTGCGGGAGCCGCGGGGGACCTTCTCCGTCGGCGACGCCGCCGCTGGGAGGCGGCGCTCAGAAGCTCGGAGCTCAACGACCAGCTCTGGGCTGTCCGGCAGGCCGAAGATGCCGCCCGAGTTCAGGGACTCAGCGCCGCCATCTGAGGCCACCAAGACCAAGCTGCCGGCCAAGTTCTAATAAAGTTTCCTCTCTCTCTCTCTCTCTCTCTCTGATGCGCCGTTGCTGCGCGCCGCCTATAGGCTAAACAAAAAATTGAAATATATTTCGGAAATTCCAAAGTGTGTTCGGCGAAAGCCTGTGCTCAATCGACTTCTTTTTTTGCGCAGCCTTCTTTTTTTTGCGCATGACACTCAATGTAGTGAACCCAGGATTTTGCCAAACACACTTTGGAATTTACAGAGCGCCATCCAATTTTCTTTTTACAAATATTGAAAAAAGTTTTCTTTGAAGTAATCAACCAGCTTCACTGTGTCAGCCTTCGCGCAACTTCATGCAAACTTCCTATACATTTTTTGTTCATTGCGATAGCTGCTATATGGATACTTTCGGCTGACCTTTGCCACTTGTCGTCACCGTCTGTCGATGTCATTATGACCGTACAATACATATATGTATATAAGCAACGAACAAAACTCAGAAAAAATATTTTCCGACTTGCAGAATCAAACAGGCGCGACCTCTCGCTCCCCAGCGTGCTGCGTTAGCTGCTGAGCCAGGAAAGCGTACGTCCTCTGTCGTAGTAACGGCGAACTATTTATATACACCATTTACTCATGGTGGTATGCCGATCTGGCGGGAACATCGGTGTGTTCTCAGCTTTTTCAGAAAGATGGCGCGAAGGGCGCACTCGGCAGCCCGGCTCGTGTACTTTTTCTCCTATGGCGCGTGGTCGCCCGTGCGCGCTTATCTCGCAAGGGGGAAGGGGGGATCATTGTACGTCTTGGGCTTTCACCAGAACGATAGCATTGTAGTTACAGGGCGCACGAAGGTGACTTTTGCATCGCTATACTACGTCACGGAACTATGTTAAGCTTTTCGGCGCTGTTTTACGGACGTTTGGGACCTCGGGAGTAATACGTACAACCCATTAGCGTAACGAAGCGGAGCCTGACAATAGCGCTGGTGGCCACAAAAATTATGACAACAATGTAGATAACTTAGTATACTCAAACGAGATGCGCCTACCTCATCTAGACAGCTCCACTGGTAGACAAGCGGCTTCACACTCGGACTCGATGGAGAACCGTCGAAAATGACGTCATTCTGGCTCACACCAGCGACCCGGAGAAGACCACCTGGAGTTTCGATGAAGTGCACGGGGTTCGTAAAGCGTTGACAGCGAAATATATATGCATAGTTCATACCGTTAAACGCTGCTCTTAGAGCGATGGTTGCGTTAATAAGAAATGACCTTACCCAACCTGTGACAACACTTGAGACGACACTGTATATGAGAAGTGGCGTGTGTTTGAACAAGCAAAGTCACGCGTAGTTTGTGTGTTTTGTAAGTGTTATTATATATCTCATCACGATCATTAACTATGGTCCCATCGAACGTCCTTTTGTACGCCGCAGACAGTCTTTTAAAAAAATCGAAGTCCATATGGTCTAGCACGCTGGTCACAACTTTTTTTTTGCACAGAATGCAGGGTTTCTTCAACCCGACAGGGCGGGCGCCGGACGTTTACAGGAGAGGGAGGACGGGCGCATCACAGGCAAAGAGAAATTCGGCGTATTAAACATAATGGGAAAACATGGAATAGAAATAGTTTATTTTTGACTAAGAAACAAATCTTGATTTTTTGTCCTTTTTATTACAGAAATAGCTTCTTGACAGTCGAGATAGGAATTTAACACTAGAGGTATGAAGTGACAAGGGCAGGAGGGGCGTCCTGCAGGGAGCCCCCTCGTAGTGTCCCGCGGGCCACAGGTCACCGACCCCTGATCAAACATATATCGCGAGTCGTTCCTGCTAAAATTAATCCTAGTTACCTACCCATGAGCGTAACAGCTGGTCACCTCACAGTAATATTAAATTTGATTCAACATCGCGACTCACTGATAACAGGCGTTATCTTTGTAACTTGTTACTCTTCCTCCCATATCACACACAATAAAACGCTAAACATTCTACAATTACTTGTGTCACGTAGCAATGCCTGTAGCCTGTGGATTTCCTTTCGCGAACATTTTCTTTTTAGCTATCACGTTGCGTCTGAATGTAATTATACTATGTTACACTTATGATACATTTGTATTTCATTATGGTTTTCTAGTATATCTTGACCGTACTTTTTAGACTGGTATTGCAGCACGCTCCCTTTCTCGTTAAGGTAGTCATCGATTGGGTGTCTAAAAGCTCTAAGCTTTGCGAGTCTATACATGAATGAACGGACGGACGGACGGACGGACGGACGGACAGACAGACAGACAGACAGACAGACAGACAGACAGACAGACAGACAGACAGACTTCAGATGAAAAAACTTCCGGCCAATAAAATAACGCACACAGGAAACGAAGAAGGAGACAGGAAAGAGGCCAGACTACCAACTGTTTATTCACATATGCGTGGCTCAAGTATGTATACTCATACGGTCACAAGGTGAAGCTAAGTGCTCTTTAAAAAATAACAAAAATTGCACAATGTAATAAATTGACTCACAATCATTCAAAGCTTTCTTCGCTCTACTAATCGCTACAGATTACAAACAAGATTCTAGGAACGTGTTTTCCTTCCTGCGCAGTGTCACGGAGCTATCGCTGCAGCATGCTTCACCACTCTTTGCAATATGAAAAGCTTCCAAAATTTCCCGTGCCAATTTTTCATGGCTTTTGCCTAAAATCTTGATTTCGTTCAGCAGTGGCTTACAATTGCACTGTTTACAATGAAGGGCTAGATTGGAGCCTGTGCCTTTCTCAAGTGATTTGAAATGTTCCCAGGCCCTAAAATTCACACAACGCCCTGTTTGGCCTATGTATAACATCCCGCACGTCAGTGGAATTGCATACACCACGCCAACAACACAATTCACAAAAACCAGCCCATGCTTCGCCTCACACTGAAACTTCTTCTTTTTCCCGATGCGTGCACACAAACCACCCAATTTCCTTGGTGCGGAAAATACCACGGACACGCCAAACCTGAACGCGACTTTTTTCAAGCCATGCGCTACACGGTGCGTATAGGGCAACACCTGTAGTATCCTCTGCTCTGGACCTGTCTGTTTGGTTTTCTTTTTTCCTTTCATTTTTTGTAGTAACGTTTCAGCAACAGCCGACAAAACAGAACTGGGAAAGCCAGCGTTTTTTAGTCTCTCTATCTGGGCGGTGAAGCTCGTCTCAAGCATGTGCTCACATGACTTTGTCAGGGCAGATTCAAGGCAAAGAGAACCGATGGCCCTCTTTACAGTTTTAGAGTGTGTAGAGTTATACGGTAACAGACAGACAGACAGACAGACAGACACACACACACACGTACGCACTTTTTACTTGATGCTACTGTTAGCAGCAGCCTCAAATATCAGACTACGTCACTGTGTCCTTCCATAAACAAAGTTTTCTATCGCTACGCGAACATGAACGCACACGACAAAGCAATACGAGTCCGCAAGACCACTAGCATTTGAACGAACCTTTGATGACGGCCGTGAGCGGAGGCGACCCGACGATGAGCATCACCGAGGCCTCTCCGTACTCCTCGGAATCGTAGTAGTTGAACACGCGCAAGGTGAACGTCACGTTCGAGTCCGCTGCGGTAACAACAACAAAAAAGAAAAACATAATAATTTGCGGAGTTGTATATGTCCCAAAACCAAAGTATGATTATGAGGCAACACTGCAGTGGAGGGCTTCTCTAATTCCGACCACCTGGTGTTCTTTGACGTGCACTGACATTGCACAATGCACGGGACCCTATGGCATGCCGCCTCAATCAAATTACTACCGCCAGGGCTGAGACCAAACCAAACAACGTTCTGGTCGGCTGCCGAAAAAAAATAAAGAGAAAAAGGAACGAATCTCAAATAAAAAATTGGCCCCGTATCTGCATTTATTCTGCAAATGTCGTCGAAAGACGATAGTCTTGCGTGTGGAGAGAGTGAACAAAACATTTATTTGATGTTCTGCTCAAGAAAATCGGTTAATGGATATTCTGGAGGCGCTGCATTAGTGTGCCTCGAGCGTGCAGCGGAGGCGAACAAGCGCATCAAGTCACGTGACACGCGAGACATGAGCGCCATCTGGCAGTTTTTTAAAAACAAGCGCATGGCTCTGAGACGGGTGTGCGCGCCTGCCTCAGAGGTGACAAGGTGTAGAACGCAAGGCGACGGGTAGGCGCCACCACCATCTCGTTTCGGCAAAGCGTTGGAAAGACTCGCCTTTCCGTGCAAGCGTTGCATGGTCAGCGCAGCGTGATAAGCGCTACGGTCCTTAAAATTACTTATCTATGCTTTTTCTAGTAAAAGGCGCACATGCAGAATACATACGTGTTGTTATGGTGCCCCAGACATGCGCAATAATTGCTTTTTAATCGACAATTGCACAAGTATGAACGCTGAATCTTGAGCAACATAGGTGGGCGATGCAAATGGGGTCGGTCGTTTCGAATACCCGATGTTGTTAAGAGTGAACACACAGACAAATGTACAGACAGACAGACAGACAGACAGACAGACAGACCAAAATTTTTGCGTCGAAGGTCTGCTCACGTCCCCGAGCTACATAAAGACCCTCGTGCATAGCAGCGCTACGCCGCGTAGCCGACAAGCCACCGCGGCGCATGACGACGGATGTGCGCTTGCGACATGCCGCGCCACCATTAAGATGAGAAGACACACACCTGGCAGATCGAACGGCCTGACCCTGTACGCCGGAGAGTTTCGGTTGGCGAAGTTGAAGCGAACCAGGGGAGTGTCGACCACCCACGCGTATTCCAGGTCCTCTATGGTCCTGTTGCAATCTGACGTCGTGATCTCAGCGTAGAGGTAGATTCTTTGGAGGAAAAGATAGAGCGAGAGAAAGACAGAGATAGCAGTTATGGGATAGGAGTTAGACTTGGGATCAAAGCAAGACAATGGGATAAGAGTTAGACATGGGGTAAGAGTTAGACATGGGGTAAGAGTTAGACATGGGGTAAGAGTTAGACTCGGGATATGAGTTAGACTCGGGATAAGAGAGACTCGGGATAAGAGACTCGGGATAAGAGAGACTCGGGATAAGAGAGACTCGGGATAAGAGAGACTCGGGATAAGAGAGACTCGGGATAAGAGAGACTCGGGATAAGAGAGACTCGGGATAAGAGAAACTCGGGATAAGAGAGACTCGGGATAAGATAGACTCGGGATAAGAGAGACTCGGGATAAGAGAGACTCGGGATAAGAGAGACTCGGGATAAGAGAGACTCGAAATAAGAGTTAGCCTAACTGGGTGGCTCAGTCTGGCCCTGCACTGGGAAGGAGAAAGGGGGCTGAAAGGTGAGGAGGAAAGAGGTTTGTTTCGCATGCGCACAAACAAGTGCTCCTTACACAGTTCCTCACAAGCGGTCGTGCTTGTAGGCGCGCCACAAAAGGCGTTGAAGTGTATCCGTGGAATGTATACGCAACCGATACAGTTGGAACTTTTCGTTATTTAATCATTTGTACGAGTACATTGGGGGCCTGTTAGGGCGTGACATAGGGAGGGGAGGACGAATAAACAGTCGCGAGTCCGAAGAGTGGTTAACATGTACAAATGCGGAACAGCACAGAAAAAAATATTATAAAATACCTTTAATGTTATGTCTATAATGTTACTCTCAAGAGATATCTGCGCTAAAATTAAATTTAAACACAAGAATGATTATTTGCAGATGGCGGGGACGAGAAGATGAATCTAATCCCCCCTTTGAAAAATTACATATGTGGTCTTAGAGAAAACATCAGGATTCCGTATACTTGCCGTATAACATATATGGATTTCTTACGGATGTATGCGGGAGCTTACGAAAACTGTAAAGAAAATATGAAGACTAACATAAGGTGCATAATAAGCTGCGCATGCACGTTTATATAGATTTTGTCAGAAGGAACAAATGGCATCTGTATCTAATATACGGAAGGATCCATACAGCCATATGTATGAAAGGAAAATATGATACATAACAAACGGAAACCGGATAAGCATATGGATAGAACAAACGGAATCCATAGGTGCTCTGTGGGAAGACCCATATAGTAATGAACGGGTGGAAAGCATGGTGTAAAGAACACGAATGGGTGGAATGAGCGGATACCAGAGTCGAAATACTTGCGAAGTGCAAAATTACATTCACACTTTTTTCGTTAATACAGCGGATTGCGATACAGAATCTATCTGTAGCGTTTCAATATGCCAAAAGATGTTACCATCATGTGATTAATGGGAACTGCACATATATGAGAAGGGCTTGCAGTCAAATGTGCCGATAAGTCAAAGAAAGACGACGCGCCGCTAGTGTCTCCTTTCCTTTAGGGGCGAAGCTCCATAGGGCCGAGCCATGTGCCCTGTCCGTCGGTGTGACATGCTATAGATATCCATATTCACATGAATATTCACATGCATATGGATATCCATATGAATATCTAGTTATATGGACATCTCAACACCATATACGCATTCTGATTACAAACAACTTTGTATATACTGTACACACGTGTTGTCACATCTTTGCAGGATCGAGTGGGCAACGTACAAGAGTTAATGATATCCCCGGAGCTTCGCCCACTCGTCATCACTCACGACGATAGTTATAGCGTGAGAACAGAACAACGACACAGTCCTTGTCTCTGTGTCGTCGTTATGTTCTCGCTCTATAACTATAGTCATGTCACACCAACTAGCCCAAGCTGCCACACTTCTCAGTCATCATTCACTTCGTGGGTGTGCTGTAACTTTTTTTTAACTTTTCCTTGCGGTGTGCTTTACCGATAAAAACGAATCCGCGTCCATTGATTGTGCATTTTCTCCCAGATAAGACAGCTTTCCGTAAATTGTGACATGGAGATCACTGCACGACGGCGTGGTGCCTCCAGGGGGCGTAGTATTTTCATATACCATGAAACAATCAAAAGTCTCAAGCTCACCACGGCCGGCGCGCCGCAATTACAAAATTTAGTCCTTCAAGGGCCGGGATAGTAAAGGTGGAGCTGTGCGGAGTTTGAACAAATATCAGCTAACCCTGTTTAAGAAGGCCTTCCACAAGTGTCCTATACTGGTGATTTCCGAAGGGGATTTCAGGCCAGGATTCGATAAACATATTTGTACCAGTCTTCCGAACAACCGAATTCTGGGCAGCAATTTCGAAGTACAGCTCTTATTTATTTATTACAATTTATTCATTTATTTATTTTATTTGCACGGCTGTGTTTCAACACTTGGTGACTGCATGATGAACCCCACTAAAGATGTGGGACAAAGACAGTGCGGATTGGGCCACTAACGGACGTGTTCGAGATCCCCGGTCCAAGTACCGCGTCTGTATGCTCTACAGAGCGAGACAACGAGGTGTATTCATCTTACTCGTCTTCGGGTGACACCTGCTGTCCGTTCATCATGGCGTCGGTGTAGATGACCACGACCGGAGCGTTCACGTCCCTGTGGATGAGAGTGTGCGACAGCTCGGCCACGTTCTTGCTGTCAGCCGTCACCTTGACCATGAACCTGTACTCCATGTCGAACTCAAGCTCTTCGGCGTCCAGCTCTAGGAACGGCGTGTTTGTACCTGCCAAGTCCGGTAAGACATCATTATTATCATCAGTCAAATCCTTGCTGCTGTCGTGTCTACGGCCTACGCCTTGGGGCAACGGACAATGTCGGACGTGAGTGATATCTTAGGGCAGTACGTTTCACGCGCTTCCCGCACAGCCTCAACGCGCGTGCCGTGACCCTTACCGCACGCAAGCGGGGTACAAATAAGTCAATTGACGACGCTCTTTCACCCTCCACAGCGTCGCCAATTGGCTTATTTGTCTCCCGCTTGCGTGCGGTAGGGGTCCCAGCACGCGCGTTACGGCTGTGCGGGAAGCGCGTAAAACGACCCTTAGGGGCGAAGCTCCTTAAGGTGCGGCTCGTTTCCTCGTAGTATGCTGTAGTAGCCATTACTAGTTTAGTTTAACAATTGCTATCTAGATTGCGTTGTGTGTATGCAATTGGAAATAATATATCTAGATGGCGTTGGCGGTATTCATGTAATAAAGAATTCCCAGCATATTCACGGGGGGAATAATGATGATTGGGGCGAAGCACCTGTGCATCCGTCCGATGCGTGCTCTTATGAGTTCGGAGTAGACGAACAGCAAACAAGTAGAGGGAGGGATGTACGGATGGACACTTCACCCCTCTCATCCTCATTCACCTCGTAAATATGCTGTGAATTTTTATGAAGTTCTCTCTCTCCCTCTCTCTGTACGTGCCAGTAAACGCGAAAATTGACCGTCGTCGACATCTGTGGGCGTCTCGCGGCGTCGGGTCGGCGTCAACACAAGTCATGCAAAAAAGCATCATCACGTGACGACATCACCATAAGATAACATGGTATCACAGATTACGACACCTCGTGACCTCAATATGGCATCCTCATGACATCACATGACGTGACTTTACATGATGACGTCATCGCACGACATCGTCGCTAGCTCAAAGGTGGGCCGATCACGGCGGCAGTGTAAAAACCAGATTGCAGAAAGCTTGCAGTGCCCCCGATCTTGGAGGCCGTGCAAAACAACATTATGTGCAGAAAGCTTGCAGTGCCTCCGATCTTGGAGGATGTGCGAAACATTAGATGCAGAAAGCTCACAGTGCCTCTGATCCCGGAGGCCGTGCAAAGCAACATTAGGTGCAAGAAGCTGCCTGAAGGGGAATCGATACATTGACCGGGAAGAAAACAAAATGGCTTTCGCTTTCAAATAGTCTTAGATGATAGATTAATGCATAAGAATCCGTGAGAGTTTTTGTTTCGTAACTAGCAATTTTGCGGCTAGGCGCAGGTGAGCTTAAAGCTTTTTGAGGTGAGTGCACATCAGGCCCTCTTTCCTGATCATCGCTGCCACTGATTTCACTTTTTGAGTCATTCATGTAAATAATTACGCTGTTTCACGCGTGAAAGCATGTAGTATAGTGGTGACTGATCAACAGTGCGGAATAGATCGGTCATCAAGCCACCAATGTGGATCGCAAAAATCGCATCTGCACTGTTACGAGAGAGGTTGGCCCTGCACTCTCCCACCCTTGAGTTTGGCCTTGAGGTAGTCTTCCAGAGGTGCACTGTCGTTTCGCACGGCAGACCACGCGAACGCCTCCACGGGTCCCAGAGGCCACGTGTACTGCACGTTGAGGGTGAGCGCACCGCACCGCGGAGCCACGCTGGGTCCCGTAAGCACCGCCGAGAGAGCGGGACTCTCCGACGGCGGCAACCGCTTGGCGTCCGTTTTCTGCGAGAAAGAACGCCTCGGATACGCGCATTGTGGCTTGTCGAGATCACGCGCACAGAAATACCCATCAAGAGTGGACGGGGCAGCACATTTCGTAGCTTAACTGGTAGACCACCAGACGCGTAGTTCGAAGGTTGTGGGTTCAGATCGCACAAAAAAAGAAGATGGTTTATCGTTCACCTCAAGTTCAATTTACGTCACAACCGGTTAAGACAATTAACAATGTGTCACCCCTACCCTTTCCCTGCCGTAATTGTCCATTGTATTCACTCGGGCAACTCCAACAGACGAGCCTCTACGAAAAATTCCCCTTCTTTAGTTCGTAGGCCACGCTAGGCGGATCACGACTGCATCCGAAGATTTCTATTCAAAGCGGCTAATGATTTCCGCATTATATTACTTTATTCTACAAAACGCATTTTCTCGCGTATAACCCACTCAAAGGATACTGAAAATTAGAAGCTAAAGTCGGTGTTGCGTGTTACACGCAAATTGCTCTGTGCAAGCTTGTGGCTGCGCCGTAAAACAAAATATGCTAGTTGTTCAGTGTACGATGTACTCCACTGAGATGGATGTATGCTGCTGTCCCCAAGTTCGCCTATCTGAAGAGGTGTATAAAAATTATATTTACGATAGACGGTTGGTGCTAGCACCAATAGCAATTGAACATAAAATTTTCATGCTTGACACAAAAGAGAATCGTAGAACCATATCTTCTGAAAGAAATGCCAGAAATGTCGCAGTGACAGTCATTTGTGAAACTGACGTTGTTTTCAAGATATTTGAAAGAAATTTATGTAGCGCGAGGCGAAAAAACGAACACAGGAAAGTATAGACTGAGAAGACAGAGCGCTACTATCAACATCTTTATTTTCGACCTCCAAGCTGCTTTTAAGCCATAATCGTCAGGCGACCAAGCAGATAAGCATGTGTGATTCAGATACATGCACGACAATGCCATCTACCTACAAGAAAAAACGATAAATAGGACAACAAAAAACCTCACAGATAAAATCACGTATCACTGCGTACGCAGGAACGCCAGTTCCTTGGGTGACAAGGCAATTGAAGGCTTGCTAATGCATACATCTCCAAGAGCATCAATAAGTTCGGATTCTATGATCAAAAGGCATACACACAAATTTGTGGAGTGCATTTCGTTCGTCATTTATCTTATTCTGTTCACATGTGGGAAAAAATATGTCGGCCAAACCAGTAGGTGTGTGAATGAGCGATTGAGAGAAAACAATTACAAGGCGAATAAACTGCCGCCCGAAGGTTTTCTCGCTCTTCACATTCACGCGTGTGGCTGCCGGCCTTTGTTCCAGAGTACAATCATTGTTGGTCGGCATAAGGATGAGATGACTCGGTTGATCATAGAAGCCGAACTTATTGATGCTCTTGGAGATGTATGTATTAGCAAGCCTTCAATTGTCTTGTCACCCAAGGAACTGGCGTTCCTGCGTACGCAGTGGTACGTGATTTTATCTGTGAGGTTTTTCGTTGTCTATTTATCGTTTTTTCTTGTAGGTAGATGGCATTGTCGTGCATGTATCTGAATCACACATGCTTATCTGCTTGGTCGCCTGACGATTATGGCTTAAAAGCAGCTTGGAGGTCGAAAATAAACATGTTGTTGATAGTAGCGCTCTGTCTTCTCAGTCTATACTTTCCTGTGTTCGTTTTTTCGCCTCGCGCTACATAAATTTCTTTCAAATGTTTCACCAACAAGCCCACATCGCCACTCTTGTCTATAGATATTGTTCGCACGGTCGCAATGCGCAAGTAATGCGTGGCAATAATTCGCGGCACGTGGGTGCTGGCGATATGCAGGAACGTGTTATGCACCCACAAAACACACATGATTCAGACTGGAGGTTTCCCGAACGAGTAAAAAGGAAACCCCGACTGTAAGATTACGTTGAAACACATTTTTGATAGCTTCAACATCATTAGAGCGCACGCTGCGGCACAGTACATAAGGCCTTCAATCAATCTGTTTCTAACTATATATGGGACCGCTTTCTGGTGTGTAAAGAAATATCGAAACGAAAATAAGGTGGCATCCCCCCCCCCCTTCTTTCTTGTCAGATAGCCAATAACCCAGCGATAAGTGAACACACACAAACAGGTCTGTGCTCATCAACGCCTACACTAAACCCTAAAACAAAAGTGCGTCCTTCGGCATCATCGGCTCAAAATGCTTTGCAGCTGCGTGGCAAGAGCAGACAGCTCACTTAAAGGTACCTGAATGCAGTGGCTGGTAGTTCGCCACTGCTTTTTGCTGCTAGGACTGTGTAACCAAACTACGTAACCAAACGGACCAAGCGAACAGTGTGATCTCAAAAGTTGATCGTTCGACAATTGAACGTGCTTTGATAAATAGGTAAAAGTCATACTGCAAAAGTGCAATCGTTATCTGCCAGTATCGATTGTGTGCTTGAACTTCGTCGAGTGCTGTCTTCCAGGCCCGCGTAAGGCCACAAGCGAACATGCTCGGTCTGAGTGCCATGTCCACGTTTCTGCCGTATATCCATGTCATTGACAGTCGACGCGTTTAACGTACGAGAATCACAGACGGCCTGCCAATGGAGACAACTTGTCCCCTTGCACCAAACGTCTGACAGATGATGAACAAACTTGAATTGAGTTTAACTTACCAGCTCGTCACCAACATTCCAGATGACAGCCTGCTTGTCCTCGACTACGTTATCAGAGTTGAGGACCAGCTTCACTTTGTCTCCTATGAAGAGAAAAAGCAAAGCAAAAAAAAGCAAAGAAACTTTGTCGTAAAAGGATGCGTCAGCGAGATTCTGCAGAGACGGTCAGGTCATCGAACCCTTCAGGAGGCTTTACGCGTAACTATGCACATCGTTTGTTTTTGCCAGCTGTGCCAACTAGAGGCTGAGAAAGATCAACATTGATCTCTGGATGCACTAAACCTCCGGCCTAATAAATATCTTTGTTTTACTTCATTTTGCAGTGTAATGGTTCATAGGATCACTTTGTTGAAGGCATTCCCATGTTCGATAAGTCGTTCGACGTGCCAGTTTCTCGCGAACAACGTCAAAAGTGTAATTTTTCTTTGCATCAAATGGAGGTAACAGAATATGAATTCCAACTATGACTCGAGCCTGTGATATGATTTTATTTATGTAATACCATCATGAATGACGCCAGGATCAACATATAAATAGATAAGATAAATAGAAATAGTATAAAACAGATCTACACATTCTGGCACAACTTTAGTTGCAGTAAACTACCTGGTGCTTTGAAATCAAACATTCAACATTATTTACTCGCAGTAAAAACAAAGTCTTCGAGGGCGGCAAAGACTGACGGCTGAAAAGCGTGACGAGGAAATTGGCACCTGAAGAAAAACATTGGCCCGTATCTGCGTGTTACACCGCAAATGTCGTCGAAATACGATAGTCTTGCGTCTGGAGAGAGTGAACAAAACGTTTATTTGATGTTCTGTGCAAGAAAATTGGTGAATGGTATTCTGGAGGCGCTGCGTTACAGTGCCTAGAGCGGGCAGCGGAGCCCAACGAGCGCATCAAGTCACGTCACACGTGATACACGAGCGCTATCTGGCAGTTAACTTGGAAAACGAAGCGTGCGGCTTAGGGACAGGCGTGCGCGCCCGTCTCAGAGGTGATAAGGTGTAGAACGCAAGGCGACGGGTAGGTGCCGCCACCGTGTCGTCTTAGCAAAGCATTGCAAACGCTTGCCTTTTCGTGCAAGCGTTACATTGTCAGCGCAGCGCGATCAAAGCTACGGTCCTTATGATTACTTATGTATGTCTTTTCTGTTATAAAAACACACATAATATTGACGTGTTGTTACGGTGCCTCAGATATGCGCAATAATTATTGCTTTTTATTTCACTATTTCACGAGTATGAAGGCTGATTCATATGGCCGCTGCGGGTGGGGTCGGCCGTTTGGAATATCGTTTGGTGCCGTTTAGAGTACCGTTACGGGCACGCAAATAGACAAATGTACAGACAGAAAAACAGGCCAAAATTTTTGCGTCGAAGGTCCCCAGGAAAACTATCGTCTTTTAAAAAAATCACCTAATCACTTAACACGACTCGAAAACAACAGACCCCCCTAAAACCATACCCCCGCAATGCCTCCGGGAGCGGCCCAGCTTCGAGAAAGCGACGATGTCACGTGATGACGTCAACATGTGACCCCACGTGTTGTGACGTCACGATGACGCCACAAAATTTGCAATCTGTGACGTCCCACGGTGACGTCATCAAGCGATTATTTTTTCGGTGTTGGCGCCGACGCGGGACACCGGTCAGCTTTTGGAATGAATATGCGCTGTGCAAACATATTCATTCCAAATCATCACGTACTAGCCCAAGCTATCGTTTTATCGAGGTCATTTATTGTGTCTGTAATGTACGCGAGGCCTTAATAAAGTGTCTATGAACGCATTTACAGACAGCTCTCCATATGTGGTGTCTGAAAGGGTTAAGTATACACGCGAGCCCTGTCAGACCAGCTCACCCATTACGAAGTGCTATTCCAATGAAAGCCATCTCCTTTTATTGCAAGATTAATCTCTTACCACCGACACACTCGGGATGTGAAAAAAACACTCACCCGAGGCGGGCTTGGCGAGGTGCACGACCAGCTGCTGCTTAGTCGCCCACCGACAGTGCACGTTCATTGGTCCCAGCGCGCTCAGCGTGTCACCGGAGAGTATCTTCTCGCAGCCCGAGGCGAGACACACGTTGACGGGGCGGTCGAACAACACCACGGCGCTGCTGCCTTTTGGAAGCGCAGAAGAAAAAAAAAACCGGAAACAGGGGCGTAAGAATGCGCGCGCTTACGATAGTTTACACAACACTGCGTTTCTGCGAGTCATTGTGAAGATGTGATCGCTGATTGATTGATTGACTGATTGATTTGAGGGGTTCGACGTCTCAAAACCACCGCACGATTGTGAGAGAGGCTGTTGTGGAGGGCTCCGAAAATTTCGACCACCTGGGGTTCTTAACGTGCCATCAGAATTCATGACGTCCCGACAAGAAAGTGCAGCAAGCTGACGTCGAGTCCTCGTTTAAGAGTCCTTTACAAAAGCCTTTCTTTCTACTGTAAGGGTGATTATCATTTAATTAAATGCTAACCTATAGTAAGGTGAAGACTTTATACGGGTACTCTGGGAATCGAACTGGGGTTCAATTCAGAACAAAAGTTTTGGGTCAAGAGAAAGAACTATGGAAGAAATTACGCAGTGACGTAAAGTAGGATATACAAATTCACTATTATCAATACCAAATACACACTACAACAATAAATAGTCAACAACTTATTGTTCACGTAACAATTAATGCATTTACTCGTAGATTTTCCTGTAGCAGCTTACATTGGCTAGCCTTGACTATATTTTTTATGTAACGAAATAATACGAATGCAGTACGTTCCCTTTACTTCAATTGATCGAATGCTTCGACCACTACCTCCTCTTAGTAAAATAAATTAATTTTTCTTTCGTATAGCCGTAAACTAATTAAATGCGGCTCGAACAATATTTCTGTTGCTTCGGTGACCACTCATCGAACTCGAAAGGCACACAAACAACAACAACAACAACAAAAAACTCACCGTCAGCTGTGATATGTGAAGTCTTGATTTGTGGCCTGGTCGCATACAGCGAGAGGTTGAAACCCGTCACCAGGGGGTGCTGCCCGTCGAGCGAAGGGTACACCACGAAGTCTCCCGACGTCTTCGGGAAAGGCACGCGGCATTGCGTGAACCAGCCGGGAGCCGATCCCTGAGGCTGCACCAGGACGCGCTTCCTCGACCTGTCTGCAGTACGAGACAGGCGCCGCGAAGCATCGCTTTAAATCGCACGCATCACCGGAACGATGTTCTCGCAAACTTGTCTTCGACGAGCAATGATTTTTAGCGGGATCAGCCCGTTCACCAGTCATTACAGCTCGTGTTTCAGTCCGATATTAACTTCAGCAATATTTGTTCGGGTTTTACGAGCGAAAGCCACAATGTGATTATTAGGGGTGCACAGCTACTGAAACGTTCCGCATGCCATTTCGATAATGCCGCATGTTAGCGCAAGACTCTTTCTGAAATATGAGGCAGATACGTAAAAAATATATATAATTCCTAAGAAAACACCAATTTTTTTTTTCAGATTTGCCTAAGAAACGTTTAGTAGGGCGTAGTAGGGGATTCCTGAATAATCTTGAGTTCCTGGAATGTGCAAAAAGATCTTAGAACACGGGAGCAGTTTTTATTTATTTATTTTCTGCATTTCACCTAATCGAAACGAGGTTGCCGTTGCCGGGCACTGAACAAATGAACTCGACCTTAACAAATGAACTCAACCTCGACACCATCGTTGCTAAGCTACCACGGCGGGTGAATACTTTCTTAGCGATATTCACAGTCATCGTCGCCATAGTAGTGATGTTCCACATACAACCAAAGCCCAATAAGATACCGCAGAAGAGAGCAATCACCTGACGGTACGAGGATGCAGTAAAGCGGAAACTTCGGGACCTCCCCACCGGAGAAGGTGAGTGTAAGAAAGTCGTTCTTGTTTTCCTCCCGGCGGTAGGGGGCGCTGCTGGGTTCCATCTTTTCAAAGTACACTGCACGGTACAAGAGTTGACGCGGAAGGCCAGTTGTCGTCACTTTCACACGGTTTATGGCGGTTATTTTTAAGGCTCGAAGACCCATAAACTAACACGACGTTCAAGTAGATTAGTTTAGGCTCATTATTCTAGACCAAGATATCGATGAATTCGCCAAACAACGCAGATTAGAATAAAGATTGCCTGCACTCAAAAAGGTCAGTTCCACCAGTCTCAAGGTCAAATGCGGTGCTGGGGGTGGATGGTAAGCATTGGCCGCAAACAAAAGCAGCTGAAAGCATGACGGACACCGTGGCATCAGTATCGAACAGGTTATTTTCTTACTGAGCCACTATGCAGTACGTCAGGACACACAGAAACCTGATGGACATCCAACAGGATAGACTGCTTCACTAAATGCAGGGTCTTGTTTGGCAATATTTGCGAATATTTCGGTGCATGCCTCGAAAAAGAGAAGCAACGCTCACTGTTTCCTTCCTGCGTCCCCCATTGCCTCAGTTTGAACAAGACTTACCTTCATTATTGAAGGCTGTGAGGACCGTATCCGAGATGTTCACCTCTTTGCCGATCCGTGAAAGTCGTGCTGTCACTACATAAGTTCCTGCAATTGTAATTCACCGCATGTAGTCAATGCAATAGATTATATGAGTTCACTTGTATTGGCACATCGCATGGAAAAGAAGTATTCGAGATCAAACAATGGGAAAACTTTGAATCATCAAGCGTATGCGCGGAGTACAATGAAGAGTAGCGTATACCCCGGACCATGTTTAACTACAAGCGAAACAACAAAAGTGTAGGTAGTGCAGCTTGTACCACGCATTATGCATGCAATATTTCATGATACATTGGGAAGCATGTATCCACGACGCGTGAGTTTGTAAAGCATCAAGGCTACTTTCACTGCACTTACAAGCACAGGAAGTTTTTTTCACCGTATTTTCTTAAGCAGACACGTGGCCGTGTGTTAGAACATCCGCTTGCCACGCAACCGACCTGGGTTCCATCGGCCAGGTCGGTTGCATCGTTTTCGATTTTTCGGTCACGCATACGATGATTTTTCGCTGACAACCAAGGACGCCGACGTTGAAATCGCTGCGAAACGAGCGCGAGAACCATATGGCAGCTTCGAATACAGCCACGGCATTCGCTCCCGCGTGAGACGGCGCGAGAGCTGGATGGATGGATGTATCCGGCTCTGCCCTTTAGATCGGGTGGTGGCTCACGCCACCTAGCCGTAAAGTCAAGTACTATCAATGTACGTTTAAGGATTGAATTTCACTCGCATCTCGATTGTAGCCACCATTTAGTTAGCCTCCTCCTGGTCATTTTTACCCGTTCAAAGTCTGTTTTGCCTTCACTGTCCCTGAACTCCAATGCTTTGAAAAATTCGGCGCCATTATCTTCGACTATAGGGCGGAGCCCTTCACAGAACATTGTCAAATGTCCAGCCGTTTGCTCCTCCTCTCCACACACACACTATATAACGTGTCTTTGCCTTCGTATTTGGCTCGGTATACGTCTTGTGCCGCAATACTCCCATTCTGGCCTCGGAACAGCAGAGAGCTGGATGGATGGATGGATGGATGTATTGATTGATATGGCTGTACCCTTCCGATAGGGCGGTGGCTAACGCCACCAAGCCGTAATACTTCGTGAACCAAAAACTAGATTTATTTTTTTTTCCTTAAAGAGTGAGTTTCAGGATTCGTACTTTGCAGTGAAGAGTTTAATTTTCACTCGTGCTTTGACTTTAGCCACCAATTAGATAACCTCTTTTTATAGTTAAGTCTACCCGCTTAAAGTTTATTTTGCCCTCCCGGTCTCTAAACCCCAGTGCTTTGAAAAACTCTGCGCCATCTTCTTGAACTATATTGTGAATCCCTTTACAGAACATTATCAAGTTTTCGGCAGTTTCTTCTTCCTCTCCACACGCAGAGCATACCGTGTCTACCCCTTCGTATTTGACCCGATAAGTCTTGGTTCGCAATACTCCCGTCCTGGCCTCAAACAGTAGAGAACTACCCGAGTATTATCATAGATCCTTTCCCTGGCGATTTTGCTGCTTAAAAGTTCGAAAGATCTCTAGTGCGGACTTCTTAATCATGCCAATTCTCCACATGTCGGTCTTCGTTTCCTTCACCTTCTTTAACGATAGTTCTTTTTGGTTTGGCGCCCTGCTGTTTTCCAAGTATTTACCAGTCAATTTTCTGGTTCGCTTCCGCCATTTTGTATCGACATTCTTCGTGTACAAGTAGCTGAATACCTTCCTAGCCCAACGCTCCTCCCCCATTTCTCTCAATCGCTTCTCAAATTTTATCTTGCTGCTTTATCTGATATAAATTTTATCTGATGCACTCCAATAGTGACGTCTGGCGCCCAAACTCTGATATACTCCAATAGCGACGCCTGGCGGCCAAAAGCCGCACTAACACCGACGGCCAGTTCCCATTGCGCTTCTCTCCTTCGCCCAGTCACAGAAAGATAGCGGAGGCACAGGCCGTTCATAATGATGGTTGTTTTGTTGTAACGCGAAACGGCAGATGAAAGACCCCTATCATATATATAGTACCACTAACTATCTAGCCCAAACGAACACACAAATAGGAGAAACGGGTGAACTGTTTGGTCCATGTACCTTGAGAGAATGTCCTGGGCTGACAGACGAATACAGTACCGTTGCCACGGCCCGCGGCAGTGATTGGAGGAGGAGGCTCGCCGGGTTGTGTCGCGATTGCCTCGCGCTTCCGGAACACGCAGAGGACGTCGCGTGACTCGCCGTTGAAGGCGCCCTCTAGGGTGACCTAAAGAAAGCAAGTATAGTACTACTGTAGTTGGCGGGCGTGTATAAGAGGGACGTCATTGGTGTCAGCGATAATCGCTAGGGTTTTCCTTTTTAGAAAACATTTACTTATTTTTTTTATCACCAAAGCAATCTAGTGGGACACTCCTGGAGGAAAAAATGACGTCGCCGTGATGTTATGGGTAAAGTTGGGGTGTGATAATAGAAAAGTTTAGTTATCGCCAAACTTCAGACAGTGCAGAGATCAACCAGGCAACTGCGGAATATTTACTACAGTAACCATGATTGTTCTATACTTCCTTTTTCTGTGTGTAGTGGGAAGTGGTGTAATATCGTAAGCATTGCATGTCTTCTAGTTAATCTTTTGTCAAGCACACTCACCGAAAACATGCAAGAGTGTCTAACCATGGTTTGACGAAGTGCCACAAGTCGATGATACCATCCCGCTGTAAACTTATTTCCCAAAAACCTTCACGTATAACGTATTAACATAGACGCTAAGAATTTTTATTCAGTGCATGTATATATATATATATATATATATATATATATATATATATATATATATATATATATATATATATATATATTCAGAGTAACACGCACGAACATATATAACGTGCGGCTAACCAGTTCCCCCCCCCCTACCTTCCCCAGAAAGACCTAGGCTAGGCCACTGTTTCTATATGATAGTTTTAGCATACACGCCGAAAGAAAGATCCGCCTACGCTCCTGGCTTGAGAACGGAGAGTCACCGTGACCAAGTTTCTATTTTGAACAAACAGGGTGTGCTCTGCTGGAAAATAAACTACATGGCCTGCCTTGCGTTCAAAGGTCCATCGAGCGCAGATAAATTCGACGAGGCGTCGTTGACCCGTAAACCGCAAAAGTCCCGATTGCCGAGCGGTACGGCCGTAAATCAAAGGGGGCGACCTCAATCCGATCGTCCGCAACACGACATGCTGGCGACAATCTCTCCTTATCGGCTTTCCGTCGGCGAAACAAGAAGCCAATAACGCGCTACGAGTGAATTGATCGACGTCCCTCTACCCCGACTCCACTCAAGCTCGACGCATAGTAGCAAAGCTGTATCGACGTGAACTCGTGGAAGCGAGGGCCCGTTGACTGCAAAGCTTCACCTGGCTGCCAGAGCCGTAATGGTTCGCTTTCATCGACGTGCGTTAAGTGGATAGAACATTGAGAAAAGTTACGAAGAAAACAAACAAGAGAAAGCATTTAAGTCTTGTTCGACGAAGAATCTTTTCAAGAATTTCAGACTTCGTCGATTGATCGTTTGACGATGAATCTTGGTTGTGGCTTATTTCAAACCTTGTTACCCCTAACCTCAAGGAACTGTAATAAATGCGTTCATAGAAACAGTGGTTCGATGACCGTGTAGATATAGCAGTTTGTACAACAGTTTTTTTTTTATTTTGTGAAATGTGATATACCTGTATACAAGCACCCCTTGACGACATGCTATTAATCTCGTTCGCTAACCGACAAAATGAATTCAGTGATCTGAATGAATCGTGTTTCGAACCTGGCAACGTGTACAGCTAATGGATATAGGCACAGAAAACGAACATAAGAAATTATGGACCATCTCCCCGAAGGGAATCCCGATGGGATGCGAAGCAGCGGCGGTGCACACGGCGTTGACCTAGTTGAAACAGGCGTCGACGCTGTTGTGACTGGCGCCCGAACTGACGAGGGAGCGGCGCTCTTTGGATCTTCAAACAAGTAACCGACCGGCCGGCTGCCTATGACAGCCAGGCATTGTCCCTCCTAGACGGAGGGTGAAACGTCGTGTCGCCTCGACGCCGTAAGCCGTTCGAGAGGGGACAACAAATACAGCATCTTCCTTGGAAGAGACCGCGGCGGCCACCGCAAATCGCCCCGCTAATTAAGCGAGCAGTTCGGCGAACCCTTTGAAGTATGCTGTCAGGAGCTTGGGACCCCTCAACCAGCGGCACACACACGACGAGGAAGAGCCCCGCTGGCGCCACCTTGGATTGCAGGGATCACGGCTCAATATTGGACGTTCACGTGGGCCGTGCATGCTCGTACCCCTCGCCAGTTGTGTGTGATGTGTGATTGGACAGTGCCATCTGCACGTGTTCCCGGATATAGGGATCTGGGGAGAACATACCCTTTATAATGAGCCACCCGGCTCATTCGAAGGAGCGCCATGTAGAGGAACGCCAGATTCGAAAGCTCGCCATGTAAGAAAGAGCTCGTCTTGTACGAGAGCTCACCTTGTATATAATGTAAATAAACCCTCTTCAAGTCTCTCTTCTTCCTCCCTCGATAACTTCATCCCGGACCTCCGGTGCCTGCGAACCCCGGTCGTAAAAACGCGGGTTCCGGAATAATGGTACCTCGGAAACTGCCGGAGGCCGAGGCGGGTAATTGTAACCGTGCGTGACACTCATCGTCGGAACCTTGCCCGACGTCAGCGACTCCTCGCAAGTGGCGCAGACCGCGAATTAAGTCGGACGGGTCCGCGCCGAATTCGAGTCGAATCGCTTCGGTCGCCGCCTCCAGCTGCTTGCGGACGGAACCGACGTTGGACAGGTGGCTGTCGAACCACAGACGGTCACAAGCGCTGCAACTGTGACTGAAGCTACGTCGGAGAAACTCTCGTCGAAAGCGGGTGTCAGCCCCGGCGTTGCTGGCAGCGTCGCGGACGGCTCTCGCCACGCACGGACGTGATCCGCGTTGTGGCGGCAAGACGTCTCTTGATCGGCCTGCGGAGCCCCGCGCTTGCGGGCGGGCGCTTCGGCGGAGGGCGCGCGGCGTTTTCGAGACGTTGCTAACGACGTGGACGTCAACGATATGCCGGCGTTGGCCTTCCACTGCCGGCGCTTCCACTCGGCTTCCTTAGCTTGCGTCTCGTCGGTGTTGCCAACGCGTTGAAGACGTTTGCACTCGGCTTCATTGGCCCGCGTCTCGTCGGTGTTACCCACGCACCGTCTCCATTCTCGAACGCAATCGGCGTGCTTGACTCCCACCTCGTAGGCGTCGTTGGTCCTCCACAGCCGACACTTGCGTTCGGCTTCCCCAGCTTGTGCCTCGTTAGTGTTGCAGGCCCGACATCGCCAGTACCGAACGCGATCAGCTCTGCTAATCCTCGCAACGCCGGCGACGGCCGGATTAGGTCTAATCGCTTCGGCGCATGTCTCGGCGGGCGAAGGCGCTTCGCTTCCCGGCGTCCTCTCCATCGCAGATAAACGAGCCGAAATAGTGTTCACTCCATGTGCGCTCGAACGTTTGCAAGCGGTGGCGAGGGTGAAGCAAGATAGAGGTGACACGCGCTGAGCGTGCGGCAGGTGAGGGGGAGAGTGACGTTACCACGCACAAGGAGGGAAGGCGTGACCTACATAGCACCGACCCAATACCTGCGGCGCGTTGGCACGGACGGACAGCACTACACAGGCTAGTCAAAGAGCTGCTTGGCATCTAAAAGGAGCAGTTTCTGTTTGTACGTTTGAATATTTCTAATAATTTTGAGTCATCTATTTCAGCAAAAAACTGCACAAAGTATACATTTCGTTCCAAATTCCCACGGTGTCACGTACAACTGGGACGTAGGCAGGACGTACTATTCCTTGTTGTATGTTACCTCAGGCCAATAGCTAGGAATCTTTTTTCGGGGGATGGGGGGGGGATGTGTCCCAATTGCTGAAAGCATTGAAAAAGAATTCTTTATTAATGTCTTCGGTAGAACACACACCTCCAACCAAACTTCTCGAGGGGAGAGTATCCCAAGACCCTCGCGTGGATACGGGCCTGCATTGCCTGCTCCATGTAAAGGGCACGCCCGTGAGATGAAGGGCAAGCGGCGTTCAGTCCGAGATTTCACCCCTTTCCGCGGAGTGTAATATTGCAAATCTTGGCATAAATAATAGCGAGCCCCAATCGTACGCCTTACATTTGCCATCGGAAATGCTCAAACCTGGTGAGGAGCCCTTTAAGGCGTTCACGGAGACAGGAGAAACTAACCCTGCGCGATTAGATTCAGGCGAATACTAGGGTAAAAGAGCCTTCTAGCGTTTCAGCGGTCTATCTATTTGCTCCTGTGCTGCCCTTTTCAGCCTTGCCGAAAAGAAAGAAATCCAGGAACCTCCTGTGTTTATTCCACGGTGGACGCTTAGCTCGACATTCGTAATTGCCAATAAAAGAGATCATGTTCTGCAAACCTTGCGCAATAAGGACAATTCTGCGTGCTTAAGTTCAACCACTGGCGCATTTGTGCCATCGTAAACTATAGCGTTTTTTTTTCTGTAATGTCGAAGACACGGGTTATGAACGTCTCTTTTCGAATATTCGATTTTTCACAAAAATTTATTGTGACTACATCTGTGATTTTGCAGGCCTCAAACAGTGTTTTAGGGGCGAAGCTCCTTAAAGCGGCACCCGTTCGTTCCTCGTAGTAGTCGTAGTCGTAGTGTATAACCAGTCTTACGTTTTGACCTGCAAGGTGGTACCAGTGGGAGATTTCTCCTGTGCGTTGTTGAACAATAAAAATTCGCAGCGTGCGCGTTAACTAAAAGCCGAATTCTTCTGTCTCTCATTCCCCATTAGCGACCACTGGCATGTACATCTAACAAGAAAGGGTTGCTACGTTATACTCGCTGGGCGTAACCTCCTTGGTTTCAGAAAGGTTTAGCGAGCGTTGGCCGCAGTGCCATGAATACAGTGATCTAGTATATACCATGAACTCGAGAAGGTTAAAGGTGGGAAGTAGACACGAAGCGCAAGCCGTAAGAAAGTGTGCGTGTGCCACCTCTCGTTTAGTCCTTGGAATGTCCGCTGGATGGCGGTGCTTCTATATGTGGAATCTGATGAAAAGATAAGAGATGGTGGTATTCGGAGTGTTGAACAGATTGACGAACGGACACACAGACAGATGCATGGACGGACGCACGGACGGTCACACAGACGGACGCATAGACGGACGGAAGCAAGAACGAATGAACGTATGGATGCTTCGCCCCACACTCCATCATTCACTCCGTGGATATGCTGCCATTTTTTTTTCGCTTGCACTTTTGTGCCTTAAAATTCGGTCTCTAGTTATAATTTATCACACATGTTCGCGTACAGTCCGGAAAATACTCAGACCTACGCGTCGGTCTTGCAACGTTTGTCGAATTGTCTGCGTCATTAGCAAAGCAGCAGGCAAGTTGAGGCGCAGCCTGCGCCGAGCTATAAAGCGAACAAAGAGAAACTGCAAAAAGAGGTCCCGTGTTGCAAAAGCAAGTAAACATGTCACTGCAAAGCAGGTGTCTCAGTTCAGTTAGCGGGCCACAGCCAACAAATGTATATAAAATTGCGCAAGATCCACGACAGCAATGTCTATGAGAGCCTGGGGGGGGGGGGGGGTGAGAGGGTGGAGTGAACGAAAGATTTGAAAGAGGCTAGATGTTTTCCACATCTCGGACATGAATCATTTCTGAAGAGGAGTTCCGCGTCCGCGTATTTGTACAACACATGGGTACTGATCTGCATGATTAAAATCCTAGTGTCGATTCTGCAACAGCTTTCGTTCCACCTCATCGGGTACCTAACGAAAAAAAAAAAAAACGCTTGAGGTCAGTCGTTGCTTGCGTAGTATATTTGAACAAAGCACTATTATAGATTAAAAAAAACGAAAAAATAATTTCATTTGATTTCATTTTATTTCCTTAAAGACTCCTTGCGGGGCATTACATAAGGGGTGGGTACATAAAAATTGAGCAGAAAACAATCGTTTGTCCTAAAGTGAAAGATGATTAGTGATACTGGTTGTGAAGGTAGAAGTACAAGTAATGGCAGGAATGTCGCCTGAAAGGCCATTCCACGCAACTGCTGTGCGAGGAAAAAATGATGTTGAAAAGGTAACGGTGCGTGCACGTGGGCGTGCGACTTGAAGAGGATGATTAGTTCGTTGAGAGATGTGCGCTGGGGGAACAAAATAAGGTGGCATGCCCATCGAGCTGTGAAAAAACTTCTGAAATAACGAAAGACTGGCGATACGGCGGCGGAGGGAAAGGAGGGGCAGTTGAAGTTTTGCCTTTAGTGAAGATACGCTGACGTCATAGGAGTAAGAATTATTCATAAACCTAGCGGCACGGTTTTGAATACACTCAAGGGCGTCTTCAAGATAGGCCTGTTGCGGGCTCCAGATTGGGGAAGCATATTCAAGTTTAGTTCTAACAAGGCTTTTGTAAGCTAATAATTTTACATTTCTAGGTGCGTTACGTAGATGACATCGCAAGAATCCCAATGTTTTGTTTGCCGATGATATGACTTTCGTGATATGCAAACCCCATGAAAGATCGTTGCAGAGTGTGACCCCCAGATATTTAAAAGAATTAACAGTTTCAACTGGAACATTACTGATGGAATATGGAAAAACAAGTGGAGAACGGCGGCGGGTGAAGGATAAGGCTTTGCATTTGTGAGGGTTAAGTTCCATTAGCCAATCATCGCACCATTGTTTTACAGATCCATAGGCTTTTATATTTAGGAATACTTGTATACTGAGTTGATTTTTTTCTTACTATGAACAATGATACTTAAACAGAATCGTTTGATACCAAAATTGTTTCCTGTTTATGTAAAACATATTCTGAATGTATATCATGTAGAAATAAGCTGTGTAACTAAATAAGATATGTATAATGTCACTTATTTGTATATGTATGTTACTGATGTGTGAATATGTGTAATATGGCACTGATGCAGACTGTATCAGGAGGTCAAGACCTCGTCAGGCTATTTAGCCTTTAGTCTTTGCCTCCCGCAGGGAAGTTTTTGTATTTTTTTTTTCCTGCAAATAAACTTCAACTTCAACTTCAACATTGTTAAGATCACTCTGTAGAGCTAATTGATCAGAAGCGTTACAAACAGTGTGGTAAATAACACAATCATCGGCAAACATTCAGATTTTACAGGATACATCAGTTGGGAGATCGTTAATAAATATCAGGAATAAAATAGGGCCCAGAACCGACCCCTGCGGGACACCAGATGTTACCGGAAGTGAAGTGGAGGTCGCATTGTTAACAAAGACAGCTTGAGTGCGGTTACTTAAAAATTCACGGATCCACTTTAGGACGTCGGGGTCTAGGTTTAAGCGGGAAAGTTTCAACAGAAGGCGTTTATGGGGTACTTTATCGAATGCTTTCGCAAAGTCCAGGAATATGGCATCAGTCTGTACGTTAGAATCCAAGTTAATATGCAAGTCGTGCGAAAACATAGCCAGTTGAGTCTCGCACGACAAACCTTTGCGAAAGCCATGCTGCGCGGAATTGAAAAAGTTATTCGAGTCTAGGAAGTCCATAATCCGGGTGTAGATGACATGTTCGATGATTTTGCATGGAATGCTGGTTAATGAAATTGGTCGGTAATTGAGGGGTGACTCTCTAATACCTGATTTGAATACTGGGGTGATATTTCCGTGTTTCCAATCACTAGGAAGCTCACCCGTGGAAAGAGACTGCGAGTAAAGTAGACACAAAAATTTTGTACAGATATTTTGAGTGTTCTTTAGAAATTTCGAATTTATGTTGTCGATACCTGATGATGAAGATAATTTAAGTTTATCAATGATTGCCAAAACTCCGGGTTCGACAAAAAGGATTGGCGGCATGGAAGTACTGACTACGGTAGGCTGTGGCGAGGATGGAACGTCAGTTTCTTTGCTAAAAACCGATGAGAAAGCTCTATTAAACAAGTCGGCACATTCCGAGTCAGTGGCCACGTCACCTGCTTCATTAGTGAGAGTAATAGTGCATGAGTGGTTGGGATTTATGACCTGCCAAAATTTCCTAGGGTTATTAGAAAGCAATTTCGGTAAGTGAGTGTGAAAAAAAGAATGCTTAGCGTTTCGTATTGCCGTGAGGTAAGCTTTTTCAGCAGCATAATATTTTAACCATGCGTTTTCGATATTCTGCTGCTTGGCGGAGTGAAAAAGGAGTTTTTTTCTTATTTTCTAATTTTTTTAGCGTTTTAGTAAACCATGGTTTTTGGGAACAGGCACGGAAACTGAGCTTAGGAATGAATTTTTCGACCAGCGTATCACATTTATCCTTAAATAACTTCCAGTTATCATGTACCGTGCGATAAAGAAAATTATCTTTGAATATTGGAAGAAAACGAGTTCAAAAAAAAAATGAGAGTGAAGTTTGGCGAAGAACTCACCAAAACTTCAGTGTCAGAGTCACGAAATAAATAAGGGACTAAAGCCGTCATGTGACCCCCCTCCCCCCCCCCTACTTAAAAAAATGTTTGGGACCCCTGCTGTAAAGCATGTCACTAAAGCATGTCACTAACCATACAACAGCAGGAGTATATATAGAGAGATAACAAGACTCATGCCGTACCTGTACGTCCACGTTAGCGGGAACGGCGGAAGGTCGCACTGCTTTGAGAACGAAGCACGATGCGCCTTTGCCGTTACACTCGCCGCACTCGTCTTTCTCGCCCTTTCTGAAATGAAGAACGCCCATCAGATCACGAGCACCACCTCGTGCCAGAACGACACCATGCGTTTTTTTTTTTTTGGCGAAAGATTCGTCGAACAACAGATGCAACACAAAAAAGAGGGCATGAACTACATATACAGTACTGTCACGTGGTTGTGACGTTGGCGAAGCTATAGGAGTCGGTATGTTCAAGATGAAATGTGTTTATTTGGCCGAACTTGTGGCCGGTAAACGTAAAAGTCAGATTACAGCGATGTACACTGGCACTAATAGCAGCGAACAGAGCGCCGGCTGTCGGTCAACTGACAAATGGTGAGGCGCGTCGGCATTTATACATGTGGCGTCAAATATTCGAGCGTTATCGGCCTTGTAATTTCTAGAAGAAGGTGATGTTCACGTTGTGCCCAATCGCTCAGGAAGGTTCTAAGATTATCTCGATGGTTCTTAGTAACTACGCGCGGTTTACGCTTATCACTGCTGAAAGTCATTGCAGGCGTAAACCGAACACAGCTAAAGTGAAATGAGAAACGTGCCTTGCAATACAAAATGAGGGAATCAAGCCAATTTCTACAGCGGACAGCGATATACTTTTGAAAGTTCTTGAGGACAAAATTTTGACCATTCTGGAGGCTATTTGTATGAGTATAATTTCGCGTTATTTGCCATATATCACCTTATCTGCCATGTTATGTTTGACTGGACTTTGCGTCAGCTTTAGTGTTATCTGGCTGGGCTTCGTACATATACAACGCGTTATGTGTCCTTATATATTCCCGTGTTAACGAAAAACAGCGCGAAAAGACAGGGACAGAGGGGGCCATGCACGAGTGCTGATAAAAAAAACTGATCTTATCATTAGTGCATGAAATATACAGCATACACAAGAAAACCAACAAAGCACATGCACTTCCATATTTTGTTTAAATATGCACCAAAAGCAAAGCCCACCAACAAGTATTAAAAAAAACTTATACTCAATGCCCATGAAATGTGTTATACGCTGTGTTGGAGGTAATGCGATACAAATAACAGAGCTACCGATAACGTGTTACCTTTCTTGGTAACTCACTAACGTATGCTCGTCACCATTTCGGAATTTTAACAAGAAACACACTTACATTCGCATATTTCGGTAACGTGAGGTGTCCCATTAATCCTCACTTTTTATCCCAATTATCTCGGGAGTCTTCAACCAAAGTATACTTCGTTTCACAGACGCCACTTTCGCAGAGTTCGCCCCAATGTTCTTTTGTCGCAGCGGCGGATCGCTGCATATACCGGCCCGCGGAGTACGATCAAATGCATCTTTCGAGAGCCTATATTTAGAGCAGGTGCGGATTTATACACTCAGCAGCGAGTGAAGGTGCCCAATCACAGCTTTGAAGTGTGGCAGTTATTAGGTTCTGCATAAAGCAGTACTGATTAGAAAGTTCTCGCCTGCGATGGCCTAACCCTGGTTATCGACTTCGCTCTTAAAATGCACTTTCTATCGGCCACAGCGGGTATATGTTTCTACAGTTACTTTGTTTTTTTTCTGTCCTGTTAGTAATTGATTGATTGATTGATATGTGGGGTTTAACGTCCCAAAACCACTATATGATTATGAGAGACGCCGTAGTGGAGGGCTCCGGAAATTTCGACCACCTGGGGTGCTTTAACGTGCACCCAAATCTGAGCACACGGGCCTGCAACATTTCCGCCTCCACCGGAAATGCAGCCGCCGCAGCCGGGATTTGAACCCGCGACCTGCGGGTCAGCAGCCGAGTACCTTAGTCACTAGACTACCACGGCGGGGCGTCCTGTTAGTAAAAACACACCGCCAGAACTAGAGTAAATTTGTTGAGAGTTGCGCAACGCTTTATTTGTGGATGATGAAATCACGTTTTTCAATTATCGCAATTCGTGTTTATTGCCACGGTGAGAAAAATGGCTTTACAACGTTTCACAGAGAACAGTCACAATGAACTCTAGTCAACTTCTTGTTTCGCTATTATGCTGCTGAAGTCCGGTTTATTTGTGGAAAGTATTTCCATTGCATTAGTATCTCGGGTAAAATCTCGGAACGATTCTGCTATAATTAAAGGGCGCACAGTGGTCATTGTACTCGTAGCACAGTCTCCGTTTGCGAAAAGGACGCGCTTTTAAGACGCAGCGAAGTAATACCCGAGATGCTTCTTCGCGTTCATCTGCATCCGTGAGTAAGTTTCGTGCGTCATTCGTGCGAGAAAAACGCGGGGCACGTTTCGATCTGCTTGCCGTTCTTCGCGTGACCTTCCAATTTCTTGCGGTCGCGTTCGCTTGCTTCGTCTTCGCGGCAAAGCTGCGACTTTTTCAGGAGCTTAACTTTCACTTATAAAGTAGGGAAGCACTATGCCTCGAACATATTTGAACTCAGCGCACGACTAAGCGGAGACAACACTCTGTAGCACAACACTGGTTTTACGTCAATCAGTTTAGTTTCAAGTCACACCGTTGTAGTGCCATCTTCTGTGTCGCCATGCGAATAGACTCCGTGCTTATAAAATTGTTTTCGTCGCTTGTCTGACTCGCCTAATTTCACTTTGGCTGCTATACGTGATGCAGTTTTTTTTCTACGTCGGTGGTCTATCAGTGCTCGGACTTTCAATGAAACGTAGTATACTCGGCCGCGTGAGCACCGAACACATCTTAAACAACTTATATTAAAAAAAGAGTTTTTTTTTTCGCCGTACAATCAGTTTATTTTTTTTCCCTGCAGTCATCTCGACGACACTCACCCGTCACAGAGGCACGGTGATTTGGACGTCTTGCAGTTTCCGCAGCCGTCCACTACGTCGGCCTTGGATACGGTTCCGTTGCCGCCGACGCAGCTGCCGCACATCAACGTGGCTTTCTCTCGAGACATACCTGGGCAATGGATATATATACATTTCTTTGAAGAATAAGGCCAAATGCTATATAGCGCAAACTACATAGACTATAGGGACAACAGAATGCGACACGCACAAGCCCTATATATATATATATATATATCGTTTGCAATTATCGCATGCAATAGATCGTTTAGCTCTTAAAACCAGCCCCGGCCCTGATGATATTAGTGCTAAGCTTTTAAAACTAACCAGCCACTTCTCAGCGTCTTTGCTCGCGTTAATTTTTCAACAATCTTTAGATACAGGTTGCTTACCAGATGACTGGAAATCTGCTTACGTAATCCCAATATTCAAATCTGGTGATAATACTCAGCCCAATAACTACACACCAATCTCTTTGACGTCCATATGCTGCCAACTTCTCGAACATATCCTAGATAGATTTGTGGGGTTTAACGTCCCAAAACCATTATAAGAGACGCCGTAGTGAAGGGCTCCGGAAATTTCGACCACCTGGGATTCTTTAACGTGTACCCAAATCTGATCACACGGGCCTTCAACATTTCCGCCTCCATCGGAAATGCAGCCGCCGCAGCCGGGATTTGAACCCGCGACCTGCGGGTCAGCAGCCGAGTACCTTAGCCACTAGACCACCACGGCGGGGCTCGAACATATCCTATTCACAAATATAACGTCTTATCTTAATTTAAATAACTTGCTTCTAAACAACCAACACGGTTTTCGTCAAAATTTCTCATGTCAATCGCAACTTTTCGAATTAATTACTGACCTTCATTCTGCGCTTAACTCATCCCGTCATGTCGATGCCATCTTCATTGATTTCTCAAAAGCATTTGATAGGGTCCCCTACAAACGTTTAGAACTAAAAATTCGCAATCTGAAGCTTGAAAACTCTACAACACAATGGATACTGGAATTTCTTACTAACAGCTTCCAATCTGTAAAACTTAAGAGCTACATCTCTAACCCTACTGGCGTTTTATCCGGTGTTCCCCAAGGCTCGGTTCTTGGTCCTCTTTTGTTCTTAATATATTGATTGATTTGTTGGGTTTAACGTCCCAAAACCACTTTTTGATTATGAGAGACGCCGTAGTGGAGAGCTCCGGAAATTTTGACCACCTGGGGTTCTTTAACGTGCGCCCAAATCTGAGTACACGGGCCTACAACATTTCCACCTCCATCGGAATTGCAGCCGCCATAGCCGGGACTTGATCCCGCTACCTGCGGGTCAGCAGCCGAGTACCTTAGCCACTAGACCACCGTGGTGGGTTTGTTCTTAATATACATTAATGACATAGCATGTAACATAAGTTCGCAAATTCGGCTATTTGCAGACGACTGCGTAATTTACAAAGAAATAACTTGCCCTGCCGATAATACCATTTTACAATCTGACCTCGATAGGCTGGCCGAGTGGTGCGACACGTGGCAGATGGGAATTAATATAGGAAAAACGAAACACTTGGAATTTAGTTCTGGTCTAATCCCTTTGCATAAGTCATTCACCATGAATGACATTCGAATTCATTCAGTACAATCCTTTAACTATCTTGGGGTATTTTTCACAGCCAATTTAAACTGGACCACTCATATTGAACATATCACTACTAAAGCAATAAAAAAACTTGGCATCCTCAAAAGGCGATTATAGCCATTAAAGAAACCAGACTGCATTGATACGTTTCTCTGATAAGACCATCACTGGAGTATGCTTCAATAGTACGGCACCCTCACACTGAAAATTTAACTTACCTGGTTGAATCAGTTCAAAACAAAGCTGCGCGCTTCATAACGTCGTCATACTCACCGTATGAAAGCGTAAGTTCCATACTGAAATCGCTTATCTGCCCTCCCTTGCCACGCGCCGTAAACTTGCAAGGCTCTCTAATTTCCACTCTCTCTTCCACAGCAACTCCCAGTTTGCGCGCAAGCATATCCTCCCATCATCACACATTTCAGCCCGTGTTGATCACCCTAACAAAGTTAATCCCATCTTCTCGAGAACACAAAAATACCAAACCTCGCCCTTAGCCCTGTCAATAACCAACTGAAATTCCTTGCCAGCTGATGTAGCCATCTAACAGAATCATCATCCTTTCCGAAAGCGGTAAAAGTGTTCTTAGAAGTTCCAATCGATTAATGTAGTTATGCGGTGGTGTTGTTCATGTGAATTACTTGAATATTTTTGTGTGCGTTATTCGCGCCTACACATCTTATCTGGAGCCTATTGTATTTTTATTAACGTACCTTTTCTTCTGCAGAGTTTATATATATGTTTTTTATTATCCTTATCACAACTGTTGTGTGTACTCTTTTTTATTTCATTTTTTTCATTTAGGCTTTATATAATGATGCTTCTGAACATTTAATGTATCTTACACATGTTGAAAATCTTCCTAATCCCCCCTATGTAATGCCCTCCCGGGTCCTTAGGGTATGTAAATAAAATATATATAGTCGCCGACAACTTTTAGCTCTCCTGGCCGTTTCGATAATGGTATCAATACCAAACTTCATATGGCATAACATGACTGCATGAAGGACATATTTGAATGGTCATAACATGAAAATAATGACATGCGTGTCATGTAACAACATGACTACATGCCACGGTCATGATGCGCTGGCGGCCGTTTCGCTAGCTTTCTTTGAACCAAATTTTGTATCAAGGGACGAGAATGAATGACGAAGGTATGATACTGGTGCAAACATGATAAACATGACATGCGTGTCATGTCACATGACTACATGCTATGCTTTTAATGCGTTCACGACCGTTTCGCTAGCGTCACATGTACCAAATTCGATATTACGCGACGCGAACGGACGGCATAGGTAAATGACACATCCAAACGTGATAATCACGACATGCGTGTCATGTAGCAACATGACTACATGCCACACTCATGATGCGCTCGCGGCCGTTTCGCTAGCTTCACATATGCCGAATTTGGTATTACGTGACGTCAATGGATGACGAAGGTATGTGACTGATGGAAACATGATAATCGTGAGATGCGTGTCATGTGAGAACATGACTACATGCCACAGTCAAGGCGCCAATACATTTCGACGAGACGCGGTGCACGTGCTCGCCGGCGTTTATTTCGTTGCGTCACGCCGGCGTTGCCACGCCAGGCGCCGGTCCTGCCATACACTCGCAGGCGCGCGCCGCACTGCGTTGCTTTGACGCATACACATTTCGGGGCGTCCGGCGTCCCTCCGTCACGAAAAGAGGGAGACGCAGTGTTATCTGGGTAAGGCATCGGCGTGATGCATTTCGCGCCAGTTGCCGTCGGGCCGCGCCGACGGACGCTGGTCGCGCCTGGCGTCAGACTTTAGAGTGCTCGCGTTTTGCTAACGTAGCGTCACTGTGCCCAGCGTGCGCGCACGTCAACGCTACATTAGAGTATATTTGACCCTTCATGATGCGCTCGCTGCCGTTTCGCAAGCTCCACATATACCGAATTCGCTCTTACGTGACGTCAACGAATGACGAAATATATGACTGGTGCAAACATGACAATCCTAACACGCGTGTCATGTAAGAACATGACAACATACCACGCTCACAGCGTGGTAGCGGCCGTTTCACTAGCTCCCCATATTCTAAATTCGGTATCACGTGACGTGAATAGATGACGAAAGTGAACGACACATCCAAATACAATAATCATGATACGGAAGTCATGTACGGCATCATTTACTTCCACCTCGTAACGTTGTGCTAATTTTAAAGTTACATATCAACATTTCTCATTTGTGCTTCTGTGAGGGATAAGGTTCGGGTAATCACGGCAACTTAAATAATCGTTGTCGAGACTGACGAAGACATTTGCAACTTGAGTTATAAGGCTTTAATGCCACACAAAAAAAACGATAATGAAGCTTGGCGTGTTACATGGCAACAGCGAAGAACTGCCTTAGGTACGAGCACGACGTACGTTCTCGAAAGACAAGGTCTGACGCTTAGCGTAGTCCCCCACTGCACTACACAAGGTTTGAAACACTTCACCGTGTGACGTCGAAGGCAGATGAGTCGATGCGTTGCGTTGCGTCTTACGCCGACATCAGCGATGACTCAGGCATGGTCGGAGCGGAGCGTGAGGCAGAGTCGATGTGTGGCAAGCACGTCCCGGACAGCCAGTAGTAGGCCCAGGTCTGGAATACGCCCGGATCCGAGTACAACGGACCGGCGCCGGCTGCTGGAACACCCGGTAGAAGGGAGCCAGGCTCGTGCGGACCACAGGCACAGGTAGGCTTCGGGACCACGACCCGACGAGCGCTTCAGCCTGCCACTGTTTCGTTCGGATTCCTCTTCTCGAACGCCCCGTCGTCGTCTTCCTCTTCTCTCTCTCCATGGCTTGGCATGACTTTGACGACACGATTCCGCCTTTTCCTTGTCTCATCGTCATCTTCGTCGGCGTACGGCACAGCACAAACTCACAAACATCGCGCACCAGATGAACCTACCGCGCATATCATGACAAAAGTCCCCCCTTTCAAAAAGTTTTTTTTTTCAAAAAAAACTGTCCAAAGTGCGCGGGAGACAAGACTTACGACAAACAAATGTACAGAACTGTTGCACCAAGAGAATAGTCTGTATGTGAGAGTCCCTAGGCATATGGTACATTATTACATTAATGTTGTATAGCTAGCACCTACACCTGTAGCCTGCTCATATAATCAGCACCTACGTTCTCTGATCCTTTGATATGCTCAACGCGAAAGGTGTACTCTTGCAATGCGAGACTCCAGCGCAAGATCCGGCTGTTCAAATGCTTGGCTTGAGAGAGGTATCGTAGCGGTTGATGGTCAGTCTGAACGACGAAGGAGGTTCCATAAAGGAAGATATGAAATTTCGCGATCGCCCAAACTAACGCTAAACACTCTCTTTCAATTGCAGAGTATCTCTCTTCCCGGGGCATAAGTTGGCGGCTGGCATATGACACCGGGTGAAGAAGACCCTCGTGTTCCTGCATAAGCACAGCGCCTATACACCTATCAGATGCATCTGTACGTAATACGAAGGGTTTCTTTATGTCAGCAGCCTTGACTACTGGCATAGATGCTAGAGCTTGTTTGAGGGTTTCAAATGCCTCTTCTCTTTCGGTATTCCACGCTAACTTGTTCTTTTCCATCTTTCTTGTCATTTTAGTCAGTGGTTTCGCTTTCTGGGCATAGTGAGGTATGAGGTCTCGGTAATATCCCGCCAAGCCGAGAAAAGAGCGAAGCTGCTTCTTCGTTTCCGGTCTTGGGGCTTTAGCGATCTTCGCTATCATGCTTTCTACTGGGCGGATTGTACCATCGCCGAGGTGATGCCCAAGGAAGATGACAGAAGTCATTCCGATCTCACATCTTTGAGGTTTGATCCGTAGGCCTGCTTCTCGGATCCTCTGAAACAACTGTTTCAATGTCACTAGATGCTCCTCCCACGTAGCTGTGGCAATTAGAACATCGTCTATGTAATGCACTGTGTTTGGAATGCCGTGCAGTAATGTCCTCATCAATCGTGTGAATATGGCCGAGGCTGTCTTAATCCCAAAAGGCATATAGAGAAAATGGTAGTGTCCAGATTGCGTTGAAAAAGCTGTTTTCGGACGAGAACTTTCCTCTAAGGGTACTTGCCAATAGCCCTTTGTAAGATCTAACTTTGAGAAAACCGACTTCGTGCCGACTTCAGCAAACATAATGTCAGTTCTGGGTATGGGTTCAGCATCGGACACCAGAACCTCATTAATGTGACGGAAGTCAATGCACGCGCGAAAGCTGTTGTCCGGTTTCTTAACCAGGACCAAGGGTGAGTTATACGGCGAATGGGATCGTTCAATAACTCCCAACTTCAGCATATCTTGAACCTCCTTCTCTACTATTTCCTTCATTGCAAACGGCAACGGATACTGTGACGTGTTGATTGGTTTTGTTGTAGTAAGCTCTAGCCGGCACTCTAGGAGGTTCGTCTTCCCAGGAACTTCGGAAAATATGTCTCGGAATTCCTCCAAGAGATTGCACATATCATCGCGTTGTGCTTCGTCTAAATTACTTCCGAGTGTGACCGACTCAATACCTTTCCCTTCATTTACTTTAAATGTAGGGAGGGGTGAATCCGATTCTCCTTCTTCGACTACAACGAACGATGAAGCTTGACTAGTGACTTCTGGTTGACGTTCTTCGTAGCGCTTGAGCATGTTTATGTGAAACATTTTCGTGGTGTGCCCAAGGTCCAACCAATAGTCGTGGTCATTCTTTTTTCCTGTAACCGGAAATGGCCCCTTCCAGTGCATAAGAAGCTTGTTTTCCCTGGTTGGGAGCAATATAAGAGCCCGGTCACCAACTTTGAGCTGTCAGGTTTTGGAGGTTCGGTCATAATACTTCTTTTGCGAGTGTTGAGCTCGGGAGAGATTCTCTTGAGCCAGCTTCAAGGTGCGTTCAAGACGTTCTCTCAGATCAAGCACGTATCCGTAAGTAGTCTTGATATCTTCCTCTAGGTCTTCCCCTGTCCAGAGTTCCTTCAGTATATCCAGGGGTCCTCGGACGTGCCGGCCGTAGATCAGTTCAAACGGCGAGAAGCCCATACTGGCCTGAGGTACTTCTCGATAGGCGAAGAACAGAGGCGCAAGAAATCGGTCCCATGACTTCGGCTTCTCTTGGCACAACTTGCGCAACATCTGTTTCAAAGTGCCGTTGAACCTTTCGACCAAGCCATTGCATATCGGGTGGTAAGGCGTCGAGCTCAAATGTCGAATAGCAAGCAGAGCATTCACCTCTTCCATCAGGCCTGACGTGAAGCAGGATGCTTGATCACAGAGGATCTCCCGTGGAAATCCTATTCGAGAGAACATCTCCAGTAGTCCATCTGCTACTGTTGCCGAATCAATTGCGGGCAAAGCCACCGCGTCCGGGTACCGAGTGGCGAAATCCACAAGGGTAAGAATGTACCGATTACCCTTCTTTGAAATCGGCGTCAGAGGTCCAATGATATCAACGGCCACACGTTCGAATGGCGTGTCAATCAAAGGCATTCGTCCAAGAGGCGCCTTGCCTACTTTGCCTTTGGGATATGTCCTTTGGCATGCGTCGCATGATTTTACGAATCTTCGTACCTCCTCCTGTACACCGGGCCAATAAAACGACTCCAAAACTCGGTCCTTCGTCTTCTTGATACCCTGGTGACCAGATATCGGTGATTCATGTGCCAAGTGCAACACATGGACACGCAACGCCTTTGGAACCACCGCTTGTTGAACTGATTTACCCGGAGTCAAGTGGTAAACGCGGTACAAGATTCCTTTCTCGAACATAAATGAGTGGTATGTGGCTCCTTTGCCGCGGATGAGGGTGTCGACTCTCGCCCTACAAACATCCAGCGACCGGTCTTCCTCTTGTTTTTGGCGAAATGACTCCTGCGTCACCTCTAAGTTTCCAAATTTAGCAGTCGTGAGCTTCCGGCGATGTCCTTTGCTTGAAACACCAACCATGACTGTGCTATTCGTCCCGCATCCATCCTTGGATTTCTCTTCAGAATTCAATGCCTGATTAGTTTCCGACTTCAGGCTCGCTGACTCCTTCCACGTTGAGTCGGGGTCATTAGCGTCACGGGCGCCGGGAACATTTCCTACGATGACATCGTAAAGTGGCGACGTCATGCATTTGACTATCGCATTTCCGGTGAAATAGGGCGATAGAATCCGTACTTCTGCTTCCGGTACCTCGATGCAACTACCATCGGCCAATAAAATAGTGGCGGTAGTACCCGTCAGCGCATCATCGGGAACGAGGGAACGTCGCACGACCAGGGTGTTGCTTCCAGTATCCCTCAAGACTGATACAGTATGTCCAAACACTTCTCCCTGTAACACCGGCAAGTTTCGTGTAGCTGTTGCGGTGCGCGTTCGGAGTGCACTAGCAACATATTCATCTTGTGATGAATCATCGGCACATCGGGGCGTCTCGGACTTCTGGTCAGTAGACACGATGCAAGATGTCATTTTCTTTGACCCGCCGTTGCTTGGGCATGCTCTTGCATCGTGGCCGGGCTTCCGACAGTGCCCACAGAAGACTCGTTGGGGTTTCGTGCGGCAATCAGATGCTCTGTGGCCGGGTCGATCACAGACGAAACATCTAAGAGGAGGCTGGGTATAAGTAAATCCTTCTTGCTCCTTGGGAATGTTGTTTGCAGACTTGGTACGAAATACCAACAAGTTTGTTTGCCGCTGGGCTTCCAAGAAGGTATCAGCTGCTTCTGCCATTTCTTTTACCGTCCTGCATTTCTTCTCCCTTAGAAAAAGTGCCAGGCGATCGTGGCAGTTATTCAGAAACTGCTCAGCTACAATGAGGTTGCGCACGGATGCAAAGTCCTCGTCCGTTTCCGACATTTCCAGCCATCTATCGAAGTAACTCTGTAATCTCGTGGCGTACTGTTTACCAGTTTCGCCGTCTTCAGGCTTGCTTTGCCGAAACTTTTCGCGATAGCCTTCGGCTGTGAAACGAAACCTCTGGAGCAAGGCCATTTTCGTACTCTGGTAATCCATTGAGTCTTCTGGCGACAGACGACCGAAGACTTTCAATGCTTCCCCACTGAGGCATAAACTAAGCGCTGTCGCCCACTTCTCCTCAGGCCACTCTTGACCAACTGCTACGCGTTCGAACCTCTTGAGATACGCATCGAGATCGTCACGCCCCTCGTCAAACACTGGAATCAGGTTGTGAGGATTGATCAAGCACGGGCGGCTTTGACTCCTCTCAGGTTCGCGGTCCCGCGCTGTTGGCTCTCGGCTACCTTCAACCTCAGCTAGTCGAATTCGCAGTTGAAGAGTTCTCTCTTCTATCTCCAAACGTTCCTTCGCCGCCTGCCTTTCCGCGGAACGCTCTTCACGCGCTTGCACAGATTCCTCATGAGCCCGCTCTAACCGCGCGTCTACCCACGTCTTTAGCTCGGCTCCTTGAAGCCCCATGCGTTCCGCTAGCGTTATAAGCTCTTGCTCACTCATCTTCCCTACAGATTTCAACCCAGTGCAAACGGCTTCGTCCTGTCGCGGACGCCAATTGTGAGGGATAAGGTTCGGGTAATCACGGCAACTTGAATAATCGTTGTCGAGACTGACGAAGACATTTGCAACTTGAGTTATAAGGCTTTAATGCCACACAAAAAAAACGATAATGAAGCTTGGCGTGTTACATGGCAACAGCGAAGAACTGCCTTAGGTACGAGCACGACGTACGTTCTCGAAAGACAAGGTCTGACGCTTAGCGTAGTCCCCCACTGCACTACACAAGGTTTGAAACACTTCACCGTGTGACGTCGAAGGCAGATGAGTCGATGCGTTGCGTTGCGTCTTACGCCGACATCAGCGATGACTCAGGCATGGTCGGAGCGGAGCGTGAGGCAGAGTCGATGTGTGGCAAGCACGTCCCGGACAGCCAGTAGTAGGCCCAGGTCTGGAATACGCCCGGATCCGAGTACAACGGACCGGCGCCGGCTGCTGGAACACCCGGTAGAAGGGAGCCAGGCTCGTGCGGACCACAGGCACAGGTAGGCTTCGGGACCACGACCCGACGAGCGCTTCAGCCTGCCACTGTTTCGTTCGGATTCCTCTTCTCGAACGCCCCGTCGTCGTCTTCCTCTTCTCTCTCTCCATGGCTTGGCATGACTTTGACGACACGATTCCGCCTTTTCCTTGTCTCATCGTCATCTTCGTCGGCGTACGGCACAGCACAAACTCACAAACATCGCGCACCAGATGAACCTACCGCGCATATCATGACAGCTTCGCATATCATCGATTCCTACTGTACGGGGGATCTGCCAATTTCTTTTTTTCATTTCCGTTGTCAGCGTTGCGTTCCCTCAATACCTTAGCCGTCCTTGATTGATTGATTGATTGATTGATTGATTTGTGGGGTTTAACGTCCCAAAACCACCATATGATTATGAGAGACGCCGTAGTGGAGGGCTCCGGAAATTTCGACCACCTGGGGTTCTTTAACGTGCACCCAAATCTGAGCACACGGGCCTACAACATTTCCGCCTCCATCGGAAATGCAGCCGCCGCAGCCGGGATTTGAACCCGCGACCAGCGGGTCAGCAGCCGAGTACCTTAGCCACTAGACCACCGCGGCGGGGCACCTTAGTCGTCCTTACAAGCAACACTTGACATGCCCTTTTTGTACTAACACACACACACACACACACACACACACACACACACACACACACACACACACACACACACACACACACACACACACACACACACACACACACACTTCCAAAGAAAACCAGAAAATGGGGTATTATAAAGTCCCTATCTCACGGAGCTCCTTTTTTTTTCAATTAAGGTAGATGTATTCTTCCAGCGCATACGCCAAAGGATGCGAAATGTTGCCCCTGGAGACCGTGAAAATAAACAAGTGAAAATCTATCGAGCGCTCCCTGTAGCGTGACGGATCGACACCGCTGTTTAAAAAGCAGCGGCTTTCGCGTGTGCAGTTCGAATAGCCGTAGTTCTCGCGCGGGTGTGTTTACTGTCCTAGAATTTCAATAATCGCGATGTGCTGCTTACCCCCGGCTCTTTCCTCGGAGTTTCATCGATTTTTTTTTAAACATTCGTTTTTCACCCGAGTCGCCGTGGTAACGTGAGTTATAACTGCCGCGACTTTTCCACGAACCGCTGTTTCGACATAATTCTTCTGAGCATATGTAAAGGTATTAAATAAAGAACGTATAGAGAGGTCCACTTAAAGGGAAGTCTGAAGTGAGGACGCCGAGTCTACATGGAAACAGCGACGCAAAGAAAAAGTAAGGAGGGAGCACAGCTCAATGCGAGTGGGGGGAAGGGTGCACCTAGAAAACGTGAAATCAGCTTAAAGTAGTAAAACAAACGGTTTTTGAAAGAAAGAAAAAAAATGAACTAATTTGTTCCTTCCATTTAGGCGACACGGCTAAGATATGTAAGGGGATATAAGTTTAGGGGGCACGGCTAACGGGATAAAAAATAATAGTAGAAGTAAGATATAGAAGACAAAACACTCGCCGCATACCAGTCAAGAAAGAGGAGAAAAGAGATAGATAATAAGGGGGACACGGTCGAGGCATATCGTGGACGGCGAGCCGATCGGCGAGAGCTACGCGACATCAGAAGATGGCGGCCGGCGGGCCGATAGGCGAGAGCCACGCTCACCTCAGAGATCACGTGTGAAACAACGGTTCGGCACGGTATTCGTCAAGCGAGTTACAAATCCCTAAATCCACGCAAAAAGAATGTATAATTAGCAATTTTTAGTATACGAGGGGCGGGAGAGAGAGAGAGCAAGAGGAGGGAAAAGGGGGGAAGAGTACTCGATAACCGTCTCTGTAGAGCACACCTCAACCGAAGTACTCGCGGGAATTGGGGCGGGGGGGGGGGGGTGAAGGAGGTAGGAAGAGAGAAGATTACGAGGAAAAGGTACTGATTAGAGCGGAGACAAGAAAGTCCCGTCTGGTTTGCCGTGCAAGGTTTACCGTGATTCGGTTCAAATAATGCAGCGCGAGCGTGGTTATAAGGCAACCAATCGGAGGAGGGAGAGAAAGAGAGAGAGAGAGAGAGGTAAGATAAATGGCGACAAAGGCATAGATCGGAAAACTCGCTGATGAGACGACTTCACTTAGACTCAGATCGAACTATGAGTGAGTTTGAGCGAGTCCGGGTAGGTAATTTTTCGGTGAGCTTGAGTCCGAGTGGGTACGGTTGAGACAGATTTTAGCGAGTGAGAGTCCGAATAAGTCCGGTTAGTAGGAAATTTCAGGAGTCTGAGTCGGAGCGAGCACAAAGGCCAAAATGTAACGGACTGAGTCTGAGTGAGCTCTAAGCTTTTTTTGCCAATCTATGGACAAGGGAAAGACTAAGAGCGGGAGAGAGATGAAGAGAAAAGACAGACAACGCAAGTGAGGGGGAAGCAGGAAGGTTGACCGGGATCGGTCACTGAAACATCCGGTTTACTACCCCCCACTGAGGCGGAGGGAAACGAGAAAGCAAGGCAGAGAGATCCGCGGAGTAATAAAGAAGGTTTGCAAAAAAAGTTAAAGAAAAGACAAAAAGCTGCGCCTAACTATTATTGTCGTCTTCAACAAGCAGTGCAGAAACGGACAAGGGACAAGACAGAGAGCAGACACAAGCACCGTCTTCCAACTCGGCAGGAAGAGACAGCGCTTGTATGTCAACCCTTGTCTATATTGTCCATTTTTGCGCCGATTGTAGAAGAACCATCGCCGACTCACCAAATCTCAAAGCTGGCGTCACATTCTCGTACGATTGGCTGCCTTCACAGAGACCACGTGACGGGCCGACACTGATCGGGAGCGAGCTGAGGGAATGGTTTGGCGCGTATTTCTATTGCTAAGACCGGCTGCGTCACGTAACACTCTCTTCTGTGCTCTTACTTGTTTCTCTAGGCTGGTAAGTGGCATGACGACAACGGCCACGACGTCTGCATGATGACAACCATAAAACATTGAAGATGTCATGTTTTACTTATACGTGCCCGAACCATTGTCCAGTGGTTCAACTGTCTAGCCCCACCTCAAACTATCCGTCACCCAGACTAAAAAATAACGTAAAATAAATGTGGTGACTAGCCTGCTCTTACAAAGTGGATTGGGTGGTGCCTACCTCTGCAACTTCCTCAAGCCTCTTTGCCCCGATACCCCAGTCAACGATTCCGCTGACGGGGCTAAATCGATCCAAGAAATTATATTGCTTTGAGAGAGTTTTAAAGTCACGTATATGAGATTTAACCGAGATTTAACTAACACGTGAGTGCTAGTCTGTGTACGGGACGTACCGATCTGACAATTAACTGTTTAAGCGGGACAGAACAACAAACCACATAGGACGGATGTTGAGAGCCGTCTGAAATACAGTAACGAACTTTCTAATTAAGTTATATATGTCATTAAAACTGAAGAACAGGAAATGCTTCGCAGGTAACCTGTACAAAACGATATACCTGCACTACACCTTAACTTTTGAAGATAACAGAACTGTTTCACAAGACAAGGCATTTATGATCATTTAAAGAAAGGCATTTCTTGTTTTCATAGCCATAACGTATAGTTAATTAATACGAAACTATGTGGCCTTAGGCACCAAAAGCTTGATATGATTACGGGGTCCATCGTACTCGGGTACTTCGGTATATCTATATGACCCCCCGAGGCTTTTTAACTTATACGTCCATAATCCTAAGCGCGCAAGTGTTCTTTTAAATCTCGCCCCCCATAAACAAGCCTGTCGCCACGGCATGGAATGGAATCTGCGTCTAGCTGCGCCACGCCGCAGGCGCAGAGGCATAGGCAGTAATATTTTTCAGGGTGGGGGGAGGGGGGATGCTGTTTTTTTATTTAAAGTTGGTGGGCGGCAGGCAGATATGGTCGATTTTGATTTTGGGGTCTGTATGCAATGGGAGAAAAAAAATCGGAAGGGGGCACCGCCTCGGTGTACCACTCCCTGGCTACGCCACAGCCAATATAGAGGGATAAGATGATATTCATCATGCTGTTTGCATCACGCCTCGTGACTGGCGTAACAATAAAATTGGTTTAAGGTCGCTTTAGCGCCCTCAAAAACAAACACAAAATCCAGAAATTCAAGGTGGCCCTACTTGTCGACTTTGATGTCAGGTATAGTGGCACGTGTGTGTGTTCGTGCGCCCTGATCTGTATACCTTAGCTTAACGATATGTGTTTCGTCGTGCTGCCGAAGCCGATCTTGGAGGCCACGTACAAAGAAGTGCACGATTCAGATCTGTTCTGCAGCGATGCCAGCCACGTGCACGCAAAAGAATTAATCATCATTCATTGTGATAACGCTTAATTGGACCTCACCTCGTGTTATGGTCCAGCATTTACATATTGTCACGTGTTCGTGCCACGAAAACATCAGTAGACTTCTTGAAGGTGTAACTATTTGGCTGAACTTGCGGTCACTAAAAAAACTGGATGCTCACTCTACAGCAATCAATGCACGCTGTAGTACACCGATATCGACGCACAAAGCATCGGTCGTAAACAAACTGATGAGCAGCCAAGCACGTCGACCGCGCTATCCCTAGCGGCCGCGTAAGTTACAGACACGCGGTGCAGTTCACGGGATGTTACAGTTCACGCGGTGCACGTAATCTCATCGAAAAGTTATCAGATTATCTAGACAGCTCCCAGTCATTCAGGCGTGCTTTGCGCAAAGCAGCAGTTACATTGCAATGGGGCGGTAAGATGAAAACAGAAAAGGAAGTAGCACGCTGGCAGTATCAGATATAACTGTTTGAGCGAGAACCACCATTTTTTTTGCGAAAGCCTTATATGGTTAGAAGAAACGAAAGAAAAAGAAGACTGTTCAGCATCGGCGTCACGAGCGGTCTCCATTGGCTGTACTATCACGTCGTTCACAGCGTCGTACTCAAGCACGCGCGCCATTGGCTACGTTGTGAGTGACGTCGTTCATGTCGTCGCAGACGGGGCGCCGATCACCAGTTTCTACTGACATCTTCCACAAGGGTAAGCCAAGCGCAACTCTAGAAAAGTGCCTGCAGGCGAAACGTGAAAGAGCTTGGCTTTCGACGGGACGGTGGTACAGAGCGGTCACGAAAACAGGCCCGGGAGGCCGAGTGCCGGCAGAAACTGCGTACCCATGATCCGGCAGCCTTCCAAGCCACGCTAAATCACGAAAGGGAACGCAAGCGCCTGTGGCGAGCGGATCCTGCAAACCACCCCACCGAGTCAACTCGTGACGTCAAACGCTTGCAACAACGCCGCGCCGAATAAGCGCCGTTGCGGGCACAACAGCGTCAACGTGACGACGGGAGCCGGGGAGCGCGTTCGCCGGGGTGAACGCCCGCTTTCGGCGGGGCGAGAGCTTTTCCAGCGGCACTTTGGCTTCGGCTGCGACGTCTGTGACCGCCTGCGGTTCGAGAATAACAATTGTGATTAACATACTCTCACAGCACCCCTTGACGACTGTGATCGTGCGAGGCACAATGTGCGGCACGTGAAATAAAAACCACGGTAAACCTAAGCTGATCGCGAGTCTAACCTCACTAAAAGAACGAACATCGAACAAATAATTGTGAAAGGCTTTAGTGCAGCGCCGGCTTGAACCCACTACTAAACAACGGGGCCACACGTTTCAGCTTTCGTTATAGCCATTTGTAAGGAGTGCTTGGACGGTGACCTTTTTTTAGAATACCTTTTACGAATATTCTAAAAACTGGAAGTCCTCGACCGGGTATGATTGAGAGAGAGAGAGAGAAGAGTGTATCACACGTGTCACTAATCGATTAGTTTCGAATTGAGGCCCGCCAAGAGAAGGAGTGATCCTCCGCTGTGGTAAGTGTAGTGGATAGTAGGACGCTCGGATGATGTCCCGAAGCTCCCAGGATCGAATCGCGGCCGCAGCCGTCGCATTTTCGAAGGATGTGAAAATGCTGCAAGCCCGTGTACTTAGATTTAAGTGCACCACATCACATGGTCCAAATTTCCGGAGCCTTCCACAACGGCATCCCATCAATCCTGGTTTCGGGACGCGAAACCCAAAACTTTCTTATGAGTGACAGCTTGGGCTGGTTGGTATGACATGACGATAGTCATAGCGCGAAAACAGAAAGACGACAAAGAGACAAGAAGGACAGGAAGCATAACTTGTCGTGTCCTTCTTGTCGTTTTGTCGTCGTTCTGTTCTCGCGCTATAACTATCGTTTAATATGAGAGTAGTAATGCACGTTACCGGGTCTGCGACATACTCCGAGACAGTCCTTGTAGGCGCTGGAGTCCCTGGCGACCGGACCACGGACGCAGACCCCGCACGAGTCCCTGGTGTACGACGTAGGTCGGGCCGGTGTGGCACCTTGGCTCGCCAGGCACATACCGCGACAGTCCCGGTGCTGGACTAGCTGCTCTTTGCGGGCAGCGTATACCTTGCTGTGCTTGCCGTCTGCAGCGGCAGGCGCCGGTAGAAGTGCACACGCATAAGAAAAAAGAAGACCGCGAAAATAACTATGTGGCTGTTGTCTATGTATACGCACGATAACATCTTTGGATTGATACTGGGATACAAGGGGTATACATTGCGCGCCGAGAGCGGCAAACCGAGCGTCAGCCGTCGATAAAACTGAAGAGCGGACAAGCGCGTCGGCTTTTATACGTGTGCAATTTAAGATTCCAGCATTATCGCTGACGACCTCATAGTTCCAGAACTACAATGTCCACGCTGTGTAGGCAATGTCATCGCAAGGTTCTAAAATTATCTAGATAGTTTCTAGTCTAGTCAATCAAGCACGCTTTTCGCAAGGCGGAAGTTACATTGCGATGGGGCGGTAACTTGAAGAATACAAAGAGAGGAGCACGTACTACCTTAAATGGATGGGGAATAAGAACACATAAATTATGAAAGACGCGTAAGAACATAACAATAAGAATTGTTATAAACAAATATCGAATGCCCAAATGAATCTGATAGAACTATTCTCAACTATGGTGTCCGCTAAATCAAGATGTACAATCACTATTCAGTTACCTGTGAAAAATTGACCCAGACGAAAAGCTTTAATGACTGTTTCTCACTAGAGAACATCTATTTTAGACGAAAAAAGGACCGATACTACACAAAGACGATGTTGCCGTGACAACAGCGGTTAACGTACACTGTGGTATATATTGGCCAACATTGGCAAAACTGACCAACACTGCAGCGTCACCCCCCTCTCCACGAACATTACCAGTGGGGGGCGGGGGGTGCCTAAAACTTGCTTCACTAGAGTAAACCCTGCGTGCACACCGATGGTTAAGCTAAGAAACGCTTCCGAGACAAATTCTGTCAGAAATCGTCGCCCATGGCGTATCATATCTTGAGGCCCGACACCACGTGCGCATGGCCTTTGGACGCGGCGCCGTGCCCTCTCTCGTGGCCTCCGAGATTGCGAGCCTGCGGCGTAAGAAAAACCTGCCGTGCGCCCGCAATCTCGGAGGCCATGCATCCCCCCATGAAGTGACAGGGCGCGTGGCTACGCGGCGCTGCGCACTGTGTCTCTCCATATGGGAGAGGGCTTTAGGTCAAAGAGAAGGAGCGACGGCGCTTCGGCTCGGCAACTTGGCATTTCGAACCAGCGCAAAAGACTGTCAAGAATGATAAACGAGGGACACAGACTATGTAGCATTGCTGTCAGCTGCGTGTTTTCACTGGTCCTCTGACTTTTGCGCAGTTTCAAAACACGAATGTCGGCAGGATTTCGTATTGAATGGCGGGGGAGGATCGAGAACGCGTGTTGAATCCCGGTGTGGCAGAAAGAAGCAAAATAGGAGGAAAAGAACGGCAGGGAGGTTAACCAGTTTATAGGCAGCCGGTTTGCTACCCTGCGCGTGGGAGGGGGATGGAGGAGATGAAAGATAGCGAGGAAAGAGGGAAGGGAGATAAACACAGCACATTCGGCGCTCACGTGGCAAGCTGCATGGGTGGTGGTGTGGGGGTGCAAATGTTAGTGCGGCATGGGGTAAAGTGCCACTTTTCACCCCCACCACTGTTGACGCCAACGTCTACAATTTCCGGCTTCTCTCGCACTGCACCACTTAAAGAAAGGACGTGGTTCACTCACACACGCACTGGCCGGAGCACGGCTCGACGTAGGCGCCCCCGTCGCAGACGCCGTTGCAGTCCCTGCGCGCCGTGCCACCGCAGGTGCCCCGGCAGTCTCGGCCGTGCGTCCGCTCCAGGCCCGTGTTGCCACCCACGCAGTAGCCGCACGGGTTGAGCCAGGCGCCGCCGAAGCCCAGGCTAGAACACTCTTGGGCGAGACGGGCAGGAAGAGAGGGACGAGAAGCGCGGGATGGAACCATCATATGACGCACTCGATATGTGCATTGCGGTCATAAGTTACGATCACTTAATGATAACACTTATTATCCGTGTCTTGTTAGGGCAAGCGAGCAACTGGAAAGCGAGTGGAAGTAACAGAGAAGACAAAGCACGCTTTCTTTCTTTAACTAACGGTTCTTATCTCTGACAAACAACAGTGTACGAATATTCATCCAAGTCACAAGAACACTACGCCGGATCACTGTATCAGGCGCCACAAACGCCACCACCACAGACTGAGTTTGTAATGTGTTGACTTCTCCGTTTCAGCTTTGACGTATAGCGCGAAACAACAAACAGACACGAGACACATCAGGAGACGACACAGCACTGCTAAAGCAACGACTTGTTTTAACGCTTGCAGCGTTAAAGAGCTTGTTCCGCAGAAGCTGCGGTGTCGGCATCGCTGGTTGTCAGTGAAAAACGATATTGCCATGGCCGCGAAATCAAGAAAGATGCGAATGAAATAAACATTGAGAAATGTTAGGCTCGAGCGAGAATTGAACAGAGGGCGTCTGCGTGACAAGCAGTTGTTCTACCACACAGCCGCACTACTGTTTTCTTTTCTCTTTTTTTTGGTACCGTTTCCGGGACATGACGGCGACGGCAAAAATCAGCCGAGAATGCCCATACACTTGGCAACGAAAACACGATGAGGTGTATTGATTGATTGATTGATATGTGGGGTTTAACGTCCCAAAACCACTATATGATTATGAGAGACGCCGTAGTGGAGGGCTCCGGAAATTTAGACCACCTGGGGTTCTTTAACGTGCGCCCAAATCTGAGCACACGGGCCTACAACATTTCCGCCTCCATCGGAAATGCAGCCGCCGCAGCCGGGATTCGAACCCGCGCACTGCGGGTCAGCAGCCGAGTACCTTAGCCACTAGACCACCGCGGCGGGGCTATGAGGTGTATTGCAGTAAACCCCAACGAGACCAAAATTCAAGATTGTCGGAAGCTTTAACGCCCTGTTGTAACCCGCAACGTGCAAAAAAGCGTACAAGAGCTTAATGCTCGCCACGGATTATTTTCTTTCTTCAAAAATTGCGCTCCCACGCCCCGTGACAAATCAGCCGAAACTTCGCCGAATGATAGCGGGATGTCACGCCATCGCAGCTGCGAACGCGCAACGGCGCACAACCTAATCGAGATCGCTACAGTGTTCTATATATGCACGCAGCCCTGTAGTTGCACCCCAACTATACGCTCAGTGATGGAGGCGCAGAGTGACGGCTGGTTTCAATGCCCCATTCACAACCGTCCACGCTATGCACAGGATGGCTACGCACGCCACGCGAATAGAACGCCGTGCGGCCCCCCAAAAAAGAGAAGCAGCGATTTTTCTTCCCTTGATGTGGCGCCCATTGGCCCCCATCGTTGGCTTGCACGTCGTCGTCCCAAGTGTGGTTTGGATGACGGACCATTTCCCCGTGAAATGTGGAGGTTTCTCACGCTACAAATAGTGACATCATACATTCTCCGAAAAAAAAATTCTACTGTTCGTGGGCTCATTTGTTGTGTTGTATGCTCGATCCATTCAAGAGTAAAGGAGTCACCGGTTCCTGATTGGTGTGCAACATCTCCTTCACATTATATCAATAAATGAAAAAAAAGTAACACCGTATAGGAGCCTGTCTCTGTCCGGTCCACCGCTATACGCAAACTACTTAGCGTGTACCGGAAAAGCAGGCGTGAACTGCGCATGCGCGCGCCTGCAAAACATGGCCGCGCCGCTGAAAGCGATTTCCGTCCACCTCAAATCTATCGAGTGGCCGTCGCGTGCTCTGTAGCTCGCTAGCTTCAAGTAGGTGCTTTTATTTGCTTGAGAATCATGGCCTTAACCTTCCACAGCAAAGCATTCGTGCCCATTCGGCAATGTTTTCGAGAGATTTACTCAAATAATCAATGCTGTAGGCTTAGTCTGTTACGCTCCCAGAATCTCAGAGGTCGTGAAATACGTGCTTGTTAGTTGCCCCGCCGCGGTAATCTAGTGGCTATGGTACTTGGCTGCTGACCCGCAGGTCGCGGGATCGATTCCTGGCTGTGGCGGCTGCATTTCCGATGGAGGCGGAAATGTAGGCACGTGTGCTCAGATTTGGGTGCACGTTAAAGAACCCCAGGTAGTCGAAATTTCCGGAGCCCTCCAATACGGCGTCTCTCATAATCATATGGCAGTTTGGGACGTTAAACCCCAAATATCAATCAATCATAAATTGTATTTGTTAGTTGACTCATTTTTTTCGTAGATGACGCTACTTGACAAGGTGGCAGCTACGGGGTAGAGTGACTACGGGGTGCGCTATGCGGTAATACGCCCGCCCTTTGCGTTACCGGAATACCTGACAGGCTTAAAAAAAAAAAACCTCTCATATGGCATCTTTTAAGAAGAACGTTAACAAGTGCTACTCACTCTGGTCGGCCCAGGCGACCTGTGGAAGGAGGGCGCCGGTCAGGACTTGCAGCGCCAGTGCCAGCGTCGACTGGAGACCGAAGCCCTGGCGCATCTGAGGCACATGCGACCTCCGGCGGGCGCTCGCTCACCGCACCACCCTCAGGAAGCTTCGTTGCCAAGATCGCTGCTCTTTGTATTTTCGGTTATCGTCTGAAAAACAAAACAAATAAAGGCAACCACCTTTCTGTCAAGGCATCAGCTGTCACTTCCGGTTTGTTTCACGTGACTGATAAGATTTGTTAGCTTCAGCGGTTTGTAAGTATGGGTGTATGTATATGTCCTGTCGAAAGAGTGGTTACTGATCGAGAGCTCATTTATTCTGTCAGACAAAACCTAATCAAAGGAACAGTCAACACACAAGTAATTTCCTCTATACTTGGCCTGATCGACCGTTCATTTCATTAACTTGTGTACATTAGAAGAAACAGGCTCTCGACCAACACCTATCTCTCCTTTCGTATCTCGACCAACACCTATCTCTCCTTTCGAACGAGACTTTCGTACATTCATAGCGACAGTCTCGTTCCGCAATTGCCTTCAGTTAGTATTGGTCAGCTTCCTGCTCGTAAAAAGATCACGTGCTACGTGACGTCAGCTGGCAACAAAACTGTGTGCCACAGTCACCGTCACGGCTGCCAGCGCTGCTGCCCAACACTTCCAGGATTACAAAAAAAAAAAGGGGTGGGATCGAGGAAACCGCCGCATAGCTGAATCAGTCGAGCATCGGACACGTTATCCGGAGGTTGTGGGTTCGACCGTATAAGCGGCAAGTTGATTATTCCCTTTTTTTGCGTTTATGTCACAATTACTACACTACAGTTCAAGCATACAAGTATACTGTCTCTTATACCTTCCTTCGCTTCAGTATCTTACTTTGCGTTATGTCTATCACATCTAAATTATCCAAGCTTTTTTTGTTGTATGTGTGATGGCCTGCGTACCACACTGTTTTTGGAGCAAAGGCCTGCCAGGCTTCTATGCGTTTTGCTTTGCTCTATTATCTGCTCTTGTACTGAAAAACAGACACAAAAAAATGAATGACTGTGATATGAAAAAATTAGGAGGCCCTAAAGCTTCGCCTTTAGGAGTTTAACGTGATAGCGTTCTTCTGTTTTTAATGAGTACTTGAAACACTTAGTGGATGAAAGCTTTTCGAACTTGCTATGCCAACAATACATGACCTCGAGGAAACAGGGGCAGTACTGTGTGTGCCTTTTGTAGTAAGTTGCCAGATTTAAACCACGAAGTCACCATGATAACCCCTTAATTGCTCTGACGCCCGACTGCAGAGGGCGCTTGTACCACGCGTTATAAACGCGATAGCGTCAAAGAGCTCGTCTTCCGGTGCCGGCGTCAGTGTCAGCGTCGGTGTTATTGGTTGTGAGCGAAAAATCATCATCTTATCTCTCTTGTCTATGTTAAAAACTGCCCTACTTAACCTTACGGTAAAATGATTATTCATCAACTAGCCCAGTTATCAACCTTAGCGTACTTGTAATTACATCTTCGGTTAGCCTAATAACGTAACATAGTGGATGAAAAGGTATCAAGGGAATTATTTCTAGTTCTAGAAAGCGGCGAAAAGCAAGAAACTTCGTAAGAAAGTCATTTCATCACTCACCACAAAGTTGAATTGCTAGAGACCCCGACGCCTCTCAGCACCACGCTCATACACAACGATAAGCCCACGTGACAGACAGACAGATACATACATACATACATACATACATACATAGATACATACATAGATACATACATAGATACATAGATAGATACATAGATAGATACATAGATAGATAGATAGATAGATAGATAGATAGATAGATAGATAGATAGATAGATAGATAAATAGATAAATAGATAAATAGATAGATAGATAGATAGATAAATAGATAGATAGATAAATAGATAGATAGATAAATAGATAGATAGATAAATAGATACATACATACATACATACATACATACATACATACATACATACATACATACATACATACATACATACATACATACATACATACATACATACGATAGATAGATAGGTAGATAGATAGATAGATAGGTAGATAGATAGATAGATAGATAGATAGATAGATAGATAGATAGATAGATAGATAGATAGATAGATAGATAGATAGATAGATAGATAGATAGATAGATAGATAGATAGATAGATAGATAGATAAAAAAGTGGTACTCCAGGCACGCACTTGCCTGGCTTCGCTTGCCCCAATTATTCCGATACGCGAAATTCTACTGGATTTTTTAAATTGTAAATTAGCAGCTTGTTTACCGCGTGCATATGGACCCAAGTGCACGACGAGCGCTTCAGCGTTCCGCCCTTATCGAAATGCGAGGCATCGAATCCGCGACATCAGGGCCACTGGCAAAAGCAAGAGTTCGTCACCGCCGAGCGGATTTCTAGCTCAAACACACCAGCAGTTAGCGCACGAGAACAATTAATAGTTGCGCCCATTAGCGGCACCACTTGTATACGCTCACTGCGCACATGCCTCATCGAGGCGGACGACACCGCGGTGAGCCGGGCGCCGCGTGACTTGCGACGCGTTCATTTCTACTCGTCTCGCTCGGGTGAGTTTCGCGTGTAGTGACAACGCATGAGACACGGCCGTCGCGCACACGTGAAAAGGTCGTGCCACGCAGTTAGATGCCCACGGCTGGCGTTCATTAGGACGCTCACCGCAGTCATGCAGAGCACGGGTGGCCCATCCGGTTTGTTGTCTCTCCTATTTATTTTATTTATTTTCAAATACTGCAGCCCAATGCAGGGATATTGCAGGAGTGGGGTATATACAGTAGGAAAGAATATTAGTAACATCAAAACAAGCTCCTCATCAGAAAAATTTACAACAATCATCGCCACGTTCTATGCACAACCGGCTTTACATAAAAAAAAGGACAACAATGTCATTCCAGTGCCTCCGAAAAATCTGACATATTCATTTCACGAACCGAACCTGGTAGTTCGTTCCAGTAGACAATAACTTTCGGAAAGAAACTGTATTTGAACATATTAGTACGCGCGAAGAACGGCCTTATGTTAAGATTGTGACCACGTCTAGTTGGCAGAGCATTAGCATACACGATGTAATTATCATTAGAAAGGCGGCATGATGAGTGAACATAAGAATGCAAAAGTTTCAAAGAATCAATATCACGCCTAGCGCACAATGGAGATAACTTTGAATCATTAACTTTGAGTCAGATAACTTTGAAGCACAATGAATCATTACCGGCGTGAGATGGTTATAGAATTTCAGCGCAAACCATGCCAGGACTGTGTTATTTTAAGTTTGGGATCGCGTGCCAACAAAGGAGGATTAAAAAAATTGCTGGAGTAAAAAATGGTTGCGCAGAAGTGAAGCCGTTCCTCTGGCAAGATGGCGGCTGTGGCGGCCTTCTTACTAGGGGCATGATAAAGCGTCACCGTTCAGCAATTAAAAACGGGGCGTTATCCTGACACGCCCAACGAGTTTAATGTGAGGAACTTTTTTGGGTCACATAGAGCTCCAAGTGCGTCTTACAGTTACTAGTTTTATTTAGTGAGCCTCTAATTGGAGGCAAAGTTCTTTGAAGATTCAGTCATCCATACTCGTTTCTGTGTGTTTTTTAGTCGGGAACAGCTATCTTTTGTTATAAAACTAACGTAGCATTTACATAACATATCAAAGCCACTTGATCTTTAAGTGGGCACTATCATAAAAGAGCATGTTTCCGCCTTCTTGACAATAGCAAAAGCTGGCTTCACTTCTGCTGGCAAGGTATTGTGGGAGCTTCCACTCCAACAATTTTTCTTTAATCCTCCTTGGTGACGACGCGTCGTGCACGTGCATCAGCTATTATTTAGTTTTACGCTTCCAAATAACATGAGGAGAAAAGCCACAGGGCATTTTTTTTTGTTTTTTAGAAGAATGACAACACACAGAAAGCGCTCGCGGATTGTGCTAGTCAAAGTTGATTGATATGTAGGGTTAACGTCCCAAAACCACCGCATGATTATGAGAGACGCCGTAGTGGAGGGCTCCGGAAATTTCGACCACCTGGGGTTCTTTAACGTGCACCCAAATTTGAGCGCACTGGACTACATTTTGGCCGCCATCGAAAATGCCGTCGCCGCCGCCAGGATTCGATTTCACGACCTGCGGGTCAGCAGCCGAAATTGTGCTAGCCAAAGTGACCGGTCGCTGTGAAAAGAGGTCGACCATCTGACGCGAGAGCTAGTGTATTGACGTTTTGCCGAAGACGCATACAAAATCTACGCATACGATGAAACTGTACCAGTTGAATGCCGACGCTGTTCGCCCTATGGCCGACACCTTCCACACCTAATCTCAAACCTCTACCTGGAGTCATACTCTTGTCTAAATAGGGGCTTAATTCATACATTCGATCACTTAAGACGGAGGAGATAAAAATGTGTGTGTACGCTTTGTGATGACGAAGTCTTCAAGCTCATATTTCACAAAGATGCGTTGAGCATTGGAACAAGGTAGCCAGGAGCTCTTGAACCATACAAGGGGAATTCTCAAAGTTTGAAGTATAGTCCTCGCTAACGCTTACGCAGACATGGGTGACTCTTGTGAGGCAGCAGCTAAATATTCCTTTTGGAAATGCCTGACGATGTTTACGAATGACATATTCGTACACGTGCCAACATGGAGTTGTCTCTTGTTGAGATATGTAGCTCCAATCGGGTTTCCATATTATAGGTTTGCCTATTCATACTCGACGTCAAAAGATAGAAAACAAAATGTCATCATCATTACTGTAGTTAGCATCGTCATTCTGTCTTCACAATAGTGCTGAACCAAAAAGACATTATGAAGAGATGACGTCCCCTATACTCTCAGTAGATTCGGGGAAAATAGTTCAAAGCATTGACCCCAAGACTCACGCATTGCCGCACTTACAGTCGAGATAACAAGTGTAATGACTTCAGTACAACGAAGCTGCACCAAACGACGCCAGACTTCGAACAGCGAAACTGGACAATTCTGAAGACTAATCTCGTCGCTTCTAGGTTGCCTCTAGGTCGCAGCTAGGCTTTAGCTAAGTGATGATAAATAATTTCTACGTTTATTCTTGGCGCAGAAAGGTTCGAGCTAAAGCACAGATACGACGCGGATGTCCGAGATCCAAAGACCGAAACACGCGCTAAAACCGAGCGTTCGCACCTTCCGCAGACCTACGGACATGTCGCATTGGGGGGTAGGCCTTTCATCGCTTCGGGGGTCCTCCCGCTACACCGCTACCTCTCCAGTTTCCCGGTATTCTATATCGCCGTACGTATTCGGGATCTTGGGCTCGCCATTATCGCTTCACAGCCATTTGTTGGGCTAACCGCTGTCTTGCTCCGTCTTAACAAACCAGTGGTAAGTAGTGTGTCTTACCCAATTTTTGCGGCAAATACTCGTCTGCGATGACGATAGTCTTCTGATAAGCCGCACGAATTACTGCTAGCCTTAACAACTTCGGTGTTAAGAGACAAATGTCACAGCCGTGCAACGCGAACCTGTCTGTGTGTGCTACGCATGCCAAACAGGCGCACGTAGGCATCACCCTTTGGTTTAGGTCTTCATGCCTTGTCTTCCATGTCCCAGATTACTTAGCGGCACATGCGGTCCTCACAGCTTTGTTCATGACTGTATTTACATCTATTGAAAGCTGCACCTAGAGTCAAAGACGCCCCACGTAATTGATACGCAAACAAAAAACTGAGGGCAAATCTAACGAGCCGTGGAATCGGATCGCAGCGCATAAAAGCCTCACTTAAAGGTCATCGTCGGCTCTGGCTTCCCTGCTATAAGGAACTGCATGTGAAAAATCCAGCTTCTGATGCAGCACACCATACGCGGTTTGGCTGGCATTTGAAGCGCTCCATCAAGCTCTTCCTTTGAATGGAAGGTTTACTTCTGGAAGAATCTGGGCTTCATGACCTTGCTACAACTGTCTAGCACAATTGTATTTCGACTACACGCTTCACCTCGTTACGTTTACTTCCGGTCTCAACTTTCGTTTTTTGCATTTTTTATTGACTACCAGATAAAGCATAGCCAAAGGAGGCCTTTTACAGAAAGTGCAGTAAAATTATCGTCGACATCTTGGACATTATAGACTTTTTCACTGAAGGCGTTCTGGGTGCCACCATAGTCGTATCTGGTCTGTTGGTAACACGCGTGCCCCCCCCCCCCCGCCCCCCCCCTAGCAAATGCGCTGCCGAGGCTGTGACGTTGGCTTTCGTACTCTCGTGCAACAGCCAAAAAAGGAAGAAATCCTTCTCTCCGTAAAAAGGGTTTATATACACCAACAGAAAAAAGGTTTAAATCCTTTTTTCTTTGTTGCACAGCAAGACAAGCTGTGTCGCGCTTGTTGAAGCACTATGCGAAAGAATATACGAACGATCCTCGCTGTATGTGAACGACTATAGAGCACGTTCGACCGTCCACTTCATATTTTACGTTCCACTTCCTCCATTTGCAGCATCTGTACAGACGTCAACAGAATTACGTGTGTTCACGCTTAACAACGTTCATACACGTGAGCTATCGTATTAAACTATAATTGTAAAATGACTAAGAATAGAATCAAGAATATAAGATAATTTTAGGGGCTCACTTTCTTGTTTGATATATTCTTAATGGACATGGGAGGAAATGGACATGGGCCGGGCATGTAGCGCGTAGACAGGATAACCACTGGTCATTAAGGGTAACTAACTGGATTCCCAGAGAAGGGAAGCGGGTTAGGGGGAGACAGAAGGTTAGGTGGGCAGATGAGATTAAGAAGCTTGCGGGTATAATTGGCAGCAGCAAGCACAGGACCGAGTTGACTGGCGGAACATGGGAGAGGCTTTTGTCCTGCAGTGAACGTAGTCAGGCTGCTGCTGATGATGATTATGATGATGATGATGATATTCTTGATGAAAACGTTCGACGAAGCAAGGTATCTATAGCGGGCGCTAATTGTACTGTGTGTTCTTGCAATTATGACACAAATCCGTTCTGTGTCCCGTTCCTTCTTTCCTTATCTGTTGGTTATCGTTAAGGTTGTAAACAAAAAAAGAGAGAGAGAGAGACAGAGAGAGAGAGAGAGACGCGTGTGCCTATAATTTAACAGCCTATTCCGTCTACACAGAGATGGCCTCGCGTTCATGGGCTATTCTTCATTGTACTAAGCAAAATCCGAATGTGAGGCGCGGCGTGCTTACGACAGCGATCCGCCAACGCGCTTTCTGCCGAACACCGTCATCGTGCCTAGCGCACAACATCCTAATGAGAGCGGCGAGTGACGACGGCGCACAACGAGGCGCGCCTCGGGCGATCACGATGCGACCCCCGCATCCCGTGACACGAAACTGTTAGCCTTTACGATGACGATAGTTATAGCGCGAGAACAAAACGACGACACTTCTTGTCTCTGTGTCGTCGTTTTGTTCTCGCGCTATAACTGTCTCTGTGTCGTCGTTTTGTTCTCGCGCTATAACTATCGTCATGCCATACCAACTAGCCCAAGCTGCCACACTTCTATGTTAGCCTTTGTCGCACCATACCCGCCTCCTCCATACCCGCGCTGCGGTAGCGACTGCTGATAGCGGCGACGACTCATCAGTCATTCGCGATACGCCCTTCGCTTGCCGAGCCGACACTGACCTCCACGGCAGTGGTCGTCGTCCGAGGCTATAATAACGAGGTGGGAGAGAAAAAAAGAGGTTTTTCCTTCCACTTAAGACCTCGTCAGCGTCGGGAGTATCTGGCGACTAAGACTTCCCTTCATTGAAGACTTCCCCGCGCTTGGAGGCTGTCTTGTCCTACTTTCTATTACAGAAAACAGGGTTGTTGATGTCGTTATTCTCGTCGAACTTATTCTAATGCTTTGACGTATTACGTCACCGGCTTCAGGGCCAGTTTCGTACGCTGCTTTATTTTTGCAGGGGAAGGAACTTAAAGGAACACTAAAGAGGGCCCCGCCGCGGTGGTCTAGTGGCTAAGGTACTCGGCTGCTGACCCGCAGGTCGCGGGTTCGAATCCCAGCTGCGGCGTCTGCATTTCCTATGGACGCGGAAATGTTGTAGGCCCGTGTGCTCAGATTTAGGTGCCCATTGAAAAACCACAGATGGTGAAAATTTCCGGAGCCCTCCACTACGGCGTCTCTCATAATCATATGGTGGTTTTGGAACGTTAAACCCCACATATCAATCAACACTAAAGAGGAAAGATTTTTTTTTGCATTAGTAAATTACTTTTTTAACGATACCAAATACACCACACTTTCAGTGAGAAGACGCTAGGTTATTGAGAAAATACGCAAAAATAAAATACGGCGGGCGAAGCCACACTGAAGTTCCTGCACCACTCACTATGACATCATAGGTTTCGATAGTGACTACTAGGAGCTGCGCCATTGCTACTCGGTAAAAATCAAGTACATTGTTTTCCGGGGCAGCGAGAGTTAACGTACCAGGTTTCAAGAAATTTTGTGAAGCCAATCAGGCCAGAATACCTTTAAAAAGAAAAAAAAAATCTTGTAACCTATGACGCCACCACCGCAGATTCCGGTGGCGGGAAATTCGAAAGTAAAGCGTTTGTTATAGATTCTCTTATCTAATAACCAAATTGTGGTGGCTATAATGAACGACGCCGTAGAGTCTCCGGAGCATGATTTGTCAGCCTAATTGATTGATTTGTGGGGTTTAACGTCCCAAAACCACCATTTGATTATGAGAGACGCCGTAGTGGAGGGCTCCGGAAATTTTGACCACCTGGGGTTCTTTAACGTGCACCCAAATCTGAGTACACGGGATTTGTCAGCCTAACCAATTTATTTTTGCACTCTAGCGTCCGTTAACGTTGCGACGTGGGGCACCCGAATACGTAAACGACGACGCCTCCGCGTGATTAGAAGACAACGAAGCATGCGTAAACGGCGATATGCACATCTATCATGCGCATGCGCACTACAAAACTCATTGCTGGCAACAGTGTGCACGAAAAACGAACTACCTGACAAGACGACGTCCTGGAATTCCCGCACCATGCAGCTCGCCGTGACGTCACAGATGCTGATAGGATCATCTACTAGGGTCTACCTTGGTGCATGCCCACAATATTTTTCACGACAACAATGACGAACTAAAGCATATAATAAGTTGCAGTTTAAGAAAACAACGCGAGATGGCGCTGGTTTCTCATGTAACGTCGACGTCGTCGCTGCTTCCGTTTCATCATGATCATAATCACCATCATCAGCATCATCTTCATCGGCATCATCAGCCTGACTACGTCAACTGCAGGACAAAGGTCTCTCCCATGTTCCGCCAGATAACCCGGTCATGTGCTTGCTGCTGCCAGAATTTACTACTTCAGAAGAACATTATATTAATAATGTTCTTCTCGAAGTAGTAAATTCTTATAAGTATCTGGGTATCCACATAACTTCTACATTGTCTTGGAAGACACACATTGAATATATTGCAGGTAACGCTAATAGCACGTTGGGTTACCTTCGAAGAAATTTTAATCAGGCACCCGTCTCCTTGAAACTCTTACTCTACAAAGTATTGGTACGTAGCAGATTAGAATATGCAGCATCTGTTTGGGACCCTGGTCATGACTCGCTTATCTATGAATTAGAACGAGTGCAGAATCGGGCAGCGCGCTTCATCCTTTCAAATTACCATCGCACCTCGAGCGTCACATCAATGAAAACTACACTAGCATTACCCCTACTGTCTCTTCGCAGGAAAGTGTCTCGGCTGTGTATATTCCATAAAATTTACTTCACCAATCCGTTACTCAGAAGCAGATTATTGGCTCAACCAACTTACGTTTCCACTCGCATTGATCATCGCCATAAAGTAGGACTTCCTTTAGTGCACACCAAGTGTTTTCATGATTCATTTGTGCCAAAAACATCTGTATGTTGGAATCATCTTCCTTGTGATATTGTTGGTATAAAAGATGCTGCTTTATTTAAAATTGCCATCACTAATTTTATTTGTACGTAGCCTCAGTTCAACCCTGTAGCAAGCGATGATTGCAATTTTTCTGTTGTATTTTGCTTTGTATGCTGTACATATATGTATGTACCCACTCCCCTCTGTAATGCCCTCGGGCCTTGAGGGTAACTGAATAAATGAATAAATAAATAAATAAATTTATACCCGCGAACTTCTTCCGTTTCACATTCACTCAAAAGAGGTGAACACACATATACAAGCACTTCATACGGTTCCACTGAATAAATACAACTGCTCGGGTTCTACGTTCCAAAACCACGAGAGGATTATGAGAAACGCCATAGTGGAGGGCTCCGGAGATTTAGAGCACCAGGGGCTCTCTAACACGCACCTATAATCTAAGCACACATGTCTCTATCGCAATGCCACCGCCATGGCCTGGATTCCATACCGCGACCTTCGAATTAGCATCCAAGCACCTTCCCGAAACACCACCACAGTGGGTACAAAGTTACGCAGGAGCTGACACTTGTTATCACATAGTATAAGTTACATAGTAACATAGTCATAAGCTATACATAGTAATAACGGAGGAGCTGACGAAAAAAAAGTCATTTCAAACGTTTTGCTCTCGGTTTATTCAGAACTACGCAGTACTTTATCATTTGTTTATTAAAGCAGCAAACGTAACTATTGAGCTGCTGTAAATAAGAGCACGTCTGAAAAGAGAAAAAAAAAACACTTTTCGAAGTGAGCTGTCCCGTCCCTCACCACACATAGCGAAAAAAAAAAGAAATGAGAAAAGTGAAAATAGTTAAAAAAAGATAATGTTACGTCATAAACGAGGGCATGTTTTCCGCTCGGGCTGTAATTGGCCCGGTCGCATTATGTCACGCTCTGTTAAGCATCGCAATCAATACGACTCTCCTGCGGGTCCGAGGGGTTGTAAACGATTTTACGTGATCGTGGCTCACCCGGGAAAGTGTATATTCGTCGTTCCCGGAGCGAGCAGCGTTTTATACGCGTCGTCAAATGCTTCGGCATGGCGCCAGTTGTGCAGTTCCACGTCAGCTGCATACAGGGTGAACGGATGCGCCCCTGTAGGAGTTGTAAATAGTTGATGAGATGGCACACACCTGGGGTGACGGAATACTGAATTTTGGTATACAAGGTAACCAGGACACGTGGGAACACGCAAAGTTTATCTGCGTAGGGCCGCTCATTTTTTATGCAATTCTTAAAGAGAAAAGAAGAGAAAAGTGAGCCCCATATCTGCCTGCATCAGCGTGGGACATCTCAACAGTAGCTCACAAGGGATGGGGGTGAGGAGGGATTAAAAAGATAAGATTAAAGTCATAGAAAGAGAGAGAGAGATAGACAGAGAGAGAGGAGGGAGAGAGAGAAAGAGAGAGAGAGAGAGAGAGAGAGAGAGGGGGGGGAGAGAGAGAGAGAATGGGCTAGGACAGCGAGCGACGACATATGAGAGATAGGAGAGATAGGAAAGATGGAAACACGGTCACAGGAGTCTGAAGATGGGGCACCACTTGCGAGAGCTCTTGTCAGCGATAGCACGGCTGTGCGTGTTGATTTCGCGCACTATTATATATCGGAGATATAGGCAGGCTAGGTGTTATACATGGGGGAGCGAAGGGCAACTACCAACTAACGCCCCCCCCCCCCGCCCCGCCTCCCCTCTCTCTTTAAAGGCCAACTCCGGTGATTTTCTGAGGTCAGTGGATCTCAATGAAATTCACCTGGGTACGTTCATTTGCACGTTTGCGCCATTCATGCCAAATTGCAGGCTTGATAAGTTTCGTAGATTCTTTTCAAATGAACTTCATAGCTCTGCGTCAAAACGATCACTTCTCTTGCCAGAATTAATGGCAACGTTGTGTGTGTGACGTTGAGTTTTGCCTGGCGGAAGTGACGAAATGATGCGCCACTGCAGCGTCTGCATGTCTGCTATGGATTGTGTGGGTTCGGCCACCGCTTCCTTGGTTCAGCTTGCGATAGGTGACAAGTAGTGTTGCGTTGTGAGCCACACACGATTCGCCATATATTCACCATAATAGCGTAAGAGTTTTAGCCAATCGCTGCGGACGGCGTGGACAAATAGTGCCATCTGGCTGGCATTATGTGCAATCAGGCAGGTTCCGCGGCAGTTTCAGACAAATCTTCACGTCACACTTAGAAGTGCACTCGGATTGGTTTCGATTTCACAATTGCGGTTTTTCGGTAATTAAAAATTATCTTCGAATTTTTCGAGCATTTCAATTATCGGGCGTGTGAGAAGACTGTCTAAGGAACATAAAAGCACCATTATCCTGACATGGTCGAAAAATCGCCGGAGTTGGTCTTTAACGAGTCCGAATGAAACAAGCCATTGGGTTAATTATTTTATGTCAAGTGTACCACCCCATTTGGTGGCGATATTAAATGCCATTGAAAAAACAACGTGCTGATTTCTTTTTTGAAGAAAAGAAATTGTTGATGTACGAAATAAAAAAAAATGGTCACGTGAGAGCCTTCCGAGTTTTGCATAATGTAAGAGTGACGTTTGTTAAAAATATGCTCTTGTTTTAACGTCGAAATCAGTGTACGTAATAAGCGAAAGCATTTGTGTAAGCTGCTCGAATCTCGTAGAGTACTGCAATTTTTCTGCCATATACGTATCCGAAAATTTTCCAAAATGTTCCTTATGTTCGCATTATGTTTCTTGTAATACCACGCTAATGATCAACGCCCTTGTGATCAACAGTTGTCATGACAACTTTTGCTTTGATGAAGATTTTTTTAATTCTCTATTTTCGCATTTGTCCACACGGCGCCTTCGTCGTTGAAGGTGACCATTGCCGTCGATGAGAAAATTCAAAAATTATTTTCATGGTAAAAAAATTTCATAAATATTTGCACGTAAAAATAACTATTTATTTGATTTCAACTAAGTTGTAAAGCTGGTTTTATTGGAGCAAAACGTGGTGTAAACTTTGTTTGAATGTGGACCAAAATAAAGGTTTTCTCAAACTTGTAATTTTTTTTCGCAAGATTTAGAAGCTTCTGCAACGTGAAAGAATTTTTATCTGAATGTGTTTCATTCCATAGCCTAAGTATTGACTGCCGGTGTATTCATACTTAGCATGACATTTCAAGGAAAGCAATGAAAACACAGTAAATTACGGCAAAGTTTTTGGAGGTGTATATAGCATAAAAATTGCAGTAGCATTACTCAGGCCCAAAAACTTTACAAAAGATGCTTTTGTTCAACAAGTACATCGATTCCGGCATTGAAACAAGAAACAATACTCTCTGAATTAATTTTGTAATAAATGTCACTCACATTACACAAATTCAGAAGGCTCCTACGAGACCGAAATTTTTTCCTGTCCAAAATATTTATACAATTTAGTGTTTTCCGTGAAAAAATCATAATTTTTTTACAACAACTGAGGTGGTCGCGAGAACAACTGGGAAGTTTGACACGGTATAACCCCACATGCAGAAATGCAAATGAAGCGATCACGTGCTACTCACGGCGCCCCCCCCCCCCCTTCCATTGGTCACCGACTTTCCAGGGATACAGGTGGGTTCTTCGAAGGCAACGTCGGGAGCCCTCTGTAGCTATTATTGCCGATAAGACGAAAAAAAATGTACGTATACCAAAAACCTTGCACATTAAAAAAAAACGGAAAACAATGGTCCCACTGGGTGAGGGTATGGGGCTGGATTGGCAGTTCGATTTATACGTTTTTTTTTATTCATTTCGCTTGCCTATATGATGACAGCTAGAACAGTACCACTAGCTTCATTCAATCTCAATTAAACGGATGAATTATCTATACATTTCTTTTTTTTCTTTTTGGTATCCGCATAAGTAGGCGTGCTCTAACGCCACAGAAACGTCTTCCGTAAATCTCAGAATGCGGTAACCGTGACTGTATGACAGCGAGACTCGATCGGCACTCTCCTATTTCGCTTCGACCAGCGTCCACAAGCAACGTAGCGCCCCGACGTTCTGCCAAAGCCTTCGCTGAATTTGTGTCACTCCGAGAAGATCCCTGTATCGGCGTTCTCGGCCCTCTCAGCTGCCTTGCCGAATTGATGCCCCTATCAAGATGAACCTATAGTTTTAACAGCGGACCGGGTTAAAGCCGGTCATCATCTGTGAACGCATACGAAACACCTCCCCTGGGTACGCGCCACCGGGATTGGGCGAGCATTACTACTGAGTACAAATGGTGCAAGCGTTAAGCAAAACTGAGCTCGGCGAAGTGTAGGGCGTAATAAACAAAGCCACAACACTTCAAAAGAGAGAAATAAGGGAATAAAAAAAGAAGAGGAAATAGACGAAGAAAGCAATAAAAGGAAAGAAAAAATAGAGAGAAATAACGGAAATACAAAAGATAGAAAAAAAACCTTGAAGAAAAAAGGACAGAACGAGAGAAATTATTATATTATTATTATTATTATTATTATTATTATTATTATTATTATTCCAACGAACAAAGTAATGATTGACGCCATTGCTTTTTTACAGGCAGTAAATAAAGAATAACAAAGGAGGGACCCAAAACAAATGTGTCATACAAGTAGACCATAGCCATGTGATTTTACAGCTCAAAGAGCAATTTCTTTAACTGCTTTTTTGAAGTAGCTGAAAAAAAAAACTCAGGTATAGTTCATTGAAAATTTCAGGAATATATACTCATCTACACGCTTCTCCATATCTGGTAAAAAACCAGGGTACCGTAAAACGCATTTTATCTCTGAGGGGTCGACGCGTAATATATGACACTTTAAAGTCATCACACTAGTTGTATTGCAGAACAACTGTTTTGGTAGACAAATCCTGGAGCATACAAAAACCTAAATCACTAAAATTAGCTTACTCACTACTTCACTACCGTAAGCAACACTTTTTGGAATATTTAAAAGCAAACTGGCTATGCGTGTTTTCCAGCGCTCCGAGCAAAGTGCCAAAACTGTAGTAGCGAATGGACTCATTTTTTCAACAATATTCATAATATTATTACTTAGGATATAACTTCCCAAAATCACCATATGATTATGTGAGACGCCGTATAGTGGAAGGCTCCGCACATTTCGACCAAGTGAAGTTCTTTAACGTGCACTCAAATCTGAACACACGGGCCTACAGCATTTTCGCCTCAATCGAAAATGCAGCCGGGATGAAATCCAGCTGATTGATTGATATGTGGGGTTTAACGTCCCAAAACCACCATATCATTACGAGAGACGCCGTAGTGAAAGGCTCCACAAATTTCGACCAGCTGGGGTTCTTTAACGTGGTTCGATTCGATCCCGCGACCTGCGGATCAGCAGTCGAGTACCTTAGCCACTGGACCACCGGGGCGGGGCGATTTCGACGCAATAATGCTTCCTTCTAATCACTTTCAATGTCGAAGCTACGCGAGGTCAGTTTCCACACCTGTACACCAAAGATATTTCCTATGTGTATATTTACAATTGTTATTTAAAAGACTAAACGCTTCGCGCTGTTAAGTTTGAAAGAAATCCCACGAAAATTCGTCTGAAGTCCACCGGAAAATGTCAGACGAGAATGAGAAATGTTCTGGCGCGAAACATTTGTCGTACTTTCGTAGTTATTGGAGTTTGCCCACAACACATATGCATTTTTTTTCAAACATAGTGTGAAACATACGCAATTAAAACAAAGCGCGGCAGGACATTTATCACCCGCAATGTTAACGTGTCACACAGACGTGAACGCGCCGTTGTCACGGGAGAAACTAGGTAACAAAGTCTTCGATTGCGGGGGTCAATCGGAAGTCAATCGTGGTTGGTGTGGCTGCTTTATGCGAGCCGACAGCGTTTTCTAATTGAAAAACGCGAAAGACGTTCGAACCCAACAAAGTCTTCGTTTCTGTAAGAGACGTGGTCACACCATTTTTCAATTTCTCACTTACGCTTCAACGCAGGCGCCTTTCCTGCTGTCGCCAACTTCGTGACGTCTAATGTGAAAAACTGGTAGCGATCACTGAAATGCGCACGTTCACCGGCATTCGTCGTCAATTTGAACGAGAGAAACAGGGATCTATCAACGCTAAGACTTAGTAAAGACCTTCGTCACCTGAGAAAGTCAATCCGAAGCCAAATAACACGCCTGTACAAGATCGCGACTTCCCTGCAGCGTCAGCTGGCACCAGAAAACAGTCTCACTGAGTCGATTTCTTCAGCGCGCCGCATGGCACATAGCGTGCCGTCTGCACGCGAACAGAGGGCGACGATTGGTCCGCGAGTCTTCCGGTAGTGACGTCACGAACGCGCCGGGCAGCGGTTCGTGCGGCGGACCCGCGCCGGTCGATAGCGATTGGTCGCGTGCCGCCGAGGCGTTTAGAAAATCGCGGCGGTGAGAGAGGAATTCATTGGCAGCGTTGAGACGCACTTCCCTTCGCGATCCGCACAACGATTTCCTTGCGGGGGTCCCTCATTTTTGTGCTTTATTTTCGCTATGTGATCGGTCTCTGACGCGTCATACAGTCGGCGCTTCGATCTGCTGTGGTGTGTGCGCGTTCATGGACGAAAAGTCAAAGTAGGCCGTCGATGAATGCGTTGAGAACAAGGCCTTCCGAAGCGGCCTGGTCCATGTCGAAACCCCTCCTCCTTTTCTGCTCACCGTCTCGCCCTTCCAGAAAGTGTGGGATAAGTTTGCCCGGCGATGATAACAGGCAAGATAGATCTTGTCCCGGTTGGGACACCAAATAGGATGACGTGATACCTTGCTGGGACCGCTACGCGTTAACCCATTTTGTAATTTGTGTTTTCGTGCCGTATCTTCTGAGACTCAAGAGTCATATTCTTCTCGTATAGTCTGTCGCAGCCGTAAAAACATTTCTCTCTCTCTCTCTCTTTCTCTCTCTCTCTCTCTCTCTCTCTCTCTCTATATATATATATATATATATATATATATATATATATATATATATATATATATATATATATATATATATATATATACCCGAGACGCCCTCACAGTGACACGATATTATTTTCGAAGGGGAACGGAGGGGCAGACATAGTATTCAGAGAAGATACATTGCGCTGGGGCAAAACTGCACAAGCGCTGTTTTAGTTTATTTTCTTTGTTGTGCTATTCCTCAAATCTCAGTAAACACGCATGCTATAGTTGTTGTAGTCATTGCGTTAGCGTTCTTTCTAGCAGCATTTACTACGGTCATTGACTCCTTGCGCATACTTATCCGTGAACTAATAAATCACTAAACTCAAGTGAGCCTAATGAGGGCTTATCTACTTTATTACATGTGCCCGGACATAACGGAAATGAAGACGGATATTGTTCTGGCAAAGACAACATGCGCGACGGAGGGAACACACTCTGCGGTCTGCATCCCATCTCGATGTCCATCTCGATGTCCACTGTATATTGCTCTTGTTTATATGCGCCCCGTCCACGATTGTAATTAGATTAAGAAAAAATTGCCTGACAACGAAAGATATCAGACTCTGACGGAGCCGCGACCACAAATATGGTCGCGCTTTGCGTCTGACACTGAACCCATATTGTTGTATCCACACAGCGTAAGATATATGCATGAGTGACAAAGCGAAAATGGTCTTCGTACTCAAAATTCCTTCCCGCTCTTGTGTCAAATGCTGGGTGTTGCTTATTCGCTGGTCAGTTCGTTTATTTGTCGTGCTCTTCCACTGACACTGCACGTGCGGGGCTATTTTCGGGGATATCCGCAGAAGTGGGGCGCCTTTAAAGATACGATTATATAAAGAGATCGTGTACACCATCGACGCAGTGCTCAGTTGCCTCAGCGCCCGGAGCAAAGGCATTGGTCAGCAGTTTTGCTGCCGGCATGCGCATACGTTAGGTTATATAGTCGGCTACAGCCTAAGAATACATACGTGCTCCGCCCCCGGTACTGCAGAGCACCTGTTCGACAAAGCGATGATTGGCGATTTCCGGTCCAACCGTAAGCCCTTCTTCGCTGATAATGGAAATACTGCACACATTACGAATCACAAGTTCATCGTTTTTTTTAAGTGACGTTTGACTGAACAGTGAAGTCACAATTTTCAATCTAATTTGACAAGAAGCAAAATTTTTCGACCGAAAACTATTGAAATGAACTTGTGCCTGTATGATCATGTCATATGCCTGAAATATGTGAAAGGTTCTGACGTCACGGAAATGCATGGGCCGAGGCACTTTTGCGAATTCTTCCTAGGTGGCCGCTGTGAGCTGAGCTTACATTTATTCTTAGGCTGTAACAGACTATACTTTGATGCAGGTTGCACGAATGCGGATGCCTGCTCCGCAGGTCTGTTCAAACTTTGCGTACAGTGTCAATTTTTATGAAAGGGAACACGGGAGCGCGTCGCCTGCGCGCTTCGGCGGCTGCTGGCAGCGCGTTCAAGCGGCAGCGATAGCAACCACAGTCTCTTTAAGCGCCATCTCGCGGCGAGCGAGACAACCATTCATTGCTGATCTGGAACCAGCGGTAAGATTGCGACCCCCTCCCTCTTCAAGGTGATTACACGAGAGCCGGAAATCGCCTTGAAGGAGGAGGGGTTGCCGTTTTGCCGTTCTGTATCAGCAACGAATGGTTGTTTTTCTCGCCACGAGGTGACGCGAAAAGAGAGTGTGGTTGCTATCGCTCCCACTTGAACGCGCTGCCAGCAGCCGCCAGAGCGCGCAGGCCACGCGTCGCCGTGTTTTCTTTAATAAATATTGACACTGTTACATCCGCAACGCAGCGTTTGCGGAAGTTTTGGCCGGAAATAATGACGCTTACAGTTCGAAAAAAAAAGTCATGAACAAAGATATCCTACTTCCCCTGAGGTGCTGATCCGAGAAGCTCGAATCGAAGGAACCATGAAACAGCCACCTTGTACAACCCCGATAACGTCTACACAGGTTGTGCTTAAGCATATTGCACTGTTTCCGGAAGCCATGTTTCATTATATATTAATCAAAATCGTTGTCTACATTAACATACACCCCGCCGCGGTGGTCTGGTGGCTAAGGTACCCGGCTGCTGACCCGCAGGTCCCGGGTTCAAATACCGGCTGCGGCGGCTGCATTTCCGATGGAGGCGGAAATGGCGTAGGCCCGTGTGCTCAGATTTGGGTGCACGTTAAAGAACCCCAGGTGGTCTAAATTTCCGGAGCCCTCCACTACGGCGTCTCTCATAATCATATGGTGGTTTTGGGACGTTAAACCCCACAAATCAATCAATCAATCAATTACATTAACGTACAAAGACTAATTAATGTTTCTATTCATAAGACAATCGCATCACGATCCAACTGTATAAGCTCTCCTATGCATACCATTACACCGATTATCGTTCCACCGCGGTGTACGACATTGTCTCGGAAACACGACAGCTTCGACAGAGGACGCGCTCGTACAAATGCACGCACACGAAATGAAAACGACTAACCTCGTAAGAAAGAAAAAAAGCGTGCGCCTTTCCTATAGATGCGATGCTCTTCTTCACCCGCAGTGCAGTCTTGAGCAGGTGACCACACAGAACAGAGCAGCGGACATTACCATCACTGGGCACACCATCCACTGAAGTCGATCGTTCCCTTTGCCTCGTCATGAACACGCAAAAACAAAAGGTTGAGCTGCTCTACTACGTGTGGCAACGCACCAGCGAACCAACCAAAGCAAACTTACCTACAGCGAAAGGATGAACCACAGCATCGTTTTCTGTTATGTACCCGCGGGCTCATCGCATTATTACCCCTCCTCCCCCCCCCCCCAAAAAAAAGCGTCACGTGATTTTTTTTTATTTCTGCTTGCTTCGTATGGAAGTATCTTTCTCGTACCGCTATCACTACAAGCCCCTCAAAATGAGAGAGCAAGGCGTGCGATGACCGCCATTAAAAATTCAGTGCCCATCGGGCTGCAGCGCGCGACTCTACACGAAGTCCAGTTGGGTAAAAAGCAATAAGAAATATTGCACAGAAAAGAAAAACACCTGAAGAAGAGACGAAAATGAGAGTAACCTATGTTCCAAACGGGTCGATCACATTTGGAGCGTGAATAAGCTCCCTCGGCAAGCTCGCACATATGCCGCGTCACAGGATGCGTGCAGCGTTTAGCTAGGCTATACACTGGAAGCGTATAAGTACCGGCTAATCACAGGGGTATAGGCATAATCGCGAAACCGTTATATTTTTATTCGCCCCATAAACTGCGACAAGTTCCGCGACCGCGGAGCTCACAAATGTTTTAGCACGTTCGAAGCACAAAATGGCTCAACTTTGATCACACGTGTGCGCCAAAAGTTAGCGTAGAAACTACACAAATATGTGATACGGGCGAACATCTGATACCATTGTTTGTCATTTTTGCTACAGTTCCTTTACGTCACGTTCTTGTAATATAAATTATGATTACTGTTGGGGGTCTTACATCCCATAACCATGATGCATTCCACCATGCATGGTGCACTTGAACGTGTACCTTTATATCTATATACGCACACGGACGTCAAGCATTTTACCTGCATCTAAAAGGAGGACACCGTGGCAGGGATTCAATACCATGACCCTTTTTTTCATACATTGCCTTGAAGTGTTTTTTTAATGTCCGCTTTGATATCGCAAGATTTTTCCTTTGGATTTTCGGTGACCATATAGGGAGTGGCCGTTTGTGAACGAGCATATTGGAAACGGGAATACCACTAACGAAAGAGCAATGAAGGTGTAATAGGATCGAGTAAAATAAAACAACCAAGTAATTCGTATAGATAAAAATGTACAACTTACAACAAGCACAAGCGGCCGCTTGTGCTTGTCGTTTTGTGTTCCCTTACCCAACGCGGCATCTTTCGTAATGGGACGTGCTCTGTATGCTTTTGATCACAGTTGTAGGCACGTGCATCCTAAATTAACGCATTTCATCCCCCGAGCGTCGCTGAATCTTCTTCATCCTCTACTATTTTTTGTATTTCACCTTCACATACTGTAGCTCACTTTTCTTGTATGTATTTTGCTTACATGTTCAGAAGTTGAACCGCATTTTCTATTATATTCAATATTTGCCTATGTGTGTGTAGATATATATGTATATATATATATATATTTCTAACATATTATCTGTACCGCCCCCCTTACACAATGCCTTTCGAGGGCTGTCAGGTACTGTAAATAAATAAAAAATAAATAAAAGATATCGAACTGTAAAAAGGTAAGAACTGCAACCGAATAGGTAGTAACTGCAGCGCCTACCAACTTTTTGGGATGGTTACTAACCACTTGATTCCTGTTTACTATACCTACCTTAGTTCACAGTTATTAGCTACAACCATTACTAACTTTCTTCGCCTGTTACGCATTTGTGCTACCCAGCCGCTGGCTACCTAATGTTAAATAGTACGTAATACATATTGTAATAATTTTAAAGACTAATCGTCTGGATGAATCATCAATAGCGGGAAAATGACGCGGATGGTATCTACGGATCAAGAAAAAAAACGTTTGTTTTCAATTACGCAACCGAGATATGTAACAATCATTCTGTTATTGTAAAACAGAGAAGTGGACGTTAATGAACAGTAGGCAATCACTACACGTGTTTCAATAGACAATCACACCAAACTAACAAGACAGGCGGATCAATTGATTTAATATGTGGGGTTTAACGTCCCGAAACCACTATATGATTATGAGAGACGCCGTAGTGGAGGGCTCCGGAATTTTCACCACCTGGGGTTCTTTAACGTGCGCCCAAATCTGAGCACACGGGCCTACAACATTTCCGCCTCCATCTGAAATGCAGCCGAGACAGGCGGATCAAGATTAACGAGACTGTCAAAATTAATCAGGAATCCCTCACTACGGCGTGTCTCACAAAAATATCATCGTTTTTGCACGTACGACCCCGAATAATAATTGCCCTTTAACCGCCAATATATTGTGAAACATCAAATGCAGAGACTGTGTTAATGAGCTCGGTAACTTGTTTCACCTGCTGCATATGGTTCTTTCTTATGGCTCTTTTATAATTATTTCATATGACACCATCTTTTATAAGTACGGCTGATTCTACTGCTACGTCCCCAAGCACACGTAACCCCGTAGTATAGTACACTGCTCTATAGGCTCAATACTTTCTGAATTCATCCTGAAACACAAGTGCTCACCTGTGCCAGACATGCATTTTCAAAGTAGGGGCTATATATTGTAGTGTTCCTACTTAAATAACGGAACAGCATTAAAGCTTCAGTATGGAACTGGCGTCCATCTTAATCTGCTTTATTCTTCACTTCCCCTTCCTTTTCTTTCCTGCCGCGGCTCTCGTGCTTCTTCATCTTCTGTCCAAAGGCTCATACCGCTTCACCCTTCCCGCTTTCTTTTAATTACCCCTCCTGGGGTAATACTTGAAGACATTCCCAATTGAAGCACATTCAACAGATCCACGTTCACCAGTGTACCAGACAGTCTTCAAAATTCCGTTCTGGGTGGCTGTCTTGGTCACAGAGTAAGGCCCATAAAATTTTGCACTGGAATCTCTTATTCCTTTTTCTCACTAGTACGAGGTCCGGTGACTTGAATGTTTGGCATGTCTGCTCGATGCCTCTTGTCGAAATTCTTTTTCATTCGTTTTCGGTACATCTCCTCCTGTGATTTTTGTTGCCTCTCCTCGACAATCTTGAGGTTTTCCAAGAGTCCCAACTCACGGTCTGCCTGCAGAATAGGGGTCTCTCCTGTAGAAGCGTACTGTGGACTGCACCCCAAGCCCACTTGTGTAGGATCGGTTATGATGTTTTACGGCTGCTTCTAAAGAACATTTCCATCCCCCCAGGAAACTATCGTACATCTTGATGTATTGTTTCACGTCCCGTATGGCACGTTCTGCAAGCCCATTCGCCGCAGGATGGTATGGCGCACAGAACTTGATCGATACATTGTGATCTCGAGCCCATCTTACTAGCTTTTCACTCTTGAACGCGGGGCCGTTATCGCATACGATTGTCCGCGTAGTTCTAACATGTCTCTTTCGAGAAGGGTTATGACGCTATTTGCATCTTCTTTCCTGCTCGTGCCGCGACCATCCTGGTGCATTCATCTATGGCCAGCAGAAAGCTTGCGTTTTCTGACTCCTTCCCGTTTCTTGTTAAGTTCGGCGAAATCCAGGTGAACTACTTCAAAAGGCACGTTCGAGTGGCAAGGTAGTATCATGGTGTCCGTAGGCTGTTTATACTTGACTTTGTGTACTTGACACACATGGCATGAACGAACGTACTGACTGACGTCTTTCTTCATGTGAGGCCACGTAAACCTCTTGACCAAACTTGTTGTAGGTACGCCAAAAGCCGTCGTGTCCTCCAGATTCTGGGCTATCGGTGGTACAAGTAAAGCACTTTGGAAACAAGAGTTGGTGGGACTTGATACCGCCTTCAGTAAAAACCAGTTGTTCTGAGCCTTCCCACAGCTTCACTTCATTGATTTCTTCAGATTTTTCTGTGTTGTTTTGTACCATCAATCTTGATAGAGCATCTGCATCGGTTAAAAGCGGTCCTGGTCGGTGCGAGATGGTGAAGTCAAATTGCTGCAAGTAATTCACCCATCTGGCGATACGCCCTTTAGTTTGGGTCATATTCAAGAGATGAGTGAGTGCCTGGTGATCGGTGAACAAAGTGAACTTCGTACCTTCCAGGTACGTGCGGAAGTAGTCAACGGCCTTCAGAACCGCCAGTGCTTCCTTTTCTGTAGTAGTGTAGTTTGTTTCAGACGGCTTGAAAGTGTAACTGTAAGTAACCTACTACGTGTCGCTTTTCTCGGCCAGATGCTTCAATACATTTTGATACAACACTGCACCAGTCCCATAATGTGAGGCGTCAGTGTTCAATTCAAAGGGTAAAGTGAAGTCTGGTATACGCAGAACTGGGTCAGAAGAAATTCTGTGCACCAAGTCACGGTAGACTCTCTCACATTCGTCACTCCATTCAAAGGGAAACTTCTTTCTGCGTTAAGCGCGTGAGGGCATCTAGTTTTGACAGCAAAGTCCTTTATGAAAGATCGGAAATGTCCTGCCAATCCCAAAAACACACGCAGTGAATGGACGTCATATGGTTTCTTCAACTGGGAGATCTTCTCGACGGACTCTTGTTTTGTGCTTTTGGTGTTCCCATCGAAGACTCTTCCAAGAAACACAACTTTTTGTTGAAAGAATGCACTCTTCTTAAAATTAACCTTGAGATGTGCCAAGCTCAAGGCGTTTAACACCTGAGACAGATGGTCCTGATGCTCAGCCTCTGTTTTGGAGAAGACTATAATGTCGTCTATGTACACATTACAAAAAACACCAAGGAATGGCTTTAGGACTTCGTTCATGATCTTCTGGAACCACGCTGGCGAGTTTTCCAACCGAAAGGAAGCCGGTTGTATTCGTAGAGATCGAATGGCGTGATAAAAGCGGGTTGTACATTTTTGTTTCTTCGGTTAGTGGGATCTGCCAGAAACCTTTGCATAAATCGATGCGGGAAAAATGTCGGCAACCCCCGGTCTCATCTATAATTGTGTCGATCTTCGGCATAGGAAATGGTATGAGTTCTGTCTGACGATTGAGAACCCTGTAGTCGGTGCATAATCTGAAGGTTCCGTCTTCTTTCGGTGCGATCGTTATGGGAGACGCGAAGGGTGATACCGAAGGTCGTATGATATCAGCATCTAGCATCTCCTGCAACTCTTTCTTGAGCCACATCTTTCGCTCTCTGACATATTGTAAGGTGCTTTTCGGATGACGGTCTTGTCAGCGAGTTCGAAAGGAACCTTGTGGGACTTCATCGCCTGAGGATAGCTTCCTATGCATACAAGTTCAGGGTAGGTCGTTGCGATATCCTCCGCGCACTTGACAAACTCGTAGATTATCTTGTCTACCCTGATTTGTCTCGTTCCTTGCTACTCCTTCGACTAGAACCACATCGTCCCAGTACACGTTGATCTTTAGTTTCTTTATATCTGGTCTTGATAGCAAAAAGTCGTACGTTACCCCCTCTATCACCAACACTTCGCTCTCTATTGGCTGACCCTGGAACTCGATGTTTACAAAGGCCCCTGATCATGCAACGTTACTTTTCCATCATAGCCTGTACTCGTAGGATTCTTCCACTATGCAAGCGATTTGCATCCACCAGCTTGGCATTTATAATGGACACAGAAGCACCGCTGTCTACCAGAGCCATCATATGTTTGTTTTCCTACTTTGACGGGAATGTGAAGTAGGCTAGAGCAACTTAAATAAACAGTCTCATTTGGAGTCATCGGGTGGGACTGATCACCCCTCGTTTATTAGTTTTTTTTCTGTCGAATACTCCTGAGCTTCAGTGTCGATATTATTCACTCGACATCTTGGAACACCGCCAGGGCAAGTTATCTGTGCGAGTTGCGGGAGGTGGCTCGGTCTCGCTGGAGCGCGGCTTGACCAGTCCGCTTTACTCCGACTGAAACAGCTGCTTGACTCGGCGGTTATGCTTGTTTCCGAAGCTTGATGGTATGTTCTGAAGACACGCGAGGAGGTCATCTAGAGTCTTTGGTGACAGTATTTGCACTTGCTTCAACACGTTAGTGTGCAATCCATGCATTATTAAGGCAACTACGGCCGTACCAAGTAGATGGAAGCAAAGGCTCCGCCAGCTTTAAAAGACGGCGTTTCTCAAAGAAGTACTCGACAAAGGCAACTTTGCTCAGACTTGAAATTAAGCGCCCGTGGTTCCATCTTTCTACTGGATTGCTTCGGAATGCAGTCAAAAACTTTTTCCTCCACTGGCTCCAAGAGTCGTCACTGTCTTCCAGATATGCATGTTTCATACCACTTTCGCGCAACACCTCTCAAGTAAACGCGCATGTTGGTGATTTAGCCTCATCAGAGAGCCACTTGTTTTTTCCAGCGGCATATTCGTAGAAATCAAGCCAACTTTCTGGATTTGAAGACACACCGTCGAAAGCATCAGGTTCTACGAATTTAGGTGTCGGTCTCTCAGCATTCAGAGAGCTTATAAGAGATGTCATTATTTGGTTTTGTTGAACCATCTGTTCCTGTTGCAGCTGAAAAGCTTTTAAACGAGGCTCACCTCTTCCGTCGAAGATCGTGATCCTGAGTGTTGTCGACGCACTGGTTCAAGAACTAGGTCGTTGAAGGTTGCCCACACGCAAGTTCACTTTCACAGCACCTTTCCGTCGTAGTTCAGTAGTGTCTACGGCTGCCTTTTCCACAACCAGGTTCACGAGTCTTCCGAGCTGAGCTCACGAGGTAGGTCTACCGCTGCTTCGTCTTGAACTTGGTACTTCGAAAAGATGATCTCCTCGGAGGTCTCGTCTATGAAGAACGTCACCCACATGATGGCTTCGATCCCGCCGACTGCGCCAAATAATGTAGTGTTCCTACTTAAAATAACGGAACAGCATAAAAGCTTCAGTATGGAACTGGCGTCCATCTAATCTGCTTTATTCT